>JAODXP020000029.1:4274449-4334449 GCA_027497455.2 Sardinella longiceps | reverse complement strand
ACACTGACCTTCAGCTTCTCAGAACACACTGACACTAACGGGCGCGCACACACACAACACGCTGGTCTGACCTCCCGATATTGTGTTCTGATTGAAAGCAGAGGGGCGTAGAGCAGAGAGGAAGAGATTCAGAGAGGGAGAGAGAGAGAGAGAGAGAGAGAGAGAGGGAGAGAGGGAGGGAAAAAAGGGAGAGCGCTGAAGAGGGGGGGTGAGAGAGAGAAGACCATGTGTGGAAAGAGAATGGAAATAAAAAAAAATAACACAACAACCCACAACTCCAGCGCAGCAGTTACAGGATGGAGAGAAAACTGTACTTTTGGCTATTTTTTTCCTCAACTGTGAGAATTGTGTTTGTGGCATCCCACTGGGGCAACAATATTCTGATACCAAACATCTGGATGTATGCCATGAACATAATTGTCTAAAATACACACTGAGGAACAAATTACAACCACAGGCATGGTTGTAGAGTTACTCACAAGCAGACACAGTCACCCACACGTACACACACACACACACACACACACACACACACACACACAGACACACACCACTAAATTGTTGCATGTATTTTTTCCCTAACACTGGAGCAAACGTGTGGAAAATGTAGTTTGGCCATAGTGTGAGACAGGCCCGGCCCGGCCCGAAAACAAAGAGTTCCTTTGAGAGCCATAAAATCTGCTAGGCAGCTGGAAAGAAGGCTTGTGTCTGCGTGAGCAGAGCAGCAGTTTGACAAGAATGCAAGAAGATGGATAAGAATCTAACCAATTAATGAACAACTGAGACAGACTGGAACACCATTTAGTCATCATGACCAGTAGTAGTCTCAACACTACTTCAGTCGTCCATCGATATTGACCATGTTCAGCATCACCTCAAGCTATAAACGTTTTTGATAGTGTCAGAATTCATATTGTATTTCCAAAGTTGACATTAACTTCAAATTTGCATGACAGTAATGGAAGAATTGAATTGTGGGCATGCAGTGGACAAAGGCATTTCTTACCCATAATGCCTCTGGTATTTTCAATTGAGAGGGCCAGCAAGTGATTGCTCACTTAGTACTTGCTCTTCACCTTGTGTGTGTGTGTGTGTGGTGTGTGTGTGTGTGGTATGAGCACATGTGTCAATGTGTTAACAGCAAATGTAAACACCATCTTAAACCACATTAGTGATTTTTACTGGCAGTATACATGAAACTCAACACACATATAACAGACACACACACACACACACACACACACACACAGAATTTGCAGAGCGCATTCAGACTTTTCAGCTAGCAGCAGCAGCACTGGGCTGGATTCTAGCCAGGTTCAGATAAGGTTTCAGACAAAGACCAAACCTGTGATTATCAGGACGCATCTCGATCTCCCTCCCTAAAGACACACCCAAGCTGTAATCTGACACAAGATGACACCAACACCACCAGGCGTCCTCAGATCAACTCTGCACACACACTGAATGCAAGATAAAGGCAGCCAATCCACATGATCTGCAACTCGTACAGCCACCCCCCACCCCCATCTCCACCCCACCCCCCTGATCCCCCATAACCCCAACCTCAGGCCTTCCTGCGGCTCCCTTCCACAACCATCAGATGTGAATAGATGTCTTACCTTGGCCCTGGTGGATCAGATCCTCCATGAAGTACCTGCCATCGTCCCTGTGCATGGCTACTGTATAGCAGACAGTTTCTCAGAGCAGAGCTCAAAAGAATAGAGGAGAGATAGCAGCTACAAGATGTTACTCAAGGACTTTCCCTTGTCTAATCTGCTGTTCTAAGAACAGCAGTCTGAATGGTTGAGACAGTAGCTTCCTGTAGTGGTGGTAATAATCTCTGAAAGACAAACCAGGGACGTGTACCACTAAGGGTGGCAACTCTTGCGCTACACCCCCCTCGCCAATTACAGTTGGGTACAATAAGTCTCCCGTTCTCTCGCACTCACTCTTTGCCCGTTTCCAGAGAAAAAGAAAAAGAAAAGAGACGACCAAAAATAGGAAGGAAAAGATGAATGGTGCGTAGCTTAACCACTCTCAGATCCTCTGCACGGCTGCTGAGTCATTTATCAGCGCCCAGAGAGGAAATTTTGATTGTGTGTGTGTGTGTGGTGTGTGTGTGTGTGTTTAGAGGGGGGCATTTAAGAGAAACACTGGAATAACAGTTTTTTTTCTCCTTTTTAATCGAAGCTTTGATTAGGGTAGCCAGCTCTCTGGAAACTGGCTCCTTAAGGCTTAAGGCGTGTGCTGAGTTAACTTTAATGTTTCGAGCATAGGGGGGGTTGGGGCAGCTGCTCACTGTATAACACTAACCGTTTCCATGCACAGTGATGCACAGGATCTTGTGGGGAGGCTTGCCCACACACACGCACTCACTCACACACGCTAAGCCGTCTCATCACACACACACATACACACACACAAACACACTAACCACCCCGCCCACTACCGTCTCACACACACACAGACACACGCACAGGTACTGTGCACACGCAGGCATGCACACCCATAGCCACAAACACTCACTCACAAGTGAGATTAATTTAATCTGAAATTACCCTGACTCTGAAATTACTCTCATGAAATACACACTATTGGACACTGAACGGGAAGGGAAAAAAATCCAATTCAAAGACGATTCTCAGTCACCACAAGGTGGAACTGTTGAGTGTGTTACTGATCCCCTTGGAAACGAGAGCCGCTTCACTGTATGGCAACTTCAATCACATTCCCTGACACCAGTCATATCATATTATGTGCTTCTGATCTAGACTCTGGGGAAAAAAGGACTAAGGAAAAAGACAGATTGGCAAACAGACCTTTGAACTTAAAAGTTTCAAGTGTTCCCTAGCAACGCATTTACCGGTACATGTGGAGTTTCACTTTCAATGAAGTGCCAGTGTGGTAAGAACAGAAACTACTTGCGGAGAGATTATGACAGACGTGAATCAGAAACATTTAGACCTGTTGCCATTGGCACCAGACAATATTTTTTTTGCACTGATCAGCTCTCATATCATATCTGATCTCCAAAAGGCCCAAAATCAAAATCACCAGAACTTTCTGGATCATTCTGTAAAATGTCCAACACATTCAAATGAAAAACCTCAAGGATATATTTATGTTATGCCATTCATAAACTACAAAAGCGCTCAGAGAGCTCAGACTTCCGCCAAGGCAATATGGTCACAGACATCCAAATTTGAGTTATCTTGTACACAGACAGACACACACAGACACGCCAGTGAAAACATGACCTCCTTGGCGGAGGCAATAAAGTGTTTCATCAACGTAACTGTTATATTCATGGGTTGCTGAGTCTGCATGTTTTTTTTGTTTAAGAAGAAAGGATTACATTATTGACCTTAGTGACACCAACTACAGATGTCTGGTATTCTCTAAACATGTTCCTTGTAGCCATCAGCAGTCTCAGACACACAGTGGCTAGTGAACCATGTCAGTGACTGATGCCTTTTATCAGATTGAAGACCAAGGGCTTAAGCTAAGGCCCGAGGAGCAACTGGCTGCAGTGAACAGCAGAATAGCAGGCTGCAGGCTGGGGGCTTTCTTGCATAATCCCTCTTCACAGCTCCATGTCTGCACTCTCTCATTCCTTCACACACACAGACACAGACACAGACACAGACACACACACACAGACACACACACACACACACACACAGACCTTAGTGCCTTCCCTCTGACGTTTCTTCCACTATTTTCAGAACAGGGAGGAATGTGAAGACGCAGGGAGAAAAGCAGGCGTTTGTAAACATTTACCAAACCAACCTGGTGACGCTTTTACAGACGCTTTTGTGTGTGCATCTGTGTATGGCTGCAAAATAATGAGAGACACAGAGAGCTTCAGCTAAGGGCTGTGATGCCAAAGACCACTGTGTACAGTATACGTGTTAGATGTTTGTGGTTGTTAGAAAGAAATTTGTAACAGTGAAGAGACTCCTGGTACTTTTCTCACATTTCACCCACTGAACAAATAACTTGTTGCCTATGCTGGTTTCAAATGGTTCCACATATTATGAGAAAAAAAAACCTTTAAAACCTTTCTGACTTTTAAAGCTGTACAACTACAATCATTTGTACTATACTATAGTGTTAAAACTTGAATGCAGTATGTATTGGAATGTGTATTGACAAATGCACTCACTACACTACACACACACAGGACTGGCACCACTATAGACATCATGAAAAGAGTGGGAGGGAGAGAGAGAGAGAGAGAGAGAGAGAGAGAGAGAGAGAGAGAGAGAGAGAGAGAGAGAGAGAGGGTACAGAAAGTGCTCTCTAACCTTCTTCATAATCTGACCAGCACTTCTTTTCCTCCTCGTCATCCTCATCCTCCTCTTCCTTGTGTATCACTATGACGACATCCCTGTTCAACGCAAGACTGGAGGAGGAGCTTGGCTGTATGGCTGATGTCTCTTCCTCTTGACCCCTGACCTCTCCCTCCTGCTTGGCTTCCTTCTCTTCTGTCCCTTGGCCTTGTCTGCTCTCAGTGATGGGACCTTCCATCTTCCAGCACCCATCCTCCAACACGTATGTTGCCTCTAAAGGATGCTCTTGCTCTTGGACTTGCTCCTCAGCATCACCCTTCTCCTCTTCCTCAGAGGGATGGTTGACATTTACACCAGGATGGAGGACAGTGGAATTCTCTGGAGGAGAGTTGATATTTACATCAGTATGCAAGACAACAATGTCTTGCACCTCAGGTTCACAGGGATGAACTTCAGTAACGGCTGATGATTTTTTTGTGCTTTCCTGCATTGGTGGTTCTAAGTCAGCAATATCTGGTAGGTGCTCTTTCTCTATGTTTGGAGCTGCAGCAGAGATACTCCTTGAAGACACCACGGGAGCATCCATAGTGTGCATCCTATCAACTTCACGAACTGTTTCCTCCTGCACCATCATGATTTCTACTTGTTTGCTTTGTTTACCAAACTCCTCAGATTCATGTGACTGATGCAGTCCAACCTCATCATTAACCTGCTCATCAACAACTGCATTTACTGCAACTGCAGGTTCTGCAACAATGGCTTCATTTACACTGGAAAGTTCTTCAGAATCTTTAGCCACTAGTATCTCCTGCAGAACCTCTATCCCTTCTTCGTCCAGCTCACCGGGTTCAGGTTCATCATTGGGACAAGGCAAAGTGAGGCAGTCATCTGAAACAGCTAGCTTTGGTTCATCTGAAGCATGTATCATCACATCTTCTTGGTGAAGTGGCTCCTCAAGGACCTCCAAGTTCCCTATTTGTTCTGTTTGCTCTTTGAGGTCAGGTATCTGTGGCAGAGATTCTTGGACCTCCTGACTGATAGTTTGTTTGTTACTAGTAGGGGAGGCAGTCAGTGGAACATCTGTGCCTGCATATATTTCTGGGCCACGTTGTTCAACTATAACCGTTTTAACAATGACCTCCATTTGTTCTTGTAATTTTATGAATTCTTTAGGCTCCTGCATCTTCTCCTGAACAGCACCTTTTTCAACCACCAAGTCTGTGGAAACCTGATCACTGGCAACTCCCATGATCTTCGGAGCTGACATTTGACTAACTAGCTGTTGAGCTTCAGTTTGGACGATAAACACCTCTTCTTTTACTGCCTCCACATATGGGACAGACATGTCCATCTTCATGGTTTCACATGGACTTGTAATGGACTCTGGAGAAATATATGATTGAACTGCTTTCATACTTTTGCTTGTTTTCCAGGAATCAGGCATTACAGCAGCTAAAATCTTCTCTTCTTCAGACACAACAGACTGGAAGGGCTCTGGCTCTTCCTGTTGTTTCCTGACAGGTATCTCTATTTTGGCTTCTTTGGTTGCAGAATGCACAGACCCAGAGGCTACATTGCGATAAGAAGCTGACGAACATTTGATCAATTTCTCTGCTGCACCATGTTCCTCTTCTCTGCATGAGGTTGGGCTATGTCCAAACTTCTGCTCCTGTTGTCCAGTCTCTCTCTCTGAGAGTTTGGGTGAATAGGACCCTCTAAAACTCATAGCCATCTTCTCAGGCTGGGTCTCATGTTCTTTAGAGAGAGTTTTCTTGGAACGGTACCCCTGCCGATCCAGTACATCTTCTTGAGTCTCTTCTTTGGTTCTTGATTTGGGGACAAAAGAGGTAGGACCCTTAAACTTCTGCACATGGGCTGCTCTGCGGGTTGGGTGCATAGTGGTAACTGTAGACCGGACCCTCTGTAGGGTAGAAGGGACGATCTCCGGTGGTAGGTGAAGGAACTCTCGGACATGAGTGATGCCCTCATTGGTGAGGTACCAGTAGCTGTGTCTCCAGGCAAAGGTCTCCCTGACAAAGCCCCTGGACTTCAAGGAACCCATGGCCCGGATTACCTTGAGGTTAGATACGCCCTGGACGTCAGGATGCATACACTGGGGCCGCATATCCTTCTTGGCCACCATGACACCATCACGGAAGAGGACCTCATAGATGGACCTCAGGTCCTCCAGAGGCATCCGCATTCCAGCCACCATTTTGCTACCCTTGGTTGTCAATTATGTACAATATCTGATCTCCGAACACCTTGCTAGGCAATTAATGTTTTCTTATGATCAATGGCTCTTGTCCTCTCTCTTGTCCTTTCTGTTTATGTTTGCAAGGTTGTCTGTATTTTCCACTACGAGTTCCAGACAGGAAAGTGAAATACTTTTTTTTTTGCCAAGGAAAGAAAATGTCTGAGTGAAACTTCTTCTTCTCTCCCTGAAAGAAAGATTCAGCAAGGCACTGGGCTCTCTCCTGCAAAGACTGAAATCGGCATGGTAATAGAGCAAAGCTGAGAGGTACCGCTGCTGCCACCCCTCCCACCTCGCTGTCTGCCAGAGGAAAACGAGCTGAGGGGTGTGTCCACAGCGAGAGAGAGCGGATGAGATGAATGAGGGAGAAAGTGTGTGTGTGTGAGAGTGTGTGAGAGAGTGTGAGGCAAATGAACAAGAGAGAAGAAAATAACGGTGTGTGCTTAAGAGACTTAGAAAGCGAGACAAATAGGGAGAGAGAGGGAGTGGTGAAGAGTGCAATTACTCTATCAACAAACACACACACACACACACGCCATTGTTCACAATCTCGCACAAATATGTTTAGCAAGAGGATATTAACACACTGACTTGGTGGTGCAAGTTGTTTCTACAACATATATTAGATAAGTAATAGTGATTGTACTGTATCTGTTGATCTGAATGGCATAACTGCAGTAAATTTCGCCCCTACAAATCATAGTAAACCTCCTGAAGGGACTTCAGAACTAGGACTGCAACTGTAGTAAAATCTGTAGAGACCATGCACCAAACTTTTCCATTTATGTACTGTATGTACTGTGCAGACAGGAGTATCTGAACATGCTGCACAGGATTGCATGATCAGCATCTCGGATAGCCTTCACATATGCCCTTTTCTCCATGCATCTGTCTCTTAATGTCTATTAGCCTGCAACACGTGGGTGCCAGAGCACATGTGTACTGTATATATGTCAACCTTAACATGAGTAGGGACAGCCCTGTGAGAGTGAGCCTAGGTTTACTGCTATTATATTTCATTCTTTCCATTTGGATTCCAAGAACTGTGTGGCCACGCCTAGTTAAGATAAAATTCTGTGTTCATTCAATGTGTTGTGAAATCAATGCACAATTGACAATTGACTAAAACAGCACAAGCTAACCTTAATGGTACACTTATTAAAAACGATATATGTATAATCAGAAGTTATTGTCAAAACACTTAGGACTTTTTTTTTACAGCATCCGCCATAATACACATGTACTGTTTCTATTTATACAGTATGTTTAGTTTTCTGTTTAAGACTTATAAGACATATTAATGAGTTTTGAGACAGAAATGGGGCTCAATTCTTTATTTCACTCCATCAAACAACATCGTCAATTCAACATTATAAGTTTAAAAACCCAGAATAGAATTTACCAGTTGATTTGCTGAATGCAACAGCAACCCTCCTCCCTCCCCCTAAAAGTAAAACATCTACAGTACACACTCTGTCAGTAATCTAAGAAGGAGAATACAGTAGTGTACTAATCTGATTGGCCTAAGGAGGAGAAGTCCCAGACAGTAGCGGAGTATGTAGCATCATCATCATCATCATCATCATCATCAAGTTGTCTTGGTTACTTGCCCAGTCACACAAACACACACACACACACAGAGTAAACATTAAAGCCAAGAGCTCCTCATCGGCATTACAACAGTGCTGCTCTGTCTCTAAAAATACGAGAGCAACATGAGGTGCTTGAGATCTCCTGATTCCTTCCCTTGAGGGTAATTAGATTGGCTATACCCCTTTATGTTCTGGATTGCACTGGTGAGGGAAGCCTAATCAACACGGCACAGACAGTACACACACACACACACACACACACACACACACACACACACACACACACACACACACACACACACACACACACACACACAGGAGTTATCCACCAACACAGACACTTCCAAAAATACACACAAGTGAACAACCCACCTACACAGACATGCATTCATAGACACATACACTTCCACTCACACCCCTACACACCCCTACACACACACACACACACACACACACACACACACACACACACACACACACAGGCATATGCACACACATTCTATCAGGAGTGGGTACTTCCTAGTGACATAACCTCCCATAATAGACAAGTGTGTAAGGAGAGAGATATCAAAAGACAGCTGTATATGGCACTAAACCAGAACACAGAAGTACCCCAGGAGAGGAGAACACGTCCCCCCCCACACCCTTCCAACTGTTGTACAAACTACATGTTCTAACTGGTCACTATCACTTACACCTCAGCATGTCAGACCCAGATGAGCTAACAGGTGCCATAGTGTAACACTAAGGGTTTGAGTTTGGCTATTAAGACTACAGTGTTGGAGAGGGCCTGGTAATATCTTACTGTAGGTTCACCTCCCTATGGAAATGTATTGAAAGCATGTACTGTATGATTGTAATCGGTTCTGTTAAAATGATCAAAGGATCATGAAAGTCCCCATAATGTCTGTGATCACAAAGCAACATTTCATGTGAGCTTACAATAAGAAAATGATACAGAGCTGTAATAATTTCCTGAGTGTTGACTTATTAAAAACAACAATATCATTAAACCAGGACTGATTCAGATTAGTTTGAGGAAAAAGGACAGGATGTAAACTACTGACAAATGTAAGAAAAATAAAACAATACCATAGAAAATCAGGTCTGTTTGAACAGACTAATTATAAACTGGAGCAACCACTGCGCAATGAGAATGAATGGGTCCTTAACGGAACGCATTCTTAACAGATCAACACAGGTGGAGCACATTGCGTCATCATTGTGCCCCTAGCAACAAGGAACATAAAGTACAAATGCAAAGGTAAACACTACAGTATGTAAGACATTGAGTACCGGTATGTGGATATGAGCTAGATATTATGCAACAGAATTGCACATGATCAAAAATTTCACATTTTCCTTGGGTAACACCTGACATTTTGTAATGAATTTGCATTTCAGACTGATTGATTATACTGATAATCCTCAGAGTTAAAATGCAGTTTTTGACACCTGTTGTATGGACAACTGGTGCTAGTAAAAAAAAATCCCTTTTCAGCGTACAGTATATTAGACATGTGACAAGATAAACGTTTCTTGGAAATGTAGTATGCAATTATGAGGTCCAGATGAAACTGTCCTTCAAAAATGAAAAAAACAAAACAAAAAAACAGTGAATGTTGCCAGTAAAGGCTGCTCTTGGTCTGATTACTCAGCAGCACCTTTCTCCTCTTCCTCTGAGGGATGCTTGACATTTACACCAGGATGGAGGGCAGTGAAATCCTCTGGTGGAGGGTTGATATTTAAATCACCATGTAAGACAGCAGTGTCTTGGACCTCAAGCTCAGCGGGAACCACGGAAGGATCCATTGTAGGAGGCAAATGAGAGAGGAGCAAGCTGCTGAGGCCTGTTTGCCATGATTCAACATCTTCTGGGGTCACTGAAGTTACAGCTGGTATACTTGTTGGCATCTCCTCCACTGGTGGTTCTAAATCAGCAATATGAGGTAGGTATTCTTCCTGGATGTTTTGAGCTACATCAGATGTATTTATTGGTGGTACGTTAGGATCATCCATAGCCTGCATCACATCACTGGCATGGATTATTTCCTCCTGCACCATCACGACTTCTACTTCTTTGCTTTGTTTACCAAACTCTGCAGATTCCTGTGCCTGGTGCAGTTCATCCTCATCACTATCCTGCTCACCACCTTCTGGTTCATCATGAGAGACCATTAGCCAATCATCTGCAACAGGCTTTTGCACCAGGACCTCCTCATTCTCTACTGCAGGTTCTGCAGCAATGACTTCCTCAACACTGGGAAGTTCTTCAGCATCTTTAGCCACCATTATCTCCTGCAGAACCTCTGTCACTTCTTCATCCAGCTCAGCAGCTTCAGGTTCATCATAGGTAGAAGGCAAAGTGAGGCTCTCATCTGAGACAACTGGCTTTGGTTCATCTGGAGCATGTATCATCACATCTTCTTGGTGAAGTGGCTCCTCAAAGGTCTCTATTTCTTCTGTTTGTTCTTTGGGCTCAAGTATCTCTGGCAGAGATTCTTGGACCTCCTGACTGACTGTCTGATCATCATCAACAGGGGAGGCAGCGAGTGGAACATCACTATCTGCATATATTTCTGGGCCAGACTGCTCTAGTAGAACGTCTTCCTTTGGCTCCACAATGACCTCCACTTGTTCTTGTATTTCTGTGAATTCTTCAGGCTCTTGCACTTCTCCAGCAATCCCCTCTTCAACCAGCACCTCCAAGTCTGTGGAAACCTGATCACTGGCAATCTCCATGCACTGGGCAGACTCCTCTGCTGGCATGTCACTAACTGGCTGTGGAGCCTCAGTTTTGGCATAACACAGCTCTACATCTACAGCCTCCATCAATGGGACAGGCATGTCCACCTCTACGGTTTCATATGGACTTATAATGGACTCCTCAGCTGAATCAATAAATGGCTGAACTGTTTCGATAATTTTCTTTGTTGGCTCGGGATCAGGCATTGCAGCAGCAGCTGAAATCTTCTCTTCTTCAGGTAAAACAGACTGGGAGGGCTCTGGTTCTTCCTGTTGTTTCTTGACGGGTGTCTCTATTTTGGCTTCCCTGGTTGCAGGCCTGGAAGCAGCATTGCTATAAGAAGATGTTGAGCGCTTATTGAAACTCTTTGCTGTGCCACGTTCCTCTTCTCTGTATGAGTCTGTGCGACGTCCAAACCTTTGTTCTTGATGTCCAGTCTCTCTCTCTGAGGGTTTGGGTGCATAGGAGCCTCTAAAATTCATAACCATCTTCTCAGGGTGGTCTTCAGGTTCTTTAGAGAGTGTTTTCTTGGAACGATACCCCTGCCGATCCAGTACATCTTCTTGAGTCTCTTCTTTGGTTCTTGGTTTGGGGACAAAAGAGGTAGGACCCTTAAACTTTTGCACATTGGCTGCTCTGCGCATTGGGTGCAGAGTGGACACTGTGGACCGGACCCTCTGTAGGGTAGAAGGGACGATCTCCGGTGGAAGGTGAAGGAACTCTCGGACATGAGCGATGCCCTCATTGGTGAGGTACCAGTAGCTGTGTCTCCAGGCAAAGGTCTCCCTGACAAATCCCCTGGACTTCAAAGAAACCATGGCCCGGATTACCTTGAGGTTAGGTACTCCCTGGACGTCAGGATGCATGCACTGGGGCCGCATATCCTTCTTGGACACCATGACACCATCACGGAAGAGGACCTCATAGATGGACTTCAGGTCATCCAAAGACGTCAGCATTCCCGCCACCATTTTGCCACAACTGGTTGTAAAATACGATTAATACAGTGTCTGATCCCGAACACCTTGATAGGCTATAGTATTTTAGCAAAGCAAAGTAAATGTCAGTGAAATCTCTGCTCTCCCTGGAAGGTTCAGCAAGGCACTGGTCTCACTCCTGCAAAGACTGAAATCAGCATGGCGATAGTGTAAAGCTGAGGGGCACCGCTGCTGCCACACCTCCCAACTCGCAGGGTGCCAGAGAAAAACGAGCTGGGGGGTGTGTCTACAGTGAGAGCAGACTGGATGAATGAGGGAAAGAGTTTTTGTGAAAGTGTGTGACAAATAAACAAGAGAGAGGAAAATAAATGTGTAGGTTTTAAAGAGTTAGCAAGAGAGACAAATAGAGAGAGTGAATTAATAGTGTCGTAACTCCAGCACACACTCCAGCACACACACACACACACATGCATGCACAGACAGACATACTGTACTGTACATGTAGAGTACACAGACACACACACACACACACATGCACGCTCACACATAGGAATGTTTACTTAGTTCGGGGATATTATGTAACACATTGACATGGTGATGTCTGTATGTTCTCTGTATGCAGCAATAGTAGAGAGTAGAGTAGAGTAGAGAAGAGTAGAGTAGAATAGAGTAGAGACCTTAAAGGCTTCTACTCATAACAGTATTTGCAGTAAATCTTATCCCAGCCCAGTAAACCTCCTGAAAGAGAGAGAGAGAGAGAGAAATGTAGAGAAATTGCACCTTTTCCATTTATGTGCAGATCTGCAGTAGGAGTATTTGAACATGAGGTATGGTACTGCATGTGCAGAATCTCGGATTGCTTTCACATATGCCCTTTTTGCATGCATGTGTCACATGGGTGTGCAGAACACATGTGGGTACATGTCAACTTCAACATGAGTACAGAGTACAGTAAGAAAAGAACAGAATGTGAGAGTCAGCCTGAAGATACTGCTATTATCTTTCACTCTCTTTCCACTTGGATTCCAAGAGCCCCACAGCTGTGCAAAGTCAAGATTTATTTCAGTGCTTATTCTTTTCACTGAGAAGACAGCGCACAATTTACATTTTACAATTTACTAAAAAACACAACCCTACCTTGATAAGTTGGATAAACGTTAAAGATGCTTAACTATAAGCAGAAACTGCTGGAGTTATTACGATGGTGGTGCTAGAACTCCAGAAATATGTACAATCAGAAGTTAAAAACCAACCAAGTATGTGGAATACCGTACTATAAAATCCTACTTCTACAGCATCAGTTCTTTACACATACTATATAATCAGCTAGCTGCTACTAGACTTATTGATGAGATTTGAGACGTTCATTACACGGCATTAAACCACATTGTCAATTCACCGTTGTAAGTTTATAGACTCAGCAAAAGCAAAAAAAAAAAACCTGCTAATAAGAAAATCAAGTGGATAATCAAAGCAAGAGAAATAAGAGAACACACAGTACTGTATATGTGCTAGTCAAAGTACGAGGAGAAGTATTAGATAATGATTAATTTTCTAGATAGTTAGCTATCAATTTCTCATTCTAAACATAGTCCTCTACAAATGGACCAAAAGTGAACCCAAACAAAAACAACTACTGTAAATTCCTGTTGTGTTCACTACTTGAAAGAGGACCCAGGCCTCTCGGTTCAGCTCTTGGAAAATATTTCTGTAAACTGGTGGACATGATTTTCGAATATTCAAAATACGTGCGTCGAATAGAATATTAAATGATACTTTTTAGATATCATCTAAATCACCGTTTTAAAGAGTCCTACCAATGCATGCAACGCAATTTAGCCTGGGCATATTGAAACTTGTCTCGTTTTCAATAGGACCAAATTATTCTGTTCAAACTACAATTCTCCTGGTGGATTATGGATGTTGTACAGTAATTGCACAAGGCTATTTTCATCAGGCAATCCATTGCCAGTTAATTATGGTAATGATAATGGTATTTGATGCGGTACTTTGTTTTCATAAGAACAGTTTTTTGGGGGCATTTTCAACATGTGACATGTTTCAACATGTTCAATACTAGTGAATTGCCTGTGTAGCAAAGGCTTTTTTTCTCCACCAAACAGTGATGGGGACTTGGACTCGAGACTTGGACTTGACTTAAGTCGCTCATTCTGGAGACTTCAGACTTGACTTGGACTTGCCCTCAATGACTTGAGACTTGACTCGGACTTGAGCCTTGTGACTCGTGAACAATGTTCATTTCACGGAAGTGTTCATTTCATTATTTAGTTTTTTCTGATGTTTCTTATGGGAAAGCACAAGCACAATATTTCCTCTTAGGTGCAATGTAACTCATGCATACAACTGCATTCTAAATTTTCTCAGGTCTAACATTACAGCTGATTTGTCAATAGCAGATTGTGTGCATAATTATGTCCACCCTCACCCTGTCAAAGGGAATTTTTTTTTCAAGATTCAAAAAGGCTCGACTTGGGGAGAAGACTTGAGACTTGACTTGAGACTTGACTTGGCATTGCGCCTCAGGACTTGGGACTTGACTTGGACTTGAGTACAAAGACTTGAGACTTGACTTGGACTTGGAAAAAATGACTTATGAACATCACTGCCACCAAATTGAACTGCACCGGGAGTGAGAGGGGGAGTGGGCATTTAGAGTGGCAAAAGTCTACAAAGCTTCATTTAACGATATTTAACGATTACAAATTTTTGTCCAAAAAACACCAAACTTTGCACTGCAGTCATTCGTGTCATTAGCAAGATGCATACGAAATTTGAGGTCAGTCAGACAAACGTTTCGAGAGTTATGCATGGAACACACTGACACACAGACAGACGTTCGACAGACGTAGATGTTTTTATATGCTAAAAAGGTCTCCAATTAATCTGAAATTTCATAAATTAATTTAAGCTACTGTACATCAGAAACATGAAGAGTTTATATGTAAAACACTCCAAGAAGTATCCAAAACTTCAATTGTTTGTAGTAATAAGCTATAAGCAATCTTTATTTTGTTATGATCAAATGCTATAATCAAATGAAAACAAATCAAGCCAAAGCAATGCAATTTCAGTTGCACTGATAACTAGAAAAGCACTCAGAGAGCGCAGACCTCCGCCAAGGCAATGTGGTCACAGACAAAATACATTCCAGTTCATGCTCTGGATCACCGATCGCCACCAAAATTTAATCAGCTTTTCTTGCTTGTCCCAATATACACATTGTCCGAAAATTTCATCCAAATCCGTGCAGTAGTTTTCGAGTTATCCTGCTGACAAACAGACAAACAGATAAACAGACAGACAAACCAACACGACCGAAAACATAACCTCCTTGGCGGAGGTAATAAAGTTGATCGTTTTAATGAGCAGGATTCTGGCTGGATCTGATCTGAGCATCTGCCACTCAATAGGCCTACCAACCAATCACACAAGTCCCACTGTGTTAGTAGAAACAAGTTGACTATTCCTCAGACCATTTGCGAGCATTGGGCTATTTAAAGGAGAAAGCCGGCGTGAATCAACACATAGTCCTACTGTTTTGTAGTGCCAAGCGCTATTGTTACCTACATCAATCACTGGATTTCATGCAAGGCATACTGAGATAGCGAAACAGCAGCTAACGTTAACAGAATGGGGCATTTCAAAACGAAAGCAAAACGATTAGGTTTTCTGACATGCCTCATTCAGTTAGTGTTAGCCGCCGTTTCGCAAACTCGGTCTACGATGCACAAAATTTTATCATTGAGGTGGCTTTCAGTAGCGCTTAGCACTATAAAACAGCAGGGCTAGGTGTTGATTCACGCCGGATTATACCTTTAAGCTTGTTTTAGCAGCTATTTCATCACAAGCTGTGTTATTAACTCTTCATTACAACAGTGTTCCTCTATCTCTAAAAATACGAGAGTAAAATGAGGTGCTTGAGATCTCCTGATTCATTCCCTTGAGGTTAATTAGATTAGCTATACCCCTTTATGTTCCGGATTGCACTGGTGAGGGAAACCTAATCAAGATGGTGCAGACAGCACACACACACAGATGGAAGTCATCAGTTATCCACCAACACACACACACACACACACACACACACTTCCTCCCTCACTTATACAAATACACATAGCGAAGAAGCCCACCTACTAAGACATGCATTTACACACACACACACACACACACACACACACACACACACACGCACACGCACACGCACACACACGGAGAGACCACACACATGCACACACCTTCTATCATAAGTGGGCACTTCCTAGTGACATAACCTCCAATAATAGACTAGTACATAAGAAGATAGATATGACAAGACAGCTGTATATGGCGCCAACTCAAACACAGAGACTCCCCAAAAGAGAGACGAACACGTCCCCCCACACCTTTCCAACTGTAAATGTTCTAACTGGTCACCATCTCTAACAGCTTAGAATGTCAAACCCAGATGAGCTCACTAGTGGTGCAGTGTAGAGCTAACCAAATTTCCAGATTTCTGCTTGGCTTTTACAGTAGGCCTGCATTGTTGGTAATAACAAGCCTGGTAATATCTTACTGCAGGCTTATCTCCCATATGGAAAAGTTGTGCTGAAAACATGATTGTTATTTGTCCTATTAAAGATATAAAAAGACCATTAAAGTGCCCATATATAATTTCTGTGAGTAAAGTACAGGATGTGACCAACTGACAAATATAGGAAAAGTAAGACAATGCTAAAGGAAATCAGTTCTGTTTGAATGGACTAATTATAAACTGGAGCAATCACTGGGTAATGAGAATGAATGGGTCCCAAACAGATCAGGATCAACACAGGTGGAGCACATTGAGTCATCATTGTATCCATAGCAACAAACATATGCAAAGATAAACAACATAGGGTGTTGTATTTTTGCATTGTTGACTATTTGGAGTTAGTGTATCTAGCCATATTTTATTGTCAAATGTTTTGTTGTGTAAATGTTTTTCCTTACAGTTTAAATATTTTTGCTAGCAACTGTGTAGCACACTGACATATAAGGACATTAAAAGTATATTCTACTCTATTCTATTTGGTAAGTAGGGTATCAACTGATACCATTTGCCTGTGTTAGTGGATATGAGCTTGACACAAAAGCTTTGATCATAATCATATTTCACATTATCTTGGATCATACTAGACATTAGGCCTACACTTTCAGACAAATTGATAATACTGATAAACATTAGTGTTGACATGCATCAATCTTTTTTCATTTTGTAGCCTGCTTTATATACAATTTTTTTTTAATTTTCCCTGTATATTACACATTATTCAGTGTTTCACATAGTTTGCATTCTAGTAAGCCTTTCATCAGTCCAACTGTGTCAGTATATATATAATTTGATTAAGTGACAAGTTTTCCACGAGAAGTCTTTCCTACTCATTTTATAATCCTGTGCCAAAGTAGGCAATACTGGCCTGGACCGGTTTATATGTCCAACAAAAATCTGCCTCGACCAATAACACTGAATCATGTTCCAAGTGTGAGGGCCGGGGGATCTTGTGGTGCATAGTGTCCTGCTGCCTCGCATGGCATGCAAGTGAGAAAACAGAGCTGGTATTTCCACCCCCGGCAGAATATCTGCCCTCACCCTCTGTCTCTGTCTCTCTCTCTTGCTGCCTGTACTTCACAAAATGGAGGACAACACAAAGTCTTCCACCTCATCAATAATGAAAGAATGAAAGAGCAATTTAGAGAAGAAAAAAAAAATCACCAAGACCCATTAAGGCACTAGAGGAAGCTGCCAAAATTTTGGCATTACGTGCTGCATTCACCGCAAATCGTTTCAATTTGGTGAGAGTGCGGAAGAGCGTCTTCACAGGGCCACTGAAACACAAAGGCGCCCCTCTCAGGAGAGTTAAGAGTCATAAAGGATATCCACCCTTACTGGGCCAGCCTTACAGGGCCAGCCTTGAGGGGAACTTCCATCAGGGGAATCCCACAACCAGTCTGCCTCTCTGTGGAGGGGGCATAAGACAAGCTGCCATGGCATTCACACACACACACACACACACACACACACACACACACACACACACACACACACACACACACACACACACACACACACACACACACACACACACACACACACACGCACACGCACACGCACACAAACACACACACCACAGTCAAGCCTGGAGGGGGGTGGGAGGAAGGCACTGTTCTTGAGGAGACAAGGCAGGCACTGTGTTGGTGGGTTTATACAGGCGCCACCCACTGTGTATCATGTCTCCAGAACAAAAAATACATAAATAAGTAAAAGCCCACACAAACACACACTCAGTACACACACACACACACACACACACACACACACACACACACACTTAGACACAGATGAAAGACTCTTTCTGTGTCTACGTGTGTTTGTCTGCCACTGTGTATGATTATGTATTTGTGAATGAGTCAGCCTGTCATTGTGTGTGTGTGTGTGTGTGTGTGTGTGTGTGTGTGTGTGTGTGTGTGTGTGTCTGTATGTGTGTGTGTTGGTGTATTTGTGTGTATGGGTGTGTCAGTCTGTCTGTCCATGTGTGTAATCTGGTGATTATCTGGTGATACACTGGAGACTGCCAACCAGCCACACTCCCTTCATCATTTACCCATCAAAAACATTATTTTTTTTATTTTTTCATATAGCAGCAGCCTGCAGACGATAGCAGACACTGAATAACAAAGCACTGTTGTCCACTTAAAGACCACTGCTCTTCTATCTGATTACTTGCCTAAATGAGAAAAACACAATTGCATAGAAGAACACTTTGTCTCCTTACATGACTGCAGTCGCAGTGTGGCAGAATCAGGGCCGTCGCAACCAGGCAGGCAAACCAGGCAATTGCCTGGGGCCCCAGGCTGAAAGGGGCCCCCAAGATTGACTGTTTAATCATTTTAGTAGTTAAGTTGGTGTGTTTTTCAACAAAAAATGACTTTAAACTGGAGTTAGACAACTGTACAATACAAATAATTATATTGATGGTGTTTGAAAATGATAACAATGTGGTTCATGTAAGTATTTACGAGGAGTGAAGGGCCCCCACGTCCTGTTTGCTTGGGGCCCCCTAAGTACTTTGAAACGGCCCTAGGCAGAATAGTGCTAAAGGTCTCTTTTCTGTGTGTATTAGTACAGCTCCAGCTCCAGCTATAGGAATAGATGAAGCACTTCTGAACCTGCGTGACAGAGAGAGACCCATCATTCATTCAATTCAGACAGCTTTCTAAGTGTAAGAGACACACACACACATACACACACACACACACTCTTCTATACATGGGTTTAATTATTGGTCTGGTCATTGTCCAAATGGCAATTTACAATATTGTTGTCAATGTTTTAACTTCAGCAGCTTTGCTCTTGATGATCTTGAATAAACTCAAGCCTCTTTGCAGTACTGTAAAAGTCCAAAAACATAATGCATATAGAGAAACACACAAGTGCTATAGTTTGTCTCTCATGGCCGCATCACTTATTCCAATCCAAACATCGGCAACTTCGCCATAAAAACAGCTCACAGCTCTCAACTTTGTCCTTTCATTACACAAATTTAATATAAGCTAAAAGGCTTCAAATCTGACATTTGCCATTAAACATCTGAATCCTTCTGAATCCTCCTGAGGGCTACAGCCACTGGCGACAGTGCAGACAGATGCATGGCTTCCCACACACACACTCACACACACACACACACACACACACACACACACACACACACACACACAAACAGCAGCAGTGGAAAGATCGGTAGTGATTTACTCAGAGGCTGGAGCACACACACAATTGGGCCTGTGTTCTCCGACAGAGTGACTCATACGTCCAGCTACTCCCGGACTTCTCCAGGTCGGAAAGAAAGACGAGGTTGCCAGGACAGATGAAAAATGGACTAAAAATAGACTGGCTAGAGAACTGTGTACTTACTGTAAAGTTGTGTGACATTTAATTTAGCAGTCAACTATTACATTTTTTTTCCTCCACATATGGTAAAATGGTGTGTAATTTAATTTTCTGTGCCATGCATAAGTTTGTTTTGGTACAGTAAAGCAGGGTGACATTTCATTAATCACATTTTAATTTATACCAGCAATTCCCCTGGACATATAAAAATGTATAGGCTATTATTCCTGAAATTCATTATTCACCGAAAACATGACAGGGCAGTTTTAACTATTGCAAGGTGTTTTAACTCCATGTGAACTACCCAAAGTATTTTCGCACTATTCACAATAATTGACAGAGCCCTCTCTACAAAGGCCCTAGACACAGGTTCCTACAGCATTGTGGAGCACTTTTGAATTCCACAATAATGTTTGCTTCATCGTCAGACGGTGTCTGCAGAGTTTGGCGCTGGTATGCGGCTTTGTATTGAAAGCAATGGAATAGAATGTTGGAAGCAGAGTGCTCCGCACTTTGTTGGAACTGGTGTATGGTGGCTTTAAAGGAATATTCCACCTCTTTATGATAATTGGTTATTCACTCTCTTATGTGGAGTCACATATGTGGGCTAAAGCATTTTGGTCTCAGTGTATGCGTTAACCCTATCCAGCACCCCCAATTTTAGCTTTATTTTAGCTGCAGCTTAGCATAGGCACTGGAATGCAAAGTTGCCAGATAGCAACCCTTCGGCTACTTTACTTTCTAGTGCCTATGCTAAGCTAAAGGTAAAATTGGGGTTGCCAGAATAGGAAAGCACATGTACCAAGATGAGACCAAAATGCTTTTACCCACATATGTTACTCCAGGTAAGACGGTGAATAACCAATTTTTATAAAGAGGTGGAATATTCCTTTAAGAGCCGCATTTTATCCAGTCAAATACAGGGAGCACAAACAGCGCTGAGCGCTGGAACTGAGATCAGTTTCACCTCCTACTTTCAGCCTCAAAATGGCTTCATGCTGCGACAGATCTCATTATTTTGAATCAATAACAACTGGGCGTATGGTTTATGGATCATGATGGCAAAGCAAGCTGCCTTGGATCAGCCAGATATTCAACCACAGACCCCAGCATGTCTGCGTGAGGGGCATCATGACAGTGGCATACAAACACAGAGAAAGAGTAGGCCTAGTACATAAAGTAATAAATATTTTCTCTTTTTTACAACTATTCGACAAAACAAATACCTCATCTGTCAGTGTCATGTGTCATATCAATAAAAGACTTCTTAATCTGAATTTAATTTGAACAATACTTTTGACATTAATATTTCACAAATAGAGAGAACAAGGGCAAGAGACAGAGAGAGAAGGAGAGAAACAGAGAGAGAGAGAGAGAGAGAGAGAGAGAGAGAGAGAGAGAGAGAGAGAGAGAGAGAGACAGAAAGAGAAAAAGAGAGAGAGGAGGGGGGTCTATCAAGAGCTCTAAGCATTCCCTTTCTCCTCCAGAGACTTTACCACGCTACATTACTGATGAATCATGATGTGCCTGATAGGAATTTATTGTCAGCTTGAAGCCCAGTAGATTTGGACCAGGCCCCCGCAGGGCAGGAGAGCAGGAAGAGACGAGCGCTACTGTCTGTCTCTGCGGCTATGCGCTTCTCATGAGAAACTAGTCTGCTATCTCCTCCCAAAGACAACGTGGGGTTTTGGTCCCTACCAGGAGAACAAACTAAAGTAAACTTCTCTTTATTTGTCCTCTGGGGATGGTGCTTTGCTTTGAAAGACAGAAAACACTGCAACCAAACACTGCGACCAAAATAGTATTGGGTTCTTTATAATTCTTTCTTTTGTAGATTTCAAAGCTTGTACAAAAAGCTCACAGGTTTGAGCCCAAAGAGGATTCTACCACCTGAAGCATCAGGTGTGGACACCTGTCTTCATACTCCATGTGGCATGTTAATGGCAGACGAACACTTGAGAAGCTTGCAAACGCAGCTAGTCAAAGAGAAATCCCTCTCTCTCTTACACACACACACACACACACACACACACACACACACACACACACAAACACTTACTGTACACACACAACCAAACACTTAAGTACACACACAACTGGGCACACACAAAACCACTTACCCCATTTACACCATCAAAGTCACACACACCAACAACATACACACACACACCTCTCTTCATCAATCTCTTGTCCACCAATCCTGACACACTGAGGGGTCAGTGCCAGTTCAAACGGACCCGTCACCATGGAGAACCACATAAACACCCATAGACACGGCCTGGGCTTCTGAGAAGCAACTCGCTTCCTGAAAGACCCTATAGAGGTCTTTAGGCCTATAGAGAGATATAAAACACTCCAAATGACTGGGCTCTGTGCTTGTGCAGGCCCCTAAATTCCTGTGTTCTTTTTTGCAAGGGACACAATTTATGTTGCGTGTGAGGCTTCCAGGCCATTAAGCGCAGTGCAACATGCCAAAACCTATACAGGCAGCGCCGCCGGGAGAATGCTGACGGGGGTATGGTTGGCTGTGCATTGCTGATGTTATATATAGAATTGGGTGCACGGACAGACAGACAGACAGACAGACAGACACACACACACACACACACACACACACACACACACACACACACACACACACACACACACACACGCACACACACACACACACACACACAAACACACATACACACACACACACACACACACACACACACACACACAGACATTCACAAACAGACACACACAAGAAAACACATTCCAAAAAGTTTACCCTAAATGGTTCAGTTCGAGCAGAAATCAGTTCTCAGTTGAATGGTTGCTGAGAAAATCCACTGTGTGTGTGTGTGTGTGTGTGTGTATATGTGTGGTACACTTTTTTGCATTTTGTGTGTGTGTGTGTGTGTGTCCCTCTGTCCATGTAATGTTACAGCACATGCTTGCCCTTGGGGTAATCTGATGCTCATGCATGCACAGTGACAGGTAAGTATCCAAATGATCCACAGTATGCTATTTCCCCGAAAGCATGGCGGACTACACCCAAGTGTTCATTCATCATTTCATGACATACTGTACACCTCCCATAAAACATGAAACAGAAAAGTAAGTATTTCTTTGCAATTTGATACAAAGCTAGAGGAAATCCATCCATCCATCAATCCATCCATATTCCAAATATGGCTATTCTGGTCAGTGACTTACAAAAGAAAACTGTAGTGAGGAACAGCTATGCACTTTTGTGTTCAATATTCACAATAGTTCATTCACTTCAAAACATTCACTATCCTAGAACCTACATGTACTGTAGATCCTAGAATAATATGCATGTACTTGGCTGCAGTCTTTTTTATAGATACATTACATCCTGCACTAAGTTCAGCTTCATTCAAACTGACATCATTTTAATAAGGCATTAATAAGGACACCCTATTGTTTCTGAAACATGGATGTCCTGGAGCGGACAAGCGACTGTGATAGAGGACCCTTCAGCCAGACGGCAGCACTCAGAGAGGTAAACAGAGAAAGCCATTAGTGGCCCGAAATCTGATTAGGGGTTATTTTATGACGGTGAGAGAGGGGATTATAATCCAATGAAAACACAGAAACAGGAAGAGCTCCATGGCAACGAGGAGAGGAAGCCGTCTGGCAGCGGACAGGAAGTGGGCTGCGAGTGATTAATCTCTGTGGGGACGGTGAGCATGCCGAGCGCACGCAGGATGATTCAGCGCGGTCGAAAATATAATGAGGCGTGGTGAGGAGGAATACCCTGTCGCCATGGTAACGTGACGCACAACAGCCAGAAATGAGTGGAGATGCAAAATCCTCCTCACATAAGTTTTGCTGAAGAGCTACTGTTGCCCTTAGCGATGTCAAAAAACAGGCGGATGAGTGAAAATATTTCTGGAAGTGATGGTGGATGAATGTGTATTTGAGGAGACAAAGTGAAAGAAAGTACCCAAAATAATCTTTGAGTATTGCTGCCCGCTCTCTGTTGTGGTTGTTCATCAAAGCAGTCAATGGCAACTATAGCAACAAGTCAGTTTCTCTGAAGTGACATCTTTTGAATTTTCACTATTTACACAGTCAGGATGGCTCTCTCCATGGCAAACAGATGACATCTCTGCTACACACAATCTACAGGGGTATCCTAGATTCAGCAGGGCTTGAGCAAGGCATTTACCTACAGAATATTAGCAGTCAGAAGGTCACATAGGTCAAAAACTGCTAACCCATGTTGACCTGAATAGAAATTTAAGATAGGAGAGACACACCTGTGCCTTATGCTGTCATCACTGTGACCACCACTCTAATGCTAACACTTGCTAAACAAACCAGAAGCACATTGAAAACATAAGTTTACCACAGAGAAATATTTACAGAGAGCTAAAACCAACATCTCAACCGACTCCTTAGTTTAGTGTATAAACAGTAAATCTTAAAGTCCTACTGTGGCTTGCTGTAAGCCTATGGCACAGCGAGGGCTTCGAGAGAACTGTAGAGTGAAACTATAAATACAGTGGCAGGTGACAGAAAGTGGCCTACACAGATGTTCTGCTTGAGGTGACACCCTCCGACGCCAAACACAATTTAGACCAAGGAGATTGTAACTACCACTTGTGATGATTAATGTAATTAATTATTTTCGTTTTCCAGAGCAGGATGGGTGTGTTTTTTTCCTGTATGTCCCAACTCTGGATGACAGAAGAATTTCAACATCAGCTATTCTTGAATAAGCAGCTGTCCCTATATTCAAACAAAATGTGACTCTTCCCTTTACAGTTGAAAATCATTTAATACACCACTGTTGTGATTTGGAGCCTCAAAATGCATTAAAAAATGCACATAGCAAATTGTAAGACAGGCCTATAGAGGTTAGAAGGGTAGAAAATGCTGGAATTTAGAACTCTTCATGAGAAGAATCCAGTACTTATTGTGTGAGGCCTACAGGCTTCAGTAAAAATGAGAAATATTCAACTCTATTGACCCTGAAGCTGGTTGCCATGAGAGAAGGCATTCTTACTTGCTGGCTACAAAGAGACAAAAGCCGTAGTCTTCAGATTTACTACTCAACTAGTATAGCAATTAAGACATAAATTATATCTGTTCAGAACGACATGCAAGGCCAACTACCGTACATCATTTTTCCTCCTTCAAAGAAGATAACATGAGAACCAAACATGTCTAGTCAAGAGAAGAAGTTTTCAAGAGCACTATTTTGTTAAATCATATTATAGTACAAAATTGTATTAGAATATTGCTCATAAACATTCACATCTTACTCAGTTTTATAATGTAGCTCAAGATGGCCTCTTACAATTGGCAGAGTATCTTGTTTACTTTTTCATCCCTAATCTCCCAGACACAATCATGTGGAAAAGTATGTTCACATTATCCCAGAGTCAACAACTCAAATCCACATCAGAGGATCTGGTGACAGTTAGGTAATTTGCTGATGAAATGAACCTAAGATGTGGGCATGTCCTCCTCACAACCGTGGTGGGTACACACGCAACTATGCACACACACACATGCACACACGCAAACACACTTTTACCTGTACAAAAAAGGGACTCTCCCTCCCCGCAAGGGATATCAGCAGGACAATAACAGCGACTTACCTGAAAAACAAAGAAACACATAGAGAACAACTGTAAGCATTTTGCAACAATGGTATTGACGATTTAATTAAATCAAATCATGATACTTTCAAAATACTTTTTTTGGGGGGGGGATAATCAAAAAAGCATAGGAGTGTAGCAGTTAAGGAACCAGGCTAGTGTGCAAATAGTCTTTGAATAGTGTGTTTCTCCACCGTTTGTGAATCCTGGCTGCCAGCATGGTGCCCTTGAGCAAGGCACTTAACTCTAAGTTGCTCCAGGGTGACTGTGGCCCCGATGTAACTGATAGTTGGCAAAATGTAATATGCAATTGGTTATAAGGGTCTGCTAAATACATAAATGAAATACAAATGTAGCTCAGAAGGATTACTTTAAATGGTGCCTTCAGAATTACATGAAATATTTTACTTTTCCAGAGGCCGATGATCGGCTGTTGCTTTTGGTGCAGCACCATCTACTGGTGATTTCAAGAACAGCTTAGTCATAACCAACATGAGTCTGCAACCATATATTCCAGCAACACTAAACAACACCTCACCTCAATTCCCTTCACAACCTGGGCCAACAGAAGCATGGGAAGGTCAAATATGACCCTTAACCAGAGCTGCAATAATACTGTGTGTTTAAAGAGCCAATCATAGCTTCAGCTGCAGTCTGCCTCTGCTGCAGTGTGAGGTCCCGTCAGCTGGTTTGCATTGACCCAACAGGAAGCAGAATTACTGTGGGGAATGTGAGTCCTTCCCTCTCTGCTAAGGATTAGGTGTGTGAGGTGAGGAGGAAGTGTTGGATTGCAGATGCTATGACAGCCTTGGGGGCCGAGGGCAGAGGCGGGGGCAGGGGGTTGATTAGCTGAAGTAATCACCCCTAGTGGGAACCAAGGGGGCAGTTGGGTCAAACGCCTGGAGGTATCATACAGGCCCTTCTCCAGCCAACTCAGACAGGAATATTAAACTCATTGTCTGATGCTTAACTCGTGGCCTCTGTACACATCTGTTAACCCGACAGCGGGAAATATACAAATGTAAATATCTAAAAAAACAGGAGGTATAAGAACATGCAAAAAGCCCAGGATTTGTGCCCTTGCTTTACGCCACATATGGGCTGTTTCTCAAAGTCGAGGAAGCATGCTTGGAAGGCTGTTTTTTCGAGCATTCCACGTCATTATCTGTCGCCAAGTACTGTTCCAAAGTCAAGCATCCTTCTAAAATCTAGCGAGGACAGAGGCCTTTGTTCATAGATTTTTCAAGGATGCACTGATGGAACCTCGTTTTTGAAGTGTGCGACTTCCAACGCGAGTGTGCTACCTAGGAAGCATTCTCGACTTTGAGAAACACTCATGCTTATAGTTCACTGAAGGGTATCAGATTATGCACACTCTCAACAAAGTGTGGGACTGGTGTGACTAATTTTGAAGGTACTTGTGGAATAAAGCAGCAAATGTCTGCACAGACTACACCCAGATGTATCAGCAGAATAGCAGATTTACTAACAGAGAAAATATGGACTATGTGGTCGAGACTCAAAAATAAACATGGTTGGCATTCTTTCCCAGGCAACGCATGTGTAGCCAAATTTATCAGAAACTTCTGGTGTTCAGAGTGTGTTCAATCACTTTGCTGGTGTTGACATGGAATGATTTATTTGTGTGTGTGTGTGTGTGTGTGTGTGTGTGTGTGTGTGTGTGTGTGTGTGTGTGTGTGTGTGTGGTGTGTGTGTGTGGAGAGAGAGAGAGAGAGAGAGAGAGAGAGAGAGAGAGAGAGAGAGAGATTTTGAGAGAGAAAGAGAGAGAGAGAGAGAGAGAGAGAGAGAAAGAGAGAGAGAGAGAGAGATTTTGAGAGAAGTGATTTATGAGTGACATTTGAAATGAATGATTATGAATATGAAACTGGCACCATAAGGCGCCGCAGGGTATTTCTGCACTGGACCGCAACCCTCGTTTGAGGCCAAAAGCATAAAACACTTCCTGACATCTTCATTTCAACTAAGTTCAGACGGGCAGCAGACACCGGACAGGTGATGATGGTTTAAGGGACTTTGATAAAAAGACACAAGCTGACAACACCTGGCTTTGTAATCTACACAGCGTTCATCCATCCAGGACCTACTATGGTAAATAAGGCACAGGCCAATAGGCAGTGAGATGAGTTGAAATATGTGCTGTTCACTCACACAAGGTTTGTGTCAAGTTTCTTGGCAGATCTACTTTGGAATTGTGAGAGCCTGTTGGGCTTTTGACTAGCTTGCTTAGTGCATTGGAATCTGTAGCTTTGCCACCTTTTCTACTACCATTGAACAGGACACCTTGGTAGCAGTTAATTGGCAATAGTAGTCAGGGCTGGTTCTAGCCGCTTTGGTGCCCAAGGCCAGATTTGAGTTTTGCCCCCCCCCAAGTGTATGTATTGTATAGAATGTTTTATTGTACAGGACTATACATGTACATGGTCTGTACATGGTCCCTGAAATGTATCCCATGTTACTCCTGTATTCAAAGAGCTTTTCATAGCCACATAGAACATAAAATATGGGGACCTGCACATGTCAAGTACGTGGTATGATGACTTATAGCCTGCACATCTTGAAGTTTTATATCAAATCTTATTGCTGATGTGATGTGAGAACTTGAGTGTGTGGGATTATTGTGGTATCTTTCCACAGGGTGCAAGAAATTCTTTTAGGTTCATTGGATTACTGCTTAACATTTTTCAACATCTTACTCACAGGGGTTTTCATAACCAAAAGTATTTCTATCCTTGTTGATGTGAGCTTCCATGGAAAGGTGATTCAGCGACACTCTGTGACTTGCAACACCAGCTACTTTAAGTGAGGTTATTATGGTAACTTTCCACAATATGTAAACAATTTTGAAGGTACTTTAGATTATAGATTTAACACATTCACAAACACATTCACCATTTAAACTCTTAACAAGGCCAAAGCATCTCCAAGGCCAGATAAAAAAACTAATTACAAACTAGAAAAGTGGAAAAACTAACAGACAAAAATACCTAACAGCTAATGAATTCACCGACAGACTGATCTGGATAAACCTTCAAAGTCGGCACAAACTTAAGCAACACATCTCCCAGTTTATAAGTATGCGTGGTGGACCAATATGGAAGGCCTGCCATGAATACCCTGATGTAAACTGATAAACTGTCATGTGTCGCAAGTTCACATTTAGAAGATGAGAGAGGCTTCCGAGCCCCGTGGAGTGTGCTTGTATGCATCTCTGTAAGCACAAGCGCATGATATATAACTACCGCACTGACTAACCATAACTCATCATACAGGCTGCAGCCCAATACTTCACCCTGGATTACACTGTATACTTTTGCTTTAGATCAGACCTGGGCAAACTAAGGCCCGAGGGGCACATATGGCTTGTTGAGCTATTTAATCAGGCCCGTGGAGCCTTCCCAAAATAAAGTAATTTCTTATTTAGCCAAGGTGACTTTGATTATAGGCCTGATTTATCAAATAACATGTATTCATGAAATACAACATTTAACATTTGACATTTTAACCCTGCATGTTCACACTTTCGTCAGAAAAAGTGGGGCTGCTGGTTGGAGACTTGCCAACTTACCGGCAGCAACCGGCTGACTGCTTACACCCGGCCCGTTAGTTAAAATCTAAAACCCAATTTGGCCCTTTGGCCAAAATAATTGCCCAGCCCTGCTTTAGATAAAAGTGTCTGCTAAATCCCATAACAAATACCATTCAACAATGACAAAGCATTTTTCTTTCAATATTATCTTGAATCTCTCTGACCTCTTCTTTATCCTTAGTTTTTCTCTTATCTCTTCCCCACTCTGTCTTCCTTTCCACACTTCGGTTTAGGAGATCGATAGAGACATGGGCATATCTTCATTCACACAGATCACACACAGATGCGTTTACAGTGTGTCTGAAGAAGGGCAGGTGGGCCAAAACCTCACATATAGAAGATTTTGCTTTTTTTGTTTCATTGCTCTCGACTCAGCACTGAGAATTGAATGCATAATGTGTAATTTAATGCACTAATGCATACCTTTGGTATGGTCTTGACATCTTGACTTCTGACTTTTAACACCTTACCACCAAAATTCACCACTACTTAACTGCCACACTGCAACCCTGCCAGTTACACTCCAAACATTTACTATTTCACACCTCCCTTTTCAATGTTATGTCCATTGCTTTTTTGTCCTTGACTTTCTGCTTGGAGACAAACTGAAGGACACACAAACAGACAGACAGAAATACTGATAGGCCTTGATGTAATCAGAGTTCTGCTGAGTCTCCAAAAGCAAGACCATTATGATATTACTACAATGACATGATCTGGCGTGGTGTAACGCCCCTCCCATGGGTATCTCACAAAAGGACCTCACCCTGGCAGGACACTACTAATATAAAAACGCAAAATCAGGAAATGGTTGCTTTTCAGAGAGTACAACAGTATGAGGCAGAGTAATCTGCTAATTTGCTCTCAAGCATGGTAGAGTAAATTAAGGGGGAAAAAAAACATTTTACATTTAATCCATCTCATGTCACTTGGCTAGGCTAACTGTTCTATGATACACAGCTGGCAGAGAACTACAGAAGTATTGGGTGTGACAAAGTGTGTGTGTGTGTGTGTGTGAGAGAGAGAGAGAGAGAGAGAGAGAGAGAGAGAGAGAGAGAGAGAGAGAGAGAGAGAGAGAGAGAGAGAGATCACAGACAGAAGGTGGCCAATAATGATGATGTCACCGCTTCCAGGCAACAACAGAGTGATGTAATGGTCATCGCAGTGCTGGAGACGACCTCAACCCCACACTCCCAAATAACAGAACTGAGATCAGTCCTGTCTGACCAACTGCAGTGCACGTAAATAATTATGAGACAAGCACCCCACTGGTCCTGGAACAGCCTGGTACACTTTTGGATTTCAGCTGGTTTAGGGTGGTGTGACCTCGAAAGGGAGGGGAGCAAAGAGAGAAGGGAGAGGGGAGGTACAAGGACACACTGAACACAAAAATCATGCACGCACACCCACCCATACCCGCCCACCCACCCACACACACACACACACACACACACACACACACACACACACACTTAGAGACTCTCAACACATGTTCACACCATTGGTTCACATACATCTAAATAAAACATGTTATGTGTGCACACACACACACACACACACACACACACACACACACACACATACAGTGGACTAGCGATGCAACATTCTGCAAGTCATTGCAGTGGCTCTGCAGTTCCTTGCAGACAAACAAACTCAAAGCCCTCAATATGATACAAAAGGTTAGTTTCCTTCACCCAGACAGCAGTATAAAAATAGACCACACAGTTCTAAGCTCAGAGTCCCTTCTGATCATCGGTGTCTTCAATCCCCAAGTGTGTTCTGCATATCACATGTCACAAATACAGTACGCAGTGATGTTTACCGAGAGAAGCTACAAGCTATAGAAAACTAGAAAAGCACTCAGAGAGCGCAGACCTCTGCCAAGGCAATGTGATCACAGACACAATATAAATTCCAGATCATGTTCTGGATCACCGATCGCCACCAAAATCTAATCAGTTCTTGTTTGTCCCAATATACACATTGTCCGAAAATTTCATCCAAATCCGTGCAGTACTTTTCGAGTTATCCTGCTGACAAACAGACAAACAAACAGACAAACCAACGCGACCGAAAACATAACCTCCTTGGCGGAGGTAATAATAAAAAAGATCTCTGGTGTACACGTTTTGTAAATACACCACACCTGCAGCTTAAATAAAATAATTCAGCACTCTTATTGGCACCCTAAATAATCATCTGTACTCTGTAGAGATCTTATTCTCTGAGAGCATTATATACACTTTCATCAAGAGCCCATGTGCAAATCAACAGCAAATCAACCCATGATTTGGGTGTTATCAAGATGTCATGACACACATCTCTCTCTCGAGTCAAGTCCCTGTCATGCATGCACAACATAAATCTTGCCTTAGCATGGCACTCTCCGTCTCAATCTGTCTTTCTAACTGCAGGGCACAATGGCATCACTTCCAGTGTGTTAAACCAGAAGCCCCATTAAGCCCTGTGCACTTCTTCATGGGCCCATTTATAACCCCTGTGCCACTGTTTCATCAAGATTCCTCAACTCCACGCCATGTCTCTATGGTAAACTGCAGAAAGCCAAACATCAAACATCAAAAAAACAACACAAAACAAAAAACCCTAAAGTCTGAGTTAAAACTAAAAGAAAACAAAAACCCTCCCAACACCCAAAAGCTCATTACCCCCACTGAAGGAATCTGGGTCATGAACTTCTGCCACTGTTGTGTTTTTTTTCTCTCTCTCTCTTTCTACGGGAGAATAAAAGCTGCAGAAGGCTGGTTTCAGTGCCAATCTGGGCAGAAAGACGCCACCCTACGCAGCCCGCAGTGCCCATGCCCCCTCCTCCCCTGTTGCACATAAGTACTCATGGCTAATGCTAATAGCTCTGGCAGCGTTTGCAGACAGGCTGGTGGGCAGGCTTTGAAAAGAGACTTTGGATACTAATACAACAAGCCATGACTCTGCAATTATTTGGGGATTTTCACGATCCCGATCGGACTCTCCCTGACTCCCTCACGATCAACCAACAACTGAGGATTATAAAAGACCCAGTCTGGCTGTCTCTCATCTTAATATTTTTCATTATGTTTGCCTTCTAGGCCCATTCCTGGATAATTTGATGTGCCCAAAGTTTTATTTGTCTCTATTGTCGCAATGTGCATTAATGCATTATAACAGTATAAACTTCATTTTAGAATATCCAGATTTGCAATGGAGTACAATTAGCTCTCCATACTAAATCTGACAGTAACATTTGTCTATATTAATTTCTTCTGCTACAGTTCAGGCCTGGACATGGTGTATAGTATTTACTCTAAGATTTGACTGGAATATTTTAATTTTGTTTTTTTGACAGGTGTTATCATGAGCATTGGATGTGGAGAGAGGCTGTAAGCAGGCCTTAAGGCCACCGCACACCGGTTCTGACACAGTGCTGAGCACTCTGCTTCCAACATTCGATTCCATTGTTTTCAATGCAACCCCGCACACCAGTGCCGAACCCTTCCGCCGTCGATTGTGAATTACGATTCAAGTCTATTTTGGTGGAGCCGCCCATTGACATCCAATGTTAATTTCACAGGCTACTGTGCTAGGTGCTAGGCGAAATTGTCTTATTCGAAAGTGCTCCGCAATGCTGTCGGAACCAGTGTGTGGCCGGCTTAAGGCAAGCACTGAATGTGCTGTCAGGCCTATTGATGAAGTGAAGTCCGCTGGAGGGTCTCAATGGAGCTGAGAGTTTGTCTGGTTGCTTAGACACACAGGGGGGGAAGGAAAAAAAGATTCAAAGGGTCCCTAACGCTGCCTAAGACCTCTTTAGGCCCCTGGGCTTCCTTGTTTAAATAGCTTTGCCTTCAGAGTCTGAATTAATAGCGCAGGCACATTGTGTGGACGCCTAAGAAAAACCTCCCCAAACCTGCAGAAGGCCCCTTTGAGAGACAGGCTGAATAGTCTACATGAATGGACTCCGGGTTAGAGGAGGACTCCTGGCCATTACTTAACTTAAAAAGTCAACAGCTCTTATGTACAAAGACAGTCACTATGCACAATAGCGTCACAAAAGCATCATGTATTTCTAAATGTGTATTTGAAAAATAGAATAAGATGAAAATGTTCTCATGACTGGTTTGGCAACAAGCTGCTTCAATATGAATAGGGGAGGGAGGGCACAAAGAGAGAGAACCACTGAACAACATGAACAATAATGAGATGAAAAAAAGGCAAAGTTGGGCAATTCCATAGAAAGTGGACTTTTTTCTTAAACCCATGTCACCAGTGAATGCAATGTACTTTTGTCATATGAATGACTAGTAGTAAATACAATGTGAGGATTTGCTGTAATAAGGTTTAATTTAAGGTTTAATTAAGGTTTCCTATAATATCAAGCAGGGGTGCGTCTCTAGAAAGCAACGTTGGCTAACAACGACGGTGGTTTGGATCGTTCGTCCTTTCACTCGCACGTTTGGTGTGTCTACAGACGAAAATTTGCAAACAATCGCACAGACAATCGCACTCATGGTCGCAAATCTCGCTCAGGGGAACGACTGCCTGAGAGCAGTCGTTCCCTCCATCGTTTGGTAATTCTTCATCGTTCCAGCCGGTGGCAGTAAAAAAAAAACTTGTCTTGTATATGGTGCCAATGAGTTGCCTAAACACAATTCAGAAAGTCTGCTTTCTGATGCAAAAAATATTTGTAGCCTAGACTATGTCCTTCAAGGAGGGGAAATGAGAGAGGCATTTGATAGCCTAGACTACACTTTCCGGCTGCATTCTGTCTCATTCCGACAGGCATTTTATTGGTAGGCCTAGGTCTGTACATTTACAGAGTTGCTCCCCATCAGAGAATAAAGAGGTGTCATGTCTCTATATTGTATGTTCACGTCAGTTGATCAAACTTACAGAAGTGGACTAGTACACAGACGACCAGGGTTCATTCTTGAGCTTTTTCTTAATTTAAATTTTTTTTAGCACAACTCCTTAATAAATTTCTTTAAAAGGCCGCTCTCTTTTTGAAAGTAAACTACATGCATTTTGTCCACGATAGCAAGAAAACCAAGGGTGCTTTAAAAACAACGCATTGATTAGTAAAAGATAAGATAAGATCTCCCAACCTTTCAGTGTCAAGTCTGAAGCCTTACCACGAGACCACGGGTTGGCCACAAATTATAGGCCTACGTGACATTTGATGTACCCTACTAGACAAACATTCATATTTTGATTAGTGCTGTCAAACGATTAAAAAAATTAATCTGATTAATCACAAAATTTTTCAAAGATTAATCGTGATTAATCACTCATTTCCTCCAGTAAGAATTTGGATGCTAGGGTATATTGGATCCTTATTTTGCCCTGTAAAGGCCCTGATACTAAATAGTTGGCTTTGTTCGTCTTAAATGGGGCATTTCACACCTGTCCCCTACCCCAGAGGATTCCCCAAACATGTTGTTGGACAGTCAGGAGCGGACTAGGCCATAATCTTTGTATAGTTTGACTTGATAATCTATCTGAAATTGAACATAATACATGCCATGAAAGTGGAACCATATCCATCAGGATTAATCTGAGTTAATTTTTTTAATCCGAGTTAAATTTTTTGGATTAATCACGTGATTAATCAGTTAATTTTGCCACCACTAATTTTGATATGAATAAAAACCAACGCATCCATCCATCCGAAGCACTACCACGAACCCATTGGTAGGCCTAACACATCACACCTTGACATTTGATGAAGTTAGACAAGCATTCATATTTCGATAAAAAGCAATCTTTGGCTTAAATTAAACAATGCTTGGATGAAAATGACTTTTAATGTCAAATTCAGGGCAGACTTTTTTAACAAATTCACCATAATGACAACAAACAACCTATACAGGCAGACTGGGTCTCAACCAATAGTATTTCTCTCTGCTTCAACAACGACTTCGTTCCCGTGAACGAACGATATGGGCAAATGCGATGAAGGAGCGAAGTGTTCTAGACACAGTCGCAGCTGGATCGTTCTCTGTGTCGTACCACTCTCGTATCACCATCGTTTAGCAACGATTGAGCTAACATTTGTAGAAACGCACCCCAGGTCTGAACAGAAATGAGGGGATTAACAAAAGCACTGTGATTCAGAGCATAGAGAATTATGATGTGTCATTCAAAGGGCATCATCAGTCAACACTGTGGAGTAAACTACAAAACTGAGATAGTTTTAATGTTTTCTGACTAGTGTCCGATGTTTATTTAATATCAGAACTTGTTGTTGCAACTTTGCTAACTCTCTGGATTAGCAGACGTTGTTATGGTAACAAAAGAAGATTGTAGAACACCTAACCTCAACCGTTCTCCAGTAATGACCAGGGAAGAGCGAAAACTGTGCTGCGGTGAGGTATGAGTATACAGTACAGTAACTGTAGTGTGAACATGTCCTAAGTGTTTAAGGCTTCAGATGTTAGGGCTTAGTGGGCGTTTGTGATTCAGCTACAAAGTAGAGCTTGTCATTCTCTTCCACTGTGCTGCGTTAAGGTATGAGTATACCCGGTATACAGTAACTATACCTAGTGTGAGTATGCCTTAAAGGAATATACCGGAGTAAGTTTCAGCATAGCCTGCTGCACGACGCCTTCTGACAGCAATATATTTCTCATGAAATGAAAGAATTTCGAACAGCATAGACCTAACGCGACCGCGAACACTTTACATTGAGTCAATGTAACCTCAGATCTTACTTTCGGTTTCCAACAGTCAGGTCCCATTGATTCAGTGTAAAGTGCCTGTTCGCTTCTGCGTTCGTGTTCGGTCTGTGCTGTACCAAATTATTTTGTTCCACTCGCTAACTAGCGCATTTAGCAAGCTCTTTCAACAGGGCTATGCTTGAATTCACTCCGGTATTTTCCTTTAAGCTCTGGTTGAAATGAGTTTGCATTTTTACTCTTCTGGTTGAAATGAGTTTTGCTTGAATTCACTCCGGTATTTTCATTTAAGTATTTGAGGCTTAGTGGGGACATTGTGATTCAGCCACTGAGTAAAGCACAGGCATCTCTCTGCCTGGCAGAGCTGAGAACATGAAGCAGTGAACACAGCAGTGACCTTGACCTGCCCCTCTACAGTGCACACTGCACACCCACTGGAGGACTGTACAGTAGCCTGTCAGGAGTTGGCGTTCTAAAGTGATGCGGCATAAATCCCACTACAGTGAGCTCATTACATGAAGTGCTGTGATTGACAGATTTACTGCCCAATGACTGCACGGTTGGCATGTTGATGAATGACAGTGATAATGGCAGTGTCACTGGGGTCACGGTAGTACTCACTGGGGTCAGGTAAAACGGTTTAGACTGTTTAGACACAAAAAATGCAATAGTAATTTCATGCAGTCGCTGTTCTGATAAGTTTATTGACTCAAATACAAGTTAGCATCACTTGTGAACTTGATTTTTTTATTTATTTATTTATTTTTTGGGGGGGGGGAGTCATTTCATAGAATGGGGACTGAGCTGGAACATAAACAAAGCTTTCATAAAGCAAATCTTGCTGGCCTCAAGAACTAACTGTTTCCATAACCATGAAAAAACTGTAATGAAAAAAAAGAAGAAAACTTAAAATACTGAATGTGTTTTTCACACTTTCCAGTCTTTTTAATGCAATTTATGTTCATCTGAAGTGACTCATCTTCAGCACACAAAAACACTCCTTTTAGTTCTCTCACCAGATGTTAGCAATTTGGATAAATTTGAGGGCATTTACAATGTTTTCTACAGAGACAGTACCACAAAGACACTACAGACTCTCGACAAAACCAGCTGCAGACTCCTAGACTAGTGAGGATATTCCAGAATTAAATTTAGGGCCGCTGCTACATCAGAGACAATAAGACACTACAAAGCTAATTCTGTACAGAGAGAGTCTACCATACACTCATCCAGGGCTAACATTACAAGTAATCTGGGAATCCCCTAATGACCAAAAAAGGATTCCTCCAGGCTATGGGCCACTGAGCTTACAGTATATTATAATATCTTTGCATAATATCAATATGAACTTACTCCCTGCCTACTGCTATGCTATAACAAAGTCTCCTATCTGCTGTTTCAAGTAATGACAAATTCTGTATTTCACAAACTGATCACTTATTCACAAAAGATTAAGCAGATGAACTATCAATACAGGCCCTTGCTGCATGTGTGCTTTGTATACACTGTTCCTGCATGCTAATAGTGGGTAGGACATCATGCTAGCAACCAGAGTCGATACGTGACAAGGCAGCATGTTCACAGGGTAGCGTGGCAGAATGTTTCATTAGCACTAGCGCTGAGTTAGCACCTCCACTGAGAACCTGACAGATTCATGACTCAGGCCAGCTGTAGCAGCACCACCATCACATACAGTACAGTGCTAACACCCCACCATCACATGCTACACGCTAGCCGCTACATGCTACATGTTACATGTGCATGCTGTAACACCACACCACCAGAACAGAGTTCAGAGAGGGCAAACCTGGATACTAGCAAGTCCACCTGAAATGTGTGTGTGTGTGTGTGTGTGTGTGTGTGTGTGTGTGTGTATGTGTGTGTGGGACTATAGCGTGGGTAAAGATTTATGAGCCTCGTGTTCAGCTTACATGTTCATGTCAAAGGTCACTCCACACAACTATCCCAAATTCAGCGTTGTGTGGGTCATCATGTAGAGATGCACAAGCTTCTGTTCTGACTGCATGAGATGCACAAACTTACATACAGTACACAACACATGTATGCCTGTATGCAGACAGGCTGCACAAAAACACTCACAAAGCCCAATGAGGGTTTGAGAAAGTGGGTTGTGTACAAGTGTGGCAGCAGCAGCAGCTCTAGCTGACCACTGAGTCGTTAATTAAAGATGAGCCGTGCCTGCTGTTAGGGCGGCTAGAGGAGCCTGATGCTGCTACTGCTACTGCAGCTGAAGAGGAAGAGGAAGAGGAAGAGGAGAAAGACTCCATCCTAAAATTAGGGTGGAGACGAAAAGCGTCTTTCTCTCTGTCTTTGTCTTCTCACGCAAGTCTGCAGGTATTTTTGTCTCAACCCAGAGGAGCTGAGGGACCTGTTTTTCACAGGGCCTCCTCAGGTGTTGATAAACCGCTCAAGTGGGATATTATTCCTCATGATGAGAGAACAGTCGACAGCAGCATCGCAGCAAAACAAATTGATCTCAAATGCTAGAAAGGTTCTCAGCCTTGCCTCACAGGAAGAATTCTATTAAGAAAGCATTCTTGACATTGAGAAACACATTGAGGTTACACTGAATATGTTAAGTCAGAAATGTATCTGCCGCAACAATTTGCTTCCACTCTAATCAATGGAACTGGCTACACCAGAGACAGCAGCGCAGCAAACATTCAAAAGAAAAACAGACTATTGATTTCAGTGTGTTTTTGACAAAACTTGAATTAACGCTTCCATAACACATCCGGTGTAACCCTAGGGTTTGGGTTGTGTTGGGGTGAGTGGATGTGTCCATATCGCACCACTTACAACACATCAGGGTGAAGACATCTGTCAGTAACTCCCGCAAGGAATCCCAATCCCAATCTCTCCTCACATCACGTCTAGTCTAATCTCTCTCAATCTCCTACAACGTAGACTCACAGGGTGATGAACTTGTCTCTCCAACTCTCTCTATCTCTATCTCCTCACGTCAAGAGAAGAACCAGCAAAGGCAACACCACCATTTATTAACTGAGATTAACGCACTGTTTTAGGAAATTGTGTTCATCTATGAAGTCAACACACTGAGGAGGGCTATACTATTTCTATTCTGTTCTATACTATTTCTTTTCTTCATTTAAACCAATTTAAACAATTTTTTCTATAGTTTTCACTGACCTGAAGTTTAAACCTTGTGCATCTTATATTAGTGGACTAACTCTACCTCTTAACTCAATGCTCTGATATCTCTACCTACTGTACTCTCGCTCTCTATAAATCTCTCTCTATCCCTCGCTCCCTCCTGGCCTCAGCATCACGGACCAGCACTTGCAGTATATCTCTCCTCCGATATATCTCTCTCCTCTCTTCTCTCTCTCTGCTGCCCTCTCTTTATAAATCTTTATAGCCAGAGCCATAGAGAGTCTCTGTATGGCTCTGTTTATAGCCATCTCCCTCTCTGTCTTTATCTCCCTCCTGACATCATCAGGGACCAGCATGCTGTGCCTCTATCCTCATATGCTCCCTGTCTCCTTGTTCTCTCTCTCTCTCTCTCTCTCTCTCTCCCTCCTTTTCCCTCTGATATGAGGATGGGGACTAGCAATTAAATAGCATACAGTACACCTTTCCTCTACTCGCACACTCCCTGTTGTCACTGCCTGCACAGACTCTCTCTCTCTCTCTCTCTCTCTCTCTCTCTCTCTCTCTCTCTCTCTCTATGAGGCATGATATACAGTACTCTTCTCTTCTCCTCTCTGGCTGCTCTCTCTCTCTTCTCTCTTATCTCTCTGCTCTCTCTCTCTTTTTCTCTCTCTTATCTCTGAGGATGAGACACTAGCAGCTAGCAGTACACCTCCTCTGCTCCCTCTTCTCTGATAGGTGGATAAGGGTCCATTGGCTATACAATAATACAGTCCACCTTGCGTCTGCTCCCATGGTCCTCTGCTCTCTTTGCCTGGGAGAGAGAGAGAGGGAACCCCGGAGTTATGGCGGGCTGCCGTTACCGTGGTGATGCAGCAGTCAGCGAAAAACCCCTGGCGCAGACGCACTCACTGTGCCGCATGACGCAGCCTGCATGCTGTTAAGCAAACTCTCTCTCTCTCTCTCTCCTTCTACCTTAGTCACAAACATACACACACACACACACACACACACACTCACACACACACACACATTTGTATGCCCACATGGGTACATGCAGCCCCACATACAAACAGATACACAGCAACTGAAGGATGTCAACAGTGCTTGTACCCATAAACAAACATACACAAACACACATTGTATGTACACACATACACACACACCCTCATGCAAATGTACTTTCAGAAAGAGAGTTTTCTGAGACACAACATACAGTACATAAGTCTTGCATGCATAGAGCACATCACCCACACATCCACAACTACGATTCTCAGCCGCCTTAGTGGCAACATAATACAAAAGGCTCTATTTTCCCTTTCAAATGGCTAAACATAGCAACTAGGAACAGAGCCTGACAGACAGAGAGAGAAGGAGAGAGAGAGAGAGAGAGAGAGAGAGAGAGAGAGAGAGAGAGAGAGAGAGAGAGAGAGAGAGAGAATGCAAATTAGACTAAGCCCACAAAAATCCTCCTTAGTGGAAAAAAAAAACTTTGCAAAAGCTCAATATACTCCAAGGACCGGTAAAGACTGAGTCACCCAGACTGGAGAGACTGGAGCAGAGGATCTAAAAAGAGTAGAAAAGGAGAAAAAGAGGGCATGGAGAGAGGAGAGGAAGAGAGAGAGGGATGAAGAAACAGGTTCAGAGAGAGAGAGAGAGAGAGAGAGAGAGAGAGAGGTACCTTTAAGAGAGGTGATCTCGTGTTGTATGGACCTGGCAGTATCCATGCTGCTCTCTCTCTCTCTCTCTCTCTCTTGCTCTCTCTGTTCTTGCTGCTGCTGCTGTTGTTGCTGCTGCTGCTGCTGCTGGTTCAGTAGCTAATACGGCACTGCTGCTTTGGAGCGGAGCACTTTGGTCTCCACAGATCACTGGCTGCCCAGGACACACACACACACACGCAACGCAGCGCAGCGCAGGCTCTGCCCACTGATCTCCAGTAGCATACAGAAGGAATTTAGCTTTTATGTGTGCTTTCCCTCTTTCTCTCGCACACTCTCTTACTCACGCTCTCCCTCTCTCTCTCTCTCTCTCTCTCTCTCCCTGCAGTGCTGTTTGCTGACTGTGTGGCTTCGGAGTGTTGTGATCCTCATCACCCCCTCGCTCGCTCCCTCCCTCTTTCCCTCCCTTCTCTTCCTCTCTGACTTGTCCTCTCCCTCTCTCTATTCTTCCTCTTTCTCCCCCTATCCCTCCCTTCTCTCTCTCACTCCCAGGAGTGCACCCCCCCCTCCCAAACACACACACACACACACACACACACACACACACACACACACACACATCCCCCCTCCTCCTTCTGTCTCTCCTTCTCCTGCCCTCCTCCTCCGCCTGGTGCTAAGCATCCCATCCTAAGCTTTCATGATGAACAGTTCAGCCAATCACGTTTCAGTCTCGCTCATCAGTGTTCTCACTGATGGGATGTTTGGCATTGCGATGGAGCTCTGAGCCAATCACGGGACAGCCCCCATCCATCAACATTCTCACTGATGGGATGTTTGGCAAGAAGAGGGAACAAGTGCAGCAGAGATTTAAGACTTCAGTCTCTCCTCTACTGCAATTCTCCTTACGGACTCACACACACACACACACACACACACACACACACACACACACACACACACACACACACACACACACACACACACTCGGTGTGGTTTGGCTGTTACTGCAGCAGTGTTATTTAGAAATACTGAAATAGTTCCAGTCAACAGCTTGGAGGACGTGAAATCCCACGGTGCAGCTTAGTCTGGGCCAGAACCGGGCCAGGATAGCGCCATGACTGGGCCGGGTCCGGGGCTGGGTGTGGTGCAGGTTTGATACAGTAGGTCAGAGAGTTGTTGGCTGTGTGTGAGGATTGTCCAGCGAAAAAACTGCTGATCATTTGGAAGCTTAGAGCAACCAGTCAGCCAATCAGTCAGCCAGCCAGCCAGACGGACGGACAGACACAGAAACAGACAGATAGAGAGACAGAGATCCACCCTAATGGTGATTAGTTACTGGCAGTGACAGAGGCTCTTCTCACTCAGAAGCTTGTCTTTCAATGCCAATGTCTACTGTGAGAATACACACGGCTGGAATTCCATCTCTATTTTGAATAAATGAATGAATGAATGAAAAAATAAAAAAGTTCCCCTGTACTGATCTAACTAAGAACAGCATACTGACATACAGATTCACATGGCTGGGATTCCATCTCTATTTTCAATGAATGAATGAATGACTGAATGAAAAAATAAAAAAGTTCCCCTGTACTGATCTAACTAAGAACAGCATACTGACATAAAGATTCCTCACTGACATGCAGATTCCTCACAACTTGCTGATTGTAATCTGTGCTTTCCCTCATTTAACTTGTGGATGGCTGGTGTCCAATATCATTTCACAACAAAAAAATTAACCAACAATACCATGATAGATTTTCACTGTCAGCGTGGTTTGGCAAGCAGAGAAGAACTCAATTGTACAAAAGTTGAACAATTCAAAACAGCAGGCTATTATGCAGTTATTTTGCGTAGGAAAATTACGCCCAACAGAAAAGGTGCCATTGTTTTCCGACTACAGGCGTAGCCCTCCATATAATACTATAACTGTAAAATTATGATGATGACTACAAGAGAACAAGTATGAAAAGTATGAATCAATAAGTATGAAGCATGCGAGGTACGAGATGAACATACTGTACAACCAATGGAGCAATGTTGGAATATCTTGTTCCTAATGTTCTAAAATTCCATATAACTTTGCTTCCCATTTTCCAGAGTTAGTGGTGAAATTGAACATAATAGATGCCATAAAAGTGGAATCATATCCATCAGGATTAATCTGAGTTGGCATATATGTATTGTATATAAGTTGGAACTGAGTAAGTTGCTAAGTAAATTAGCAACTTTTGGTTGCTGCAATGAAATTCCCTATTGCCAACCCAAGAAGTTTTTAACTAACCTAGTTGGCCGTGTGGCTCACAACAACAGGGTGGCCTGGGAAGCCAGCCAAAGCCAAGGTCATGTGGCCTTAGTGTCAGCACCCAGTCTGGAGGCTCAGTGTGTGTGTGTGTGTGTGTGTGTGTGTGTGTGTGAGAGAGAGAGGGTGTGTGTGTGTGTGTGTGTGTGTGTGTGTGTGTGTGTGTGTGTGTGTGTGTGTGTGTGTGTAAGGTGATGAAGACTGGGCCTTATGTCCATGCCATCAGCAGTGTGTCACTGGGAGAGATATGGGCCAGTCTCATATAAATGTGCTCTATGATACTCTAGTCTACTGTACATTTCCACTGAGTAAGTAAGGGCCACTCTGCATAAACAAGAACACTGAGCACCTACACAGATAGACAAGACAGGCTTATGACACCCTCATGGGTGGGGTGGGGTGAGGTATGTGGGTATGAGTGTGTGTGTGTGTGTGTGTGTGTGTGTGTGTGTGTGTGTGTGTGTGTGTGTGTGTGTGTGTGTGACTAATTAGTAGTAATCAGTATCACACAACTAGGCCCATCTCACCAGAGTTACTGTTTTCATGACCCGCTATAACCAATTTCAGCCAAGTTCACATAGCTCTTTGAGCAGTGTGTGTGTGTACGTGTGTGTGTGTGTGTGTGTGTGTGTGTAAAAAAGAGGGGGAAGTGTACAAAGGAGAGAGAGAGGAAGACTGTGTGTCGTGTGTATGTGTGTCCAGTAAGTGAGTGTGAGTCCTATGAGTGAGTGTGTGTCATGTTGTGAGTGAGTGAGTGAGTGTGTGTGTGTGTGTGTGTGTGTGTGTGTGTGTGTGTGTGTGTGTGTGAATGGTCCATTGTTCCCTAATTTATTGCTCCGGATATGGACAAACCCAATCAAAGACAAAAGCTAAACCTAACACAGGCAGTGGGAGTGAGTGTCTGTGTGTGTGTGTGTGTGTGTGTGTGTGTGTGTGTGTGTGTGTGTGTGTGTGTGTGTGTGTGTGTGTGTGTGAGGGACTGTATGTGTACGTGAGTAGCGTGAGTGTGAGCGAGTGTGACAAAGTGTGAGTGTGTGACTAAGTGTGTGTGTGTGTGTGTGTGTGTGTGTGTCTAAGAGTGTGTGTGAGTGAGTGAGCAGGGAGAGTGAGTGAGCGAGTGAATAAATGAAGAACCCAAGTGACACAGCAGTTTTTGGAGTCTGTCTGGCCCGCCAGCAGCAGCAGCAGCAGCAGCAGCAGAACTATTGTTCTTGGGCGAATAAAGAATAAAGAATAAAGACCACACTTCCACCTTCCCTCATGCCCTACCAGAAAACCAACAGCTACAACAGCTCCAATCACAACAGAATTACGGGAGAACAAGCAAACCCTGAGTACTGTCAATATCAGATTACGCGCAGTCAAACCAAATAACATGGCCCAAGAAAATAACATGCTTTGCAGAAGATCTAATAATATATTCCCTGGCATTTCAAAAAACATGCTGGAGTCAAGCGTTTAATGTGTAAAATCAGATTTCATGCCTTAAGGATAGCTCAGGCATTGCTTTCCGAAGCCATGCTACCACTATAGTGTACACTTTGAAGTCTCCCAGCTGGGAAGTATTAGCAGAACTCGCATGGTATGGATGGATTTTCACAAATCCATTCTGCGGTGATGTGATCTGCAATGGCTCTATGAGAGTTAATGCAGATAAATGCACCCAGCAGAAATCTGGCGGGTTAAATCGAGTCAAGATAATGTGGCCGGCAACACATGTCGCCTGTTTGAAATGTCATGAACATTATCATCAGGGCCTAGCTCTACACCCATGACTGCAGTACAGTGAGTGCCCACTGTGAACTACACTCAATGGCAGAAACCTTATTAGCAGTTCTGTGCTATTAGCTTTAGCATAGTTTGGGTCACGGCTTATGAATGTCTCTACACCTGTGTGCTATCACTCATTGATAGCTACGTTTTTGTTACAGATTTCCAGAATGTGTGTGAATCTCTGTGTGAATGTACAAGTCACTTTCTGTCAGTAATTCAAGCATTTCTGTCATGGATGCCCATTAAGTGATAATTCACAACTGCTTATTAAAGCACACCTGTGTGCAGTAAAGAGATTTGTCTGTTTTCTGGGCCCGGTAATAACTGCTGTAAAGAGAACACATTAACGGTCTTTTCCCCTGTGAAATAATTTAGTGTATTGCCTACATATGGTAATATGATGAGTGGAGCGGGAGTTACAGATATCTCCACAGAGGTAATTAGACAGCACCACTTATGTACAGTAATGTCAATTGTCGAGGCAGAAATGTCAGAGGAGATCTATTCAGAAATGAAGTTAGATCTACGATATTGTAATTAAGCAAGCCATATAATGTCTTTCAGAACTATGTTTTGTAGACTTGTTCCCTCATGATAGTAATAAGGTGTCAGGGCTTCACGGCGAAAGCCAGATACAGTATGACCCTCCCTCCCTCCCTCCTCGTTCTCTATCCTCGCAAGGCCCTGTTGAATTCAGCATCCTGCTGGCTGGCAAGCGTCTCTTTCACATGCAGACAGCTCATGGTGTCTGGCTTTAGCCTGGCCTGCGACACTCAGACAGACAGACACTAATCGAATTTTCGATTTCAATCCGCTTGAGTCATTAAGTTCAGTTTTATCTAACGACGTGTTTGGCTCTCATTTGCATTGTTTTAGAGTTGCTTTAAAGAACCACGAGGATTTATCCCGACAGTGAGTCAGGCGATGATGGTGCAGGGTTGTGCTTTAACTCTTAGCAGAGAGAGACCCGAAGCAGAGCCAGAGTCCAGCTAAGAACAATTAGAACCCAGCTGAGGAGGGTGGAGCCATCTGCTTGAGGTCTAAACCAGAGAGAGAGAGAGTGAGAGAGAGAGAGAGAGAGAGAGAGAGAGAGAGAGAGAGAGAGAGAGAGAGAGAGAGAGAGAGAGAGAGAGAGAGAGCAAGAGAGAGAGAGAGAGAGAGAGAGAGAGAGAGAGAGAGAGAGAGAGAGAGAGAGAGAGACCACAGGCAAACAGACTGGCATCTATGGGAGAGGAACAGACACACCGCAGCCAGTGAAGCAGGAAGTAGAGTAGAGGAGAGTACATAATAGAGACTAAGACCTCAGGGGGAATCTAAAGGAATAGACTCCAGACAAAGACTGCACAGGCTCTGGATTCATCAGATGTGATGTGCAGAGTGCATTTTATACAATTATATTAATGTAAAGATATCAGTTTTGTTAGTTTTTATTATATTATACTCTACATACCTTGGACACTTCTATTTAAAATTATATAATATCCTCGACGGTAGAGGCTTCCTTTTCATCTAGGAAATAAAAGCTACTCTATGCGCATGTTGAATTCATTAGAGAAATTTGAGTCGTGTGAAATGCCACACTCCATCGCTAATATGCCTCTTAGACTCTAAAGGAGCCACACCCCTCTTTAGAGGTTGAATTTAATGGAGGATTTGCCCCGGCACCATTACAGATGGGACCTCCATCTTATGGGTGGGGCGGACTGGAGATAGGTGGGGAGGGGATGGTGGCGACACATTGGCAGTCAGACCTGACCAGCCAATCGCAGCTGAGATTCTGATCCGGTGAGGTCAGAGAGGCGCGTAAATCGCTCGTAAACGTTTTTAACGGCGATACACTCCCCCCATTATTTCACAGAGGGAGGCATCCGTGAGAAGTGAAAGGGTGGGGATGTGATCTACTCTACACAAGACCCAGTGGGGGTCATGGATACAGACACCCTCTTGTCCTCTCAGAAGACTAGCCCTTTACAATCGATACTGTGTGCATCCAATACTCTGTGCACACATGACTCATAAATCTTGAAGGGTATATAGATCTTCTGGGAGATGGGACCGACATCAGAAAAAGATATGGGTGGACGCTTCTGTATTCACATTGTTGCACACTGAAGAAGGTACACGCCGAAACGCGACGTTTGATGCAAGGTGTGCCCCTTTTTCTGCTTAATTTGAAGTTTTCATTTGGGCCAGCACCCTTAAAAGTAATACTGAACCCTGAGTGAAACCTGTTCCCTGCTACAGTTTACTCTAATGGACGCTTCTGTGCAACATTGGGTTGGGGTTTTCAACATGTTTACATCAAACCCGTTCAGAACCAATGAGAATGGAAATGGAGTCTTCAGATGAAGTCATGGATATGAGGACCCTCTATAAATACTGTGTGTTCTCAACCCAATAAAAGAGCCCAAATGCATGCAGACCCATAAGAGCTGATAAAAGGATGAAGGCTAAAAGGATTTGGATGGGAGCAGCAGCATCATTTAAAGCCTATTTAGAAACAGACCTCGGGTGCCAGCACAGCTTGTCACTCTGACACTCCACACATACATCAGTACTACTGCGCCCAGCTGGCACAGGTCGGAGGGGTCTGTGACAAATGGCAGGTCTGCTATGTGTGCTGTTATTTAACATGACCTAGAATCTGAATGAAGTCTTTTGATAGACATGCCAGACCATGCCACTGCCGACCATTGATATGGGATCCATTCTGGATGAAAGTCAAGAGAGGATGCCGCACTATACATACACCATTTAGTTATACAACGTTTATCCATACAGACGCATTTCGGCGTTCTGCCTTCCCTCAGTGTGTTCAGGGGCTTCACACTGGCAACACACTGAAGAAGGCAAGAACGCCGAAAAGCGCCTGTGTGAATAAATGGTGTATACCATAGTGCAGCCTCGAGAAAATGTTTGCCCAGCACTCTGAAAAGCAAGAAAAATGTACTTCTGCTCTTCTCAAAATCTACTCTGGCTAGAAACGTCTTCAATAGTGTAAACATGTTTGTCTTGCATGCTGGATACTCCTGACGTAATTACCAGTAGTGGGATGAGTGGGCTGTGACCCACTGATGGAGACTTGCTAGCAGGTGTTTTCCCAAGACATGGAATCACACACCTATGATTAACATTGCTAAATTTAACCATTTCACTTATTATGTCATGTAGCAGATTCAGGGGCTGTTGTTGCCTAGAACCGCCACACACCAACATCAGATTGCCTTTGCTACTTGAGACTGATGTGGTATCCTAATCATACTTTTCATAACAGGTGGCCTCTTAAAACAGCTTATATGACTAATGTAGGAGTATAGTCTTGGCACTCTTACTGACGACAAAGTGATTCAACAGGAGCTGTAATACACTGAATCTCAGTATCATGTGGATGGGCGTGGCTAGGCTAGTAGCATGTGGGAGTACTGCGGTTATACGAGGTTAAGGTCAGCTGGTTAATGTTACTGTTTCATGTCATCCGCCTTATCATAGGCTGTTAGTGTCTGGGGAAAACGAATGGTGATGAGTAACTCCACTCCGGAATTCTGAGACATTCCAGTATGGAAGAGGGAGGAAGACCTGACATTCTGCAGAGCCAGGCAAGGAACTATCAGCTTACATGGAGACCACCAGAGTCACACACTCCCTAATAACACAACACAACACAACACACAACACACTCATAGACACATATAAACAGACACAAACAGACAGGCAAACAGGCAGACAGACAGACAGACAGACAGACACACACACACACACACACACACACACACACACACACACACAAAACACTTCGGGATCAGCAATGTTAAAATACTGAAATCCACAATAACAAACACAAGCACATAGAACATAAAACACTAAATCCATATACTTCCATAAACATCTCAAAGATTTTGTGTGAATTCACAAATGGGTGTGTTCCTCTCTTCCAGGAAGACCCAGCGCACTCAAGTTACGGTTTGTCTGCAGAACCAAGCCAAGGCATGGAGTGGAGTGAGGATCAGGGGATGAGGGGGTGAGGAATCTCCTGGAGGTGGTGTGTGTGTGCGGATGGTGACGATTCCTGGCGTGCCATCACCGTGATATCAAACTCCTCATGCAGTTGCTACACTCATTATCAGGCTTTCAAAGAGACACGGGAACCTCGCGGAGGAAGAGTCTCTCTTTCTTTCTCTCTCTCTCTTTTCTTCAGATCTATCAAGCTTGTTATTGTAGATGGCTCTCAACTTCATCAAAGTACCAGATGGTTCTTCCCTTGAAAGTACTATGAGGGTTTCAAAGGAGGGTACCATCATGACACAGGTATAGGAAATGCAACAATTACATCATACCTCATATTCAATCCTGACTGCCTGCTTTCTTGAGGGGATAAAGGGATAACAGGAGCAAGATGGTGCAGTGAGGAAAAGAGAGAGAGTGAGAAAAAGAGAGAAAGTGAGAAAAATAGGGAAAGTTTGTGTATGTGTGTTTGTGTGTGTGTGTGTGTGTGTGTGTGTGTGTGTGTGTGTGTGTGTGTGAGTGAGAGAGAGAGAGAGAGAGAGAGAGTGTGTGTGTGTGTGTGTGTGTGTGTGTGTGTGTGTGTGTGTGTGTGAGAGAGAGAGAGAGAGAGAGAGTGTGTGTGTGTGTGTGTGTGTGTGAGTGTGAGAGAGAGAGAGAGAGAGAGAGAGAGAGAGAGAGAGAGACAGAAAGAAAGTAGGGAGGAGAAAAAAGAGATGAGAGATAGAAGGAAGCTGACAAAGGCTGAAAGACTAACAGTGTCACAGAATGTTTAAATGAAGACAAAAACAGTGAGACAGAAATGAGGTGCTTCACACTGTACTGTCGAGTGACACAGAACAAGATGAAGTGGGACAGAGTTAAAGAGCTCCCTTGGCTCCCCTGGAGAACAGAAAGCCTGACCAAAGCATCCTTTAAAGGAAAATACCGAAGTAAATTCAAGCATAGCCCTGTTGAAAGAGCTTGCTAAACATAAATAATTTGGTACAGCACAGACCGAGCGCGAACGCAGAAGCGAACAGACAGGCACTTTACACTGAATCAATGGGACCTGACTGTTGGAAACCGAAAGTAAGATCTGAGGTTACATTGACACACTGTAAAGTGTTTCGCGTTCGCATTGGGTTTATGCTGTTCGAAATTCTTTCATTTCATGCGAAATATATTGCTGTTAGAAGGCTCGTGCAGCAGGACTATGCTTAAACTTACTCCGGTATTTTCCTTTAATGGCATTCCTGGCATTTGCTGAGTGGGGTGTGCCAATGTCAGGGTGCCATTGTTCCACATGCCTGAGCATCAACAGGGGGCACCCGTGGCACCGGGAACCCTTTGAGCTTTGCAGGGCATTCACCTCTATTCACCTCCACAAGCAGCTTAGGCCTACTCAAACATTTTTACATTGAAGAGGAACAATGCTGCTTTTTACTATAGAGCTCCCCATACAGATGGCATTTGTTTTTATACATTACTTTTTTTTTCTGAAGGCCCAAGTAGACTAACATGGAAATAAACATGATTCTCGCCTACCCATTCCATTTCAGTATCATTGTGGGACTCGTTACAGGACAGAATTCTTCACATTAGGCTCCTATACCAATGTGAGTGGTGCATCAGCCAACCTGCTATTAACATATTTACTATAAGGTAAAAAGTCATATTTCTGCTTTAAGGCCCCCTTATGAATAGGAAATCTTAAGAACAAATGCAAGAAAATTCTTACAATCCTAACATGGCATTTCTGTCTAAGATGAAACATGTCCAGCCTTGTATGTCCAGCCGGAGAGAGAGGCTACAGTGAAGTGACCTCTGCTCTGTCTCAAGGCATCTGAAGTCAGCTATGCTGATGACACTGCAGGATTCATGGCGTAAAATAGCAGTCTTTGAGTTTTCAGAATGTCATTTATGTCCAAGTCAAAAATACTTGTCTACTTGTCACTTGTCATTTGACACTTCACACACACACACACACACACACACACACAGACAGACAGACACACAAACACACACAAATGTATACTGTACACACACACACACACACACACTCACACTCTCTCTCTCTCTCTCTCTCTCCCGCACACACACACACACACACACACACACACACACACACACAGTGCATGAACTGAATTGCATTCATAGCTTTCTATTCCAATGGAAACTCCACACACTCCAAATGAAATGCCAAATGCCTTTGATGTGTGAGATGAATCAGAAATGGAAGAACAGGTTTATAAAAGGAAGAAAAGTAAGAAAAGAGAAGTATAGAGTGAGATACTGAGGATGTCAGAACAAGTGAAAGAGGAGAGAGAGAGAGAGAGAGAGAGAGAGAGAGAGAGAGAGAGAGAGAGAATGACCAACAGACAGAGTTGAAGAATGAGTCTGCCATCACGACAGTGTGATTTGACAAACCACTGAGAAAGCTGTGTAATGCTTCGTTGTCAGCATTTGGTGTGCGCGTGGTAGTGTGTGTAATTGATGTATATTTGTATGTCTGTGTGTGTATGTCTGTGTGTGTGTGTGTGTGTGTGTGTGTGTGTGTGTGTGTGTGTGTGTTTGTTTTTTTCATATACATACCACGCCAGCATCAAGTGTATGTGTGAACTAACATCATTTGTATAACACCCTGACAGGCCTTCAGTGATTTGACTATTTCTAGAAAAGTGTGTATGGCGATGTAATATGTCAACATAATGACACAAGAAAACTGTCCTCTGGGTTCAAAATACACACACACATGATGACCGGATGGACAACATGGTCCAGATGCTTAAGATCAATCAATGTCAATGCACACACATGCAAATACACACACACACACACACACACACACACACACACACACACACACACACACACACACACGGCTCTACACAACACACCTGCACATAAATGCAAACCCATGGAAAAATGTAAACCCACATACACACATGCACGCACACACGCACACACACACAGTGACATAACACACAATGGCAACACCCACTGTAAAATAGCGCACATGGCATGTCAGCATTCTGAGCTCTATAAATGACATAAGTGCATTGAGAGCATGACTCCAGACAGACAATGGGCTCAGTATGGACACACACACACATAGTGTAGTCCTCATGTCTGCTGCAGCACAATGGCCCTCTCTTCCTGCTTCTTTGGAGCCCACGGGGAGAGAGATGGGACACGCAGGACATTGCTAATATGAGCTCAATGGTGTTTTTTGCCCCCAACGGCACCTTCCAGGCAGCACAGCCTAAAAGGCACTACCCTTACCCAATTCCTTACCCTAACCCCCTCAACCCTCATCCTAACCCTAAACCAAGTGGAGTAGTGCCTTGAAGGCAGCGCTGCCTGGAAGGCACCGTTGAGGACAAAAAATACCAAAGACCGCTAATATGATGGGAACATGGCAGCCATACAGTACATCACTCATGCATCATTCTTTCTCTCCTGTCTTCTTGCTCTGCCTTTTCTTTCTGTTTTTCTTTTCTCTCTTTTCATTGTTTACAACTTCTCTCTCTTTTCTACTCTCTCTGTCTACAGTACATGTCCTCCCTTTCATTTCATCCTTTTCATCCTTACCCGCCCCCCCACGTTCTCCATTAACCTTTCCATCTGTTTCTCTTCTCTCAACCTCATTTTTCTCTGTCTCTTCCTTCTTCTACCTCGCTCTCTCTTTTCTCTCTCTTACTCTCAAACAAGAGGGCCTTGTTCTGAAAGAGTGTAAAAAAAACCCTGACTCAATCATATATTCCATCATATTCCTAGATTCCATTGCCCCGTCCCATTTCCCAGTGAGAGAGAGAGAGAGAGAGAGAGAGAGAGACTCCACTCTGCCAGCTGGAGAGAGAGCTGGATAGAGAGAGAGAGAGAGAGAGAGAGAGAGAGAGAGAGAGAGAGAGAGAGAGAGAGAGAGAGGGGCACACGCTCAGGAAAAATACCCCACAAAACGGCCTGTCACGTCACACTCGCAACTGCGTCACCTCACACATCCGTTACGTTCATGTTTCCATTCCACACTCCACAAGAACCAATTCTGCAGATTTGTTTCTCTTTGTGGTTCATAAAACTTGAGTTTTATCACCACACTTCGGTATAATTTGCAGTATAAATCAGTGCTAATCAAGAATTCTGGGAAATCACAACTTCCCAGAATTCTAGAAAATTCTTAACTACTTACAACTTTTCCCTGGTGGAATGTTGAGTTAGAGTTGAGTTAGGTCAAGGCGTCTCTGGTTGTCAAATGGTTGGCTGATTATCCCAGATTAAAAACAACTGTCACACTCTAAAATAAAACCGGAATGTCTTGCAAAACAAAGCCCCTCCCATCTACTGTATCCACAGAGTAACAAAAGCATGATAGGCTACCTTTCATATTTCAGCTGACTGATAAACTGTTGGGAGTTCACTCTTTTCAGCATTCTTGTGAGGAGGACCTGAATTTGCATGCCAACTTTATAAAGCCAAACGCAATTATATCAGTGATTATCCCAATAGTGAACTCAAGATACTTGAGAATGCAGACTGGCTGCCGGAGTATGAGGAAAATGTGCCCTTTCGCATGGTCAGAACTAAAAATACAGGCCAAAATAAGCCAGTTCTGTTTCTGTGGCCTGATGTTCTATGTTCAGCAGCAGCTGTGTGAGAGAACAGTATCTGAGTGTGTGGGCAGAGCACTGATGTGTGATATGATCCAGCTCATATAATAATACAAGAGGAAACACACACTGCCTTAGTGTTCCCTTAAAAAGCATGTACTGGATTACAGTAATTTCCCGCATATAAGCCGCATTGTGTATAAGCGGCAGGACAGTGTTTTATGCAATTGGAAAAAAAAAAAAAAACATATTAACACCATATTAATTGCCCCCCCCCCCTGTTTTAACCTCATAGCGGAGGAAATTTTGCAAAATCAATGTATAAGACGCGGCTAATAGTCGGGAAATTACGGTACTTACTGTAATCACTATTTATTATTTAAAGTTGACTGGAATGTAGCAGACACTTTTTATATTTTAGGATATTTTTATATTATAAGTAGGGCTGGGCAAACATAAAAATTCTTAATCGCATTAACTCAATGACTTTCTGTGATTAATCGTGATTAATCGCATAGCGTGCGAAACCCAAAAATGGTATATGAAATCCAAAAATGAATTCAAAAGCTGTTTCAAACGCAAAGTTTTATTTAAAAATGTAAATAAATGAACGTTGCATATATTAGAAAATGTAAAATTCAACTGAAACACTCTAATGACATCAAATATAAAACCACTGGCAGGTCATTTGTTATCCTGTTTCATATCAAAAAGAGAAAATAAATAAATAAATATATATATAATAAAAAATAAATAACAACAAAAAACGGTACCCAGTACACAAAAAGTTTTTTAAATCCAAGTCCATTTCCTTTTCAAAATAATTCTGTCAAAATGTCAACTGAAAGAAGCAAATCAAATATAAAACTCAAATATAGCACTACTGCTAGGTCATTATTGTTAACTTTTCCCTTCCTCCATATATGAGAGTAGTTTGACGAAACCTTGGCGCCTCGAATGATTGCTCAGCTTCGACGGTGTGTATAGCCTTAAGGTGGTATCTTAGGCTTGTGTAGCTTCGATGATACGCAAATTCTGCTTGACAATGGTTGCACACAACTGTGGCTTTGTCCAGTAGCCCATCTTGTGACACTTTATAGCGAAAATGTCCATTCAAAAGTTCGCCTTTCTGCATATTTATTATTTGTTATCCATAGTAAACTCAACTGTACCGTTCTCTTGTGTTTCCTTTCCTATCTGAACTCGCCGCGACGTTCCCGACTTACGCTTTCAAAATAAAAGCACGAACACCAGTCATAAAAAAATTTTAAAAAAAAAACCTGCTGCGTTAAGCGTTAACAAAATTGTCGGGCGATACTGACCTCAATAGTTAACGCACCGTTAACGCGTTAACGTTGCCCAGCCCTAATTATAAGATATTTTGGGGGCTTTTTGCCTTTAATCAGATTCGACTGGGGAGAGTGAGACGGGGAACAATCAGGAAATGACCTTGGGCCAGACTCAAACCCGGGTCCTCAGATTAATGGTATAATGTTGTTGTTAAAGGAAAATACCAGAGTGAATTCAAGCATAGCCCTGTTGAAAGATCTTGCTAAATACGCTAGTTAGCGAGTGGAACAAAATAATTTGGTACAGCACAGACCGAACGCGAAAGCAGAAGCGAACAAGCACTTTACACTGAATCAATGGGACCTGACTGTTGGAAACCGAAAGTAAGATCTGAGGCTACATTGACTCAATGTAAAGTGTTTCGTGTTCGCGTTAGGTCTATGCTGTTCGAAATTCTTTCATTTCATGTGAAATATATTGTTGTTACAAGGCTCGTGCAGCAGGGCTCGTGTATTTTCCTTTAACGCTTTAGCCCACTGAGCTACAGCGCCCCCTAGGATCCACCTTTATCCAAAGCAACACAGACTGAGTGCCCGGGAAACAAACCCGGGTCGCCTGATAATTATCAGTCAAGCGATGTTACTTTTGCCACCATGTCATTTAATGACGTTGAGGGTGGGTTCAAACCTGGGTTATTGTTATTTTGGCCAAGCTAATAAAGAAAAATGTTAAGACTTCTCTAATTAACATAAATAAACCATGAATTCCAACACTCTGCAGTACTTTTAGTAGCTATATTAATGAACACAACTAATTTAACCTTAAAATTAATTATCATTGGTGTGAAAAGAACTAAACATACATTGACCAATACATGACCTTGTTTAAGTGATGATGATGGTGTGCATATGTGTGTGTGTGTGTGTGTGTGTGTGTGTGTGTGTGTGTGTGTGTGTGTGTGTGTGTGTGTGTGTGTGTGTGAGTGAGTGGGCTCACTGCATTGTGTCATGCATTTTTGCATTAACATACACTCATGTCAGTGTACTCATGCAAAGCATACTGTATATGCAGGCATGTGTCCTTAACAGACCATATTTAGCTTGGCCATGGAGGTCAGGTTGCATGAAAGTGATCCAGAGGCTGAGCTGGAAGTCACCCGCTAGGGACTTCTGGTTTCTGGCCAGAGATACCCCCACAGCAGGGCACAGATTCACTCACACGTAACCGCCACGCCTATCTCTGCTAAACACCAACCAACCAACCAACCAACCAGGGCCCAGAGCCTTTGCAAACATACTTAACATTTAGGCCTACTTCTTTAAACAAATGATATCGATTATCTTCCAAATTAATTTGCACATACAATAAAAGATCTCATCTGCCATCTGTTCCTAATGACTCGTAATATCCGGAAGGGTCACTGAAATACAAAAAAAAAAAAAGAAAAAAAGAAAAACCTTCATCTTTTCCAATATCATTATCTTCTGTGACTGTACCCTTCTAACAAGCAGGGGAATATCTAGTCCATAAGCCATTCTTAAAAAAACAAATCCATTTAGAATGACATATGGCCCCCTCTTCTGCATAAAAGGGTTTATTTCTCAGTAATGACAATGAAGACTACAGTCTACTTAACGGTTTATCTAAATCTATAGTATGAATATATCAATTCACACTATGACAATCTAGATTTATATAACTATAATATGACTATAAGGACAATCTATACTGTTATGAAATACAATTATTTCCCCAGGCCTGCAATTCCCTCAAGGCATTCAACTTACTTTGATTAATCCAAAATTTAACCATGAATATAAGCTGTCAGCATGATACGCATCTCAGTCTAGCCTGAACACATTGTAAGCCATTGCAGCAACAACAACAACCCTATTGTCCACAGAACAGATGAGGTAGTCAGATGACTTAAAGTAGAAGTATATGATGATGAGTGAACTCAAATGCATATTTTATACTGGCTCTCTACAAACAGACCCAGCCCCGCGACCAACACTCGACATAAGATGTGCTCTTCTAGCCTGAATTGTGTGTTTAAGTCGGTGCTTTAAACTGAGTAAACACAGACACCGGAGATTCAAACCATTAGTCACCTCATTTGATCCACTCCTGCACTTATGACCTACGCTAAGGGTCAAAGGTCATCTCCTGCAATGAGTGACAGATGGGGATAAACGGTGTGACGGAGACTGAGGGCACGATAGGAGTGAACAGAGAAAAGACACCGTCTGGTTGTCGGAAAAGAAGAAAAATTATCATTCCAGATTAGTCCCACTCAATAGGTTTAAAGGAGAAAGTCACAGCCCTGTTGCTCTAGGTCATCTTGTGCTGATTTTGGGAAAAAGAATGAGACCATTTGTTACAACATAGACTGAATAAAGAACAAGTAGCTAATATTGACAGAATGGGGCATAGGGAAATTAAACTGTAAATAGATTACTGTACCCCATTCAGGTTTGTTAGCCAATTCACTATTTGGTCTACATTGGATAGTCATAAATGTCCGTTCTTTTCCCAAACAAGTTCAATGGTGTTTGCCCACGGCACCTTCCAGGCAGCACAGCCTAAAGGCACTACCTTTACCTATCCTAGCCTAACCCCCTCAACCCTCATCCTAACCCTAAACTGAGTGGAGTAGTGCCTGGAGTGAAGGCAGCGCTGCCTGGAAGACACCATTGAGGGCAAAAAATACCAAAGATCCCCAGGACAGCATTCAGACTTCTCCTTCAAAAGACAATAGATACAGTATAACAGCACTACTGTATATCAACCATAAGTTAACTAGCATATTACAAAAGAAAATCAAATAAGAAAATGAGAAAAACAAGCCATTGGTAGATAAAAAATATAATTATAAAAGAGCATGTGGTAATGTGTAAATAACTCTTATGCACTTCCCACTGTGCTATCAATTCATTAAATCCTTTCTCCAAACTGAAGGCCTGAACACTACCATCACAGTCTGTACGAAAGCACCCCAGGGATCAAACCTCTGATCTTAGTGTTGACAGCACAATGGTTAGCAGATTGAGCTCTTTAGTTAGGGCAGAATAGCTACACTCATCACAGTTGATTCACAGGCATAACCACTGACAATGTTTGTGTACTTATTTTACCTGAATACACCTGAATACATCTTCTTTACAATCACTACTCACTGATATTGACAGTGAATATTCACTATTGACTGCCTGACTGATGGAGGGCTAGGCTATGTTTGTGTGCAGTATTTAAAGCTGAGCAGAATGATCCAGCACTGAAAATAGACTGTGGAGAACTTACAACCACAGCGGGTGGGGTGGGGTGGGTAGAGAGGACTGATTAAGTTCTATGGAGGGAAACTTTCCTTTCCCCTCAGGAGGTTAAAAGAGAGAGAGTCCTCTTCTCACAGTCACGGTTACTGCTGCAGGCATGAGTCAGAGGAGCAGGGACTCCCAATGTGAGACGTGTGTGTACAGTACACTCATCCCCAGGACTGGCCATTAGTAGACCCAGAAACCACTTCAAACTACTACAATAAAACATAATTTTAAAATAATTCCACCAAAAACACCGCATGGCACATCATCTTGTAATTTGTGGTATTTTCTTCTGGTAGGATGACTCAGATTATGTGGATAATCGTGTATAATTCACATCAGCACAGCTTTGAAAGGACACAGAGCATGATGATGTCTTGACAACACACAGACTCAGGGCTGATCCAAGCTCATCTAAATTATTCTCCATTCAGCATCTCGAGAACATCCTTTTTCATTACTACTTCCAAAAGTTAGACAAGATTTTGTGGAAAGCAAACAAAACTTGTCACAGTATCCTGTGAGAAAATCCCTAAATCATGTGTGTGTGTGTGTGTGTGTGTGTGTGTGTGTGTGTGTGTGTGTGTGTGTGTGTGTTAACCATTATGATACACAAACACCAGGTGGATAATGCATCATCCAGTGGCAGTCATTCTTAAAGGCTAAATCCAAACAATATCAACAGAAACCCAACAGTCAGCGTGAGCAAAGAACTTGAAAGAAAATGACGACTACAGCAGCTCTGAAAGAACACAGAGTGTGATGCCCTGACAACACAGACACAGGCCTAATCCAAGCACCTCCAAACATTCTCATCGCTATAGAACATCATTGTGAAAATGACACCCCAAAACCCAATTCCAGAACCTATGCTAAAGGTAAGAGAGAAAGGTGAGCTCAACTCAATTCAAGTACAGTAAATGGGGTTTACTAGATGTAGAGTTAAGTAAACACACTCTCTCAAGTTACATCTCTCAAGCTAGTTGGATGCTAGATATGCCATTTACAGTGTCTGCTAAAGGTAGACTTTCAGCCAAGTCAATGTGATGTCTTGTTAAGTTTCAGTATGTGTTTTGTGAAGTTATGTGTTTGTGTATTGTACTTGTTTTTGTTTTATGTAGCATTCTTGTGCCTGTCATGGCATTTTTTGTAATGTCAAAAGTGTTTGCAAAGAAAAAAAAACTAGAAAAGCGCTCAGAGAGCGCAGACATCCACCAAAACAATGTGGTCACAGATGGTGTTCTTGGTCACCGATCGCCACCAAAATTGAACCAATTCTTCCTTGTCCCAATTAAACACCTTGTCGGAAATTTTCATCCAAATCCATGCAGTACTTTTCGAGTTATGTTGTACACAGATAGACACACAGACACACACACACACACACACACACACACACACACACACACACACCGGTGAAAACATAACAAAAAAAAAAAGGTAGACTTTCACAGCGCAGTGCAGAGCAGATGCTAACACACCTAGAGCGAGTGCTGAAATTCCTCAGCTATTAGACACTAAAGCCCATCTCTGCTTGGGTAATCCACACAGGCTAACACTGGAAGCGGGGGTCTGCCAAACACAGACAAAGAGAGAGAGAGAGGAGCAGGGGGTCACTCCGGTCCAGCAGGGACAGGGGCCAAACAGGGCATGGAGCTATGCTTGCAGAAATGTGCTCTCCCTCTGTGTGTGTGTGTGTGTGTGTGTGTGTGTGTGTGTGGTTTAGGGTGCACAGGTGTAAGTATGTGTGCATGTGGTGGTATGTGTGTGTGTGTGTGTGTGTGTGTGTGTGTGTGTGTCTAGGTTTAGGGTGCACAGGTGTAAGTATGTGTGCATGTGGTGGTATTGATGTGTGTGTGTGTGTGTGTGTGTGTGTGTGTGTGTGTGTTTATAAAAAGTGTATCTGCTTTTGTGTGTGTGAGAGGACGTGTATAACAAGGCATGGAAATAGAGGCATAATTAGACACAGCGTGCATGTGTCTGTCTGTCTTTCTGTCTGTCTGTCTGCGTGTCTGTGTGCGTGTGTGTATGTGTGTGTGTGTGTGCTTGCGTGCGTGCATGTGTGAGAGAGTGCATTTGTGCGTGCCAAACTCGGATCAAAAGCATAACACAGTTGGCAGAGGTGCCAAATTGGGCACAAATCAGTTAAGCAGTGCTGTACCAGGAACTGATTTCAGTGAAAGAGTTCACTGTGTGTGTGTGTGTGTGTGTGTGTGTGTGTGTGTGTGTGTGTGTGTGTGTGTGTGTGTGTGTGTGTGTGTGTGTGTGTGTGTGTGTGTGTGTCTGCCTGTCTATCTGTCTGTCTGA
>JAODXP020000029.1:4226949-4269449 GCA_027497455.2 Sardinella longiceps | reverse complement strand
GAGGGAAAGAGGGACAGAGAAGGGGAGATAGAAAGAAGGAGAGGGGAGAGTGAAGAAGGAATGGAGAGGCATGAGGCAGGGAATGTGTGAGCAAAAGAGAGAGAGAGAGAGAGAGAGAGAGAGAGAGAGAGAGAGAGAGAGAGAGAGAGAGAGAGAGAGAGAGAGAGAGAGAGAGAGAGAGAGAGAGCACAGAGATTAAGGAGGGGTCATTCCAGTGCATCTCCTGTGTCACACGAGGAAATGGAAAGGGTCTGTGTGAAGACAATAACACAAAGCCCATCTGTTATCTTAGTGTGTGTGTGTGTGTGTGTGTGTGTGTGTGTGTGTGTGTGTGTGTGTGTGTGTGTGTGTGAAGGAAGGAGAGAGCGCACGTGCACACATGTGTATTTAGCTGTGTTTGCATCAGGCAAGAATGACTCTTCACTGTATGACTAGGCCCTATAGCACATCAAGTTACTCCACTCGCTTCCAATGCAGTCTGAACAGACACATCCAATTTGTCATTGGAGTTAATGAGGCACAACACAAAGAAGCTAGTCCAAGTGTGTGTGTGTGTGTGTGTGTGTGTGTGTGTGTGTGTGTGTGTGTGTGGAGAGAGAGAGGGGTGAATTATGCAACATCAAGTAAAGTGTTGAAATGTTTGTGGTGTTCAGTTTGGGAGATTTAGACAGAGTATAGCACTACAACAAAATTTCAAAAAGCAGTTATTTTTTCACCATTATGTTCACCATCTCCCCCACTCCCCACCACCCAGCTTCAATCTGCACCTCTCTATACTATCCTACACAAAGATCCTGCAAGATTCACTGCACTTAACATCCAATCTGGAAAAGAATCACCCGCACAAATATTTACAAATTACAAAACAACTAATAAACTACAATAAATAAACTACAGATACATTTGGTTGTACAGTATGTCCAAGGAAAGAGTTTGTGGAAAGGAAAAGAGATGGGACTGTAAATCAACAGAGACAGAGTGACTGACAGGAGGGAGGGAGAGAGAAGAGAGGGAGGGAGAGAGAGAGAGGGAGGGAGAGAGGGAGGGAGAGAGGGAGAGAGAAGGAGGGAGAGAGGCTGGTGGGCCTCGTCCCAACCCAGAGCTCCTGTACAGCATGAGAATGAGGCCAATCTGCAGCAGTTCAGCAGAAACCCTCAGTGCTGAAAGCCTTGCAAGAGGACTGCTGCTTTTTCATCAGTGCAGTGGGATTTTAAGACAGTGCTGTACAGAGAACTCTACACAAACTGAACTAGGCTGAACTAGGCCCACTGCATTCATTACGAAAATACAGTGTCAGAAGTGGGCAAAAAGAAAGAAAGAAAGAAATAGAAATAGCACGCTAGTGTTATACTCAGGAATTGAGTTTGAAAATAAATAACAAAAAAAAGACATATTTTATTGGTACATCCAATATATGGATAAACTATATAAATCATTAGAAAAATCTCTGCTAAAATACCTGCTCTGTTTTGTAGCTATTGGAAACATCATTAGATCACTTTAGCCTAATACTGAAAAGGGTTAAGAGGGGGCGTATTAAGATAATGAGTGAAAGTAGGCTCTGTTGCATGCAAGAGATATTCATTTAAACCACAGATGTTCAAAAGTCTGCTAGGCTATACAGTAAGCACAGAGCTGCACACAGAGAAACAGTCACATATTGACATTTCCCACAGTAGAGCACCAGCCAGCTGTGGAAAAGTGGCTTAGTCCTCATGAAGGGAAACACTGCATGTGTTCCGAGTGTCAGTCAGACTGCTGTTCCCACACAGACTATAGTGCTGATGTAGTGCACATGGCACAGCACTACAGTATGTCTAGTGCCCCTCTGTGGTAGTATCTGGTATTGCTATTTAAGGGGGCCATGGCATAGGAAACTGTAGTGGTATTTGGCTGCTACATTATTCTCCAAAAACCCATGATTAATGAATGACTTAATAACAAATATGTTATAAAGTTAATAGCAAATGTTAGCAAGATATTGACACACTGAAGTGAATTATGCAGAACTTGAACTGTCATGCAATCAGGTCAGGTCAAGGAGAGATACAAACCAACCCACATCCACACTAATGAACATACTTAGGTAGATGGTATGTGACTGTCACTGAATCCTAGCACAGACTACAACACCCAATTTGGTCTGTGGAAAAGATCATTGGCGTTGGCGTCCCTCCCCGCACGACCTGTACACTGGGAAGATCAGGAAGCTGGTAGAGAACATCATCAAAGACCCGACACATCCTGCACTCACACATTCTCTTCAATCCTCTTCCCTCTGGCAGGCGCTACAGATCTCTCTGCACCAAAACATCCAGACATAAAACAGATTCTTTCCCACATAACAGGCCATCACTCCCCTGAACTGTGATAATAACTGTGGATAGGTGGGTCATGTCCACTTGGGCATCCACCCACTTCTGCCTGTGCCTGTTGAGGTGTCCAGTGCTCCAGTGCCTTAACAGGTCAGTGTTGTGTGTATATTGATCATGTGTATGTGTATCTTGTAAAAGATACTATGGGATACTTGAATTCAGACTGGCTACTTTCCATTACACACATCCCAACTCAGTAGAGCCTTCAAGTTTAGTTTATTCTCCTCCTTACAATTGACCCATATACTAGCATCACCAACCAGCCAAACACACACACACACACACACATGCACACACACATGCACACGCACACACACACACACACACACACACACACACACACACACACACACACACACACACAGATGTGAAAAGCACCTCCAAGCAAACCCACTCTATCTCTCTCGAGAGCTGAGGAGAGAGGAGCAGGGATGTTTATGTAACATATTTCCCATCATGCATTGCTACGGTGCTGCTGCTGCTGCTGCTGCATGGAGTGCAAGGTCATTGTGCCCTGCTGTATTAGTGAAGTCATGCACTTGTCCAGGACCTGTGCTACTGAACGAGGTTGAGCTTCCATAACGATGCTACTTAATTAGAACAGGATGTATGAACTGAACCTGCATCGGACATTACTGGTGACTGACACATCAGTTTTCAGTCTCAACTATTTCAAGACTTTTAATCAATAATTGATTGGCTTTCAGGAGCCGTCAGCTCTAAGTTAGAGCTAGCACTCTGGTCGTGGTTCGTGAGTAAATAATTGATGAACTGTGACTCACATACAGCTGTCTGAGAGGAGAATTTTTCTCAAAGACTTGGAATATGAATATAAAAAACACTGTGCAAGGGACGGCTGTGTCAAAGACATCAGAGCTGGGGCGCTTAACTCAGATTTCATTTGCTTGGTAATAATGACACAGCAGTTGTGCATGCAGTTATTTGCTAATACCATAGCACTGATTACAGCGTTAACATTTAGTCAACCAAGAATCAATCAAAGTACAGATAAATATCACATTTTGTAAAGATAAATACCAAATTTTGATGTCAACAAATCTATGCCAAAATAATCTACATAATACGATTTGGGCCAAAATGACAAATTTATAGTGCTACACATAAAATAATGATAGGAAATACAATTTTATACAGTGATGGTTATGTCTGTCATCCTAGATTTTGAATCACTCTTTTCTCAAACTGCCATGTAAACATTGTTACTGTAATACTTTGCTGACAAGCTGCCGCAATGTACCCCAACAGATGGTAGTGTTATAATGTTGCCAAAGTGCTTTCTCAGAACCAGATTCTTCTGTTACTACCAGCTGCCTAAAACTTCATAGGTCTGGGTTGAGCACAAAAGTACAATAATGTTACGTTGATGACCTATCACTGACAACAATCTGTCATAACCCGCATTGTAATGGTTAATGTACATGTTTATGGCTATTACACATTTTTGGAGTAGCTGTCAATTCTAGGGAAGATACAAAGTCCCACGTTTCCATCAGAATTAAATAAATGGGAAGTAGAGCGTACAAGGATTGAGCTGTACTGGATTAGCTGAAATTAACGTCAACCCCACCACCACCACAAGTTATGGGAGCCAGGAACACACTCATTGAAAAGTGAAGATAAGAACCGATTAAACTGGAATTAAACCATCGACATAGTTTGAAAACCATTCATGGCAGCTGGAGCAAGTAGGCTAAAGGAAGATTGATGGTGGAACTGCAATGTTTCGTCTGGACAGGTAAAAAGACTAACATTAGGCTACCACTGCCCATGTCAAAAGTTATGTTAGATAGATAGCAGCGTTACAACTATACGTCCTATGGTTAAATGTAGCGGTATGCCAAGCTGATGTTTGCTAACACAGGGGCTTGTGTTAACGAAATTGATCTGTAAACGTAAAGTAGACCCTGTCAAAAGCAATCAAACTGTTAGTAGCCCGAGCCAAATGTATTGTCAGTGGGTGCAGTGGCGGCCGCCAACTAGCTAACGTTAACGTTAGTTGGCTCAAATATCAATATGATCTAATATATCGACCAACTCTGGTAACATTAATTCGCACACCTAAATAATAGTGGACATTCAATTGATTTAATCGAGGTGTAGGTAAGGAATATCTCGATCACAAATTCGTTAGTAAAGGAAAACACATGTGCATCGCTCATCGTTCTTGGAATGGTGCGTATGAAGCGGCCAGGGTGCTTACAGCTGACCTGCATGTCCCGAGTCAAACGATAACTGCACTAACGTTAGGCTCTTCCAAAGGAGAAGCCTTCGTTTCGGTGTTGCCGATGCATTGTCCCCTGTCAATATGGTGAACTTAGTTAACGTTAGTCTGTGTTACAGCCGCGCTTTTCGCTAAAGGCGATTATTTTCATGGGCTCTTGCAGAAATCAAGCTTCTTGATATAGTTGCATGTTTTAACAAAGGTAAACAAACGGCACATTCCCGTTATTTCGCGGCTCTCAGCACATTCCTGTTATTTCGCAGCACTATCATCAAATGATAAGAAACTGAGATGAAATGGTGCCCACAATAATACTAACATTCGGACAAAATTAGAATTACCAACAAATATTATACCAACAAATATTATGTCAGAGTAGATTTTCTGTGAGAACGTCCTGTGAGACTCCTGATAACCTCCATGGATTATCTGACACTGTTTCTCACAGGAAAAGTAACAGACACTGGAGTAAGAGAAAAACTCCCCAGGTTAAAGAGCTCACCCTGGCGGTGATAGGCATAAGTCTAACTAAATGTGGAGGAGGAGCAGAAGGAGTCGGTGATAACACTCTGAGCTCTGACTGCAGGGATGACTCTAGATGTGTCAAGCTTACACTTTCAGTCAAGCATGCCTCCATTCCTTCATTTTATTCTCCATTCACAACAGTTGGTCTATTTTTTTGGTCTGTCCGTCAAGGTCTTTGGTATTTTTTGCCCTCAACGGTGCCTTCCAGGCAGCCCTGCCTTCAAGGCACTACTCCACTCAGTTTAGGGTTAGGATGAGGGTTGAGGGGGTTAGGGTTAGGAATAGGGCAAGGGTAGTGCCTTTTAGGCTGTGCTGCCTGGAAGGTGCCGTTGGGGGCAAAAAACACCATTGAGCGTCTGTCAACTTGTTTGATTCTAGAGGTCCAGACAAAGTCACAGTGATGTTTATCACTTGTTTTTTGATAGATACCAAATGCCTCTGAAGCAGGAGGAAAGAAAGGTAGCTTACAAGAACAAAGAGAGTTAGTGTCAGACAAGGTCTGCATGACGAAATCTGTGGTAAACCCCGGCCTTATAACACACAGAAAACAACACACACACACACACACACACACACACACACACACACACACACACACACACACACACACACATTATCATACAAGTACACTGTAATAACTGGCAACGCTGATTGCTTTACTTTGCCAAGCTCCATCAAACTCCATCATTAGGCAAATTTTCATAAATAAGCTAATTTTTATGGTCATCCAATCAAAGGACATGGAATCAGTTGTGTGGTTACCCAGCAACGTTGCTCAAAAAGTGTTCCCATGCCATCCCGTATCAATATCTCTAATCCCTAGCCTGATGCGGTACTCTTCCATGATACACACAGATGGAGAAGCTAGTACTTCTTTGTGTATGTGGATCAAGTGATAAAATCAGCCTTAGCCTTTGGTTCTACTGTAGCTACATGGCCTTAGGTTTGACACTGACAACCTACTAATTTCTCGATCATTCCTTTTGTTAGCTCACCGATCAACCAATTACAGTATGTGAGCATGTTGTCAACACTGACAAATATAAACTAACTATGTACAAGGCATTCTCTATAGGTATCTATTGCATAATACATAGCCTAAGGGAATGAAGCAGGTGGCTTAGAGTATCCTACTGCCCCACCCCAAGACTGCAGTGCCAACATAACACCACATGAGGGAGCTTTAAAGTAGCTTTTTATGTCTGCAACACCCACCCACCTATCCACACAGATGAGATCTCTGCAGTGGCAGTAGGCTAAACCTTCAAGTCATCCACATCACTCGGTGTCACACACCAGAGCTACACAGATACCCATGAAGTAGCCTACTACAGGCTGCTCCAAGAGTTTGGATCACCTCTCTCTCTTAAACTCGGCCTCTCACACTCTCTATATGTCACCAATACTGTAAGAACATCATGCAAATACACAAACTGTATCAACACATATCAAGAATATATTATCACACAGCAGCACACATGAACAGATAAATCTTCACTGCTAAAGAAAAGCAGCTGACAGTAACTTTCTGTCAGCAAGCAAAAATGTGACCCATCCCTGCTCAGCATCAGTACCATCCCATCATCACAACAGGTTGCCATGGTGAGGCAGACAGACATCCAATGACACTGTAGGTGAATGACAGGAGTCAGGAATGCTATTATGCACGTGGACAAGCAAACAGAAACAAAGCTGTGTCTGTCTGAGCCACCTGCCCACTGCTGCAGAAACATACTGTACCCTCTGAACAATAACTGGAGTCAGTCTATCGATACTGCTGCAGTCCTGAGACCCCACCCCAGCTGGGGGTGTGTGTACAGTATATGTGAGTGTGTGTATATGAGTGTGGGTGAGAAACTGCTTCTGTGTGTGTGTATTTCTGTGTGTGTGTGTGTGTATGTGTGTGTGTGTGTGTGTGTGTGTGTGAGAGAGAGAGAGAGAGAGAGACAGACTGCTACTACCGGTATGTGTGTGTGTGTGTGTGTGTGTGTGTGTGTGTGTAAGCGAGAGAGAGAGAGACAGAGAATGCTTCTGTGTGTGTGGGTAACAGAGAGAGAGAGAGAGAGAGAGAGACAGACAGACTGCTACTGTATGTGTGTGTGTGTGTGTGTGTGTGTGTGTGTGTGGGAGTGAGAGAGAGAGAGAGAGAGAGAGAGAGAGAGAGAGAGAGAGAGAGATACTGCTACTGTGTGTGTGTGTGTGTGTGTGTGTGTGTACAGTGTGTGTCTGTGTGTGTGTGTGTGTGTGTGTGTGTGTGTGTGTGTGTGTGTGTGTGTGTGTGTGTGTGTGGCCTGTGTACACAGAGGGACTGGACTATGCTGCTGACTCCGCTTTCTGGCACCATGTGGTCAGACAGGAAAAAGAGATGGAGGGAATGGAAGAAAGGGGGATATAATAGTGAGAGAGGAAGAGAGAAAAAGGAGGAGAGAAACAGAGACTGCAGTCTGTGTGAGTGTGTGAGTGTGAGTGCTTGTGAGAAAAAGAAACACACATAAAGAGGGATGGAGAAAGAGAGAGAGATAGCAAGTTGATGGGGAGAGGGGAGACAGATATCTGGGATGGCAACGCCCTAAAACTCTGCATCAATAAAAATTACATTCTGCTGCCAACTGCCAACTCCTGAGAGGTGGGGGCATGTGTGTGTGTGTGTGTGTGTGTGTGTGTGTGTGTGTGTGTGTGTGTGTGTGTGTGTGTGTGTGAGTGTGTGTGTGTGTGTGTGTGTGAGTGTGTGTGTGTGTGTGTGTGTGTGTGTGTGTGTGTGTGTGTGTGTGTGTGTGTGTGTGTGTGTGTGAGTGTGTGTGTGTGTGTGTGTGTGTGTGTGTAAGGGAATAAGCTGTGAATTGGGGGTAAGCCAATGTAATGACTTGTACTGCACATAATGTGCCTTGTGGGCTACTGTAAACAACACCATTATCACAAGGTACAAACAACAGGCACTGCAGCAGAAAGCTCAGTCCTATAAAAACACACTTTCCACCAACAACTATTCCGTTCTTCACACATACAGGTTTCCTTATGGCAGTCCTTGAAGAGAATGTTACGCAGGTTATGAAAGACAAAAACTGATTTCAAGTACCAGACGAGCACACTGAAAGAGATATTTTTGCTCAGAGGACAAATGAAATTTCACCCGAGTGAAATAATGTTTACACTTTATATTATAGCTCTGTGTGATATTATGCACAACTTTTGCATTAGCATATTGTTTGGAGAAGGACTCTCAATGACAGCACTCTCAATGGCAATGAAAGTCTCAATGACAGTTCACCTATGAGAGGACTAACTGTGACATAATAACATATCATTTGGTAATGACTTGAGTGCTTAAAACACATAATTGTGCCATTTTGATTGGTTGCGTGTCAAGGTCAAATAACAGCGAAGAATTGGGCAGAATCATGAATGGCGTATTTTAAAATATCGTTGTTCCTGTGACAACGCTGTGGTTCTTACCTGCGATGCGAATGACGGCTCGGTCAGCTGGGTCCAGCACATCGCCGGAGGCGGACTTGGAGCGCTTCACACGCTGGTGCTTGGCGAGGTTCCATGGGAGCGTGTCACCAGGACTAGGCGAACTGCTCAGACTTTCGCTGTGGCTCTCCTCCGATGCCGAGCGTTCCAGCGCCCTCCTCCTGGGTGGCTCCATCACGTCCTGAGGGGTTAAAGGTCAGAGGTCAAGGTTGCACTGATTCATTAATTAGTCAATTGGTTAATTAGCAATTACATTCATTAGGTTAATATATAAGGAGGAATTGCATTTCTTTTCCTCATTCCATCATATTTTAATTCTAATTCACAAGTAATGTTTGATAAATATATTACCACCTTGAACATGCGTTATTAACCAACATACCCACTCTGTCCACTACCTGACTTATTACATGGGTGTGGCTAATACACAGGTGTGTTAAATCGACAGCTTTTTTTTCTTTAGTTTGCATTCAATCCACACTGTGTGGCTTAGGTAAGTACTCTATTGCCTGTATATTTTCTAAATGTTAAATGGTGTAATGTTTATAGCATCTGGAAAACTACAGTGACATCATTGGCTGAAACACATTACTCAGCCAAATAAATCTAATCCTGATTCTGTTTCTGGGTTTCCTACGGGATGAATAAAGTACTATCTTATCTTATCGTATCTTATCGTATCTTATCTTGTCTTATAAAGTGGCTGATTGCAAGACCTAGAGATTTAGATTGGGGAAGGGCTCTCACAGAGAGTAGTGGAATACTGGTTCAGCTGCATTCTTAATGGATAGCCTCTGAGCGCATAACTACACACACACACACACACACACACACACACACCTCCCACCTCGACAGCACAGACAGACAGTTATATCACAGACAGACCCAGAGCGCAGCTCACTCAGCATAATCAGGGCCTTTAGCTGAGTGGCAAAACACCGAGATTAACGATCGAAAGAAAATGGCGAGTGGCCGCATACAGTGCCATGCTTGCAGGTTTTTTCCCCAAGATTATTTATGCTTCATTCTGATGATCAGAGATCTTAGCCAGGTAGCCAGGTTCTGCTTATCGTTATGCACCATGTACAGTACAGTGCACAAACCTCATTGTTCAGACAAGACAAATAAATGTGTGAAGATGTGCAAAAGTGTAATGCAGATTTGCTAGCAGAATGAGCATTAAACTAAACTACACATTGGGTACTTTTATAATATATTTCAAATAATAAACAACAAACATCTGAAAAGTAACCTATAGTTAGAAAAGTGGTAGGCCTAAGGCTTACTGTAAGAGAAATCACAAATCTCTCTAAGCTATCCCAGAAGCTGACTCACATACATACATTCATAAAGAATGATGTCAATGAACAAATCTAAAACCCTACAAAGGAGGTATAGGTAAGTTCCGGTAGGCTACATTTATCTTTTCCACAAAAGCAAAACACACATCATTCTGCTTCACAATGATAGGAAGAGCCGACATCGAAGGATCAAAAAACAACGTCGGTATGAATCCTTGGCCGCCACAAGCCAGTTATCCCTGTGGTAACTTTTCTGACACCTCCTGCTTAAAACCCAAAAAGCCAGAAGGATCGTGAAGCCCCGCTTTCACGGTCCGTATTCATACTGAAAATCAAGATCAAGCGAGCTTTTGCTCTTCTGCTCCACATTCATACAGTGAGATGGAACAAGAGCATATATGCAGCATTGCCTCCTGGGTAATTAGACATTCAGCAGACGTAAAAGCATCCCATGTTTCATGAGACCAAGCCTGTGCTAGTTTCTGTACAGTCACTGAGCAACCAAGACATCAACATGGCGGCTATAGGGTGGATCTCTGGATGAGGGAGAGAGATTCTCTGGACACAGAGGTGGATAAGCTCAGACTCAAACTGTAGAGCTTAAGATATCAGAGATCATAAAATGTGTGTTGAAGGCTCACATGAATACTGTGCTTCTGTGCCATTTCCAGGTATTTGACGCTTGCATCATTCAAAATGACATCTAACATCTGTTTAAATTAGCATCATGCCTTATGATTAGGGTTGTAGGCTAACGATACACCCAACTCACGATTCGGTTCGTATCACGATTTTTGACCTACGGTTCGATGCACCCCACGATTTTTTGAATATATCTTTTAGATACTCATTTATGGCTAGAATAGGTTACAAGAGGCTACCAATATGCATTTTTTAAGTTTAAAAATAATAATGATATTGTTTTGAAGCTTGGAAGCACCATTGCATCACATCATGTGGTTGTTTTCTGGACTGAAGGATTGCAGAACTTTGAAAAGGTGTATCACGATACTGCCCTCTTGTATCACGATACAGTATCATGACTGCGTATCACGATTTCTCGATTCGATACAATATCGTTACAGCCCTACTTATGATATCAGTAAGGTAGCAGTAATATATTACTATTACTATATTACCATTACCTAGACCTACACTCATACATGTAAATCCATCTAACAAGACAAACTAACATAGGTGATAGTCTTTCAGTAAGCCGTACAGTTGCTGCAGCAGACAGACACCACACCAAGTTCTTACCGCAAGTTCTACACTCACTTCCAGATTTCTGTCCCCTCTCTCCACCCTGGTCCCTGTGTGCACGCCACAGATGCCACCACCACCACCACCACAGCTCAGGCAGGCCCTGTCTCCCCTGCATTATCTCACTACACTAACAGATGCTGGCATAACATACTGTATAGAGCCCATGCAATTGAGCTGGCATTATGCCAAGGGGGTGTGCTTAGCCTACAGTATATGACTGGACCAGCCAGGTATTAGGCTATTAAGGAAAATAGCATGACTTACAATATTGGACAGGTCAGACAAAGACAAAAAATATATAATAATAAAAATTGGCCCAAAAAGCAAGCCAGTTGACCATTCCGTCCCTGGTCATGATAATGGCCTAGAGGGCCCTGGTCCAGGAAGAGGTACAGTATAATGTGCTCCGATCAATACATCAATACTGTTACGATTGAGGGCCGCCAATTACACACGAATTAGGCGTGTAATTGATTACTGAGAAGAAAATACAGCTCTCAAGAGGAGCAAAAAAATCTTGCATTGCGGTGTCTAAAAAAGAACAAGCTGAACAAAATTTCAAAACCTGTGTTATTTGCTACTAAAAGCAATAAATAGAAAGGAAACTCTATCAGTGTTTGAACAGAAGACCGCACAAGTCTGACAAATCATTTTGGGTGTCATTTTCAGAGCACCAGAACACCTTGTGGGATTGTCCACAGATTTTTTTTGTATTCTTTTCTTTATTCTCCATGAATTCTTCTTTTTAAAAATGCCAATTTGACTTGTCTTATGTGACGTTTTCTTTTTAATTTCCACCCTGAACATGGGCAAAATGCGCATTGAGAGCAATATGTTTTCTATAACATTAATGTAAAGAATAAATAATCAAATGCAAATTTTGCCCTGACATGATCACCTGAGAGTCCCTGTGCAGGGGTGCAGGTATCCTTTTCAATTTCAATGATTTAAGGAGCACCTGTGGTTACTCTTAGTAGTGGTTCTGTGCACCTCCACCTATCCTAACAAGGCCTGATGAAGCTAACATGCTGACCTGAAGGCACATGAGTAGAGGTGGGGTAGAGGCCTTTCTGAGTGTTACGAGTTCAACATTGATCTCAGCCAGGTCACTCAGCCTCAGGAGGTTATGTTTCTTTCAAAGAAATATGCCAATCAAGAATTTATTCCTGAGTTGTATCATCAATAAATACATTAATTGAAGGAAATATTACCAACCTTGTATAATGAGACTGATGACATTCACTTTCAGCAGAACCAAAAGAGCAGCTTGGAAGATTTGTGGCAATTTTAAGATTCAAGAGTGACAAAAGTTGCCACTGGGATCACTGAAATAAAAGGCCTCTATCCCACCTCTACTTAGGTGCCTTCAGGTCATCACATTAGCTTCACCAGGCCATGTTAGGACAGGGACTCTCAGGTGATCATGTCAGGGCAAAATTTGCCTTTGGTTATGTATTTTTTTTACATTAATGTTACAGAAAACATATTGCTCTCAATGTGCATTTTGCTCATGTTCAGGGTGGAAATTAAAAAAGAAAAGGTCACATAAGACAAGTCAAATTGGCATTTTTAAAAAGAAGAATTCATGGAGTCCTAAATGGAAGCAGCCATAAAACGCTTTTTAACTTTAATTCAAAACCTTTTATTTAAAGAAAAATATGCTGTCTTCACACTATTGTGCATAAAAACAAAAGGGATAGGTCCAAACTTGGCACTTGAATGATTAGATATAAAGCCATCACATCACATGCGCTAGGTGAGTTTACAATAGCATGACCTCAAACAAATAGTGCACACCCCCATTTAGAAACTACTAGCTGTACAGTTTCAGAATTGGATCTGACGGCAACAAAGGGACCAGAGCACAATGCATTCTACAGCATCATGTCCACAACAGAACTGACAGCAGTACCTAACATAGCATCAGACCACGAGCTACTAAACAATTTCACAAAATAAATGCACACTAAGTGTTTCTCAAAGACGAGGAAGCATGCTTGGAAGGCTGCTTCTTCAAGCATTCCACGTCATTATTTGTCACCAAGTACTGTTCCAAAAGTCAAGCATCCTTCTAAATTCTAGCAAGGACAGAGGCCTTTGTTCATAGATTTTTCAAGGATGCACTGATGGAACCTCGTTTTTGAAGTGTACGACTTCCAAGGCGAGTGTGCGACCTAGGTAGCATTCTCGACTTTGAGAAACACTGTAAATCTTAAACATAGCATGGAGAACACTCCACAGCATAGAGGGCAGAGAAGACATTCCAAGCCAGAGGCTAGTACACATACTAAGAAGATATCAATGATTCAGCAGTGTAGCTGGGGTATGAGCGTGGCAGCCCTACAAGTTACCTAATGCTGAGCTGAATAAAGGAGAGGAGGGATTCATTCAACCTGGATACTACCAACCCTGCAACTCAAGCAGGATTTGGGGGGTGTCTCTCAGTCTCACACACCACACACTCTTTCCTGGAAATAAAAAAGCATGTGGATGGAAAGTGTGTGAGTGAGTTACTAAGCAACTTTGAACAGTGAGCCAAAGAAAAAATCTGTCAATTTGGTGTTTGGGGAAAGCATTATTGGGTCTGAATGGATAGGTCTGGCACTAACTATAATGCACACTCTCTATGCATGTAACCATACCCTTCAATCTATTCTAAACAGTGATTTGTTTGCTTTCCTGATGAAGATTTCTTTGGCTTCAGAATAAGAATTGGCGCTGGAGAAACTGAAGTAGAAGAGAGACTTAAAATAGAAGCAAATGAATCACATGCATTTTCAATCATATCATTAAATTACATGGTAGCACCTTATTCTAGCTTACTTGGAAGAAACGTCAGACTGCATAGCATGCAACAAAACAGACTATATTATCACGGGACAAAATCAATAAAGTAGGCTAAGCTAAAATCGCCAAATGATCATTCGAATTCTTTGCAAAGTTGTAATCACATATCATTTCAATTAGCCCCCACCAACACAATCCAGTTGGCAGAGATAAACTGACAAGAAATTCAGTTCAAAACTACTGAATGAGTGTCAAGTAATCCAGGCATGGTAACATATTTAGACAGGCGTAGCATTTAGTAATTTACTTATTTTGAACTAATGCATGTAGCCAAAGTCCTTCTGTAGCCAGTTACCTGATGAGCCTGAACTAGGGAGAAATGAAGGCTAAAGTTGACATCAAACTACAGGCATAGCCTGCGGCGCCAAAGAGAAAAACCGGTGAAATATATGGCAATGATGCCTTTGGTTTATGATAAGCATAAAGCACACGAACGCTTTTCTATACCTCAAGGCACAAAATTCTTCGTGATATGCAGCTAGGTCTGCACAAGAATCTTGCCCGGTAGTAGCAATTTCGTCATCACACTAGTGTCTGACGATGCGGCAAAATAGCGGCGCACCTTGTAGCCTGCTTCCGAGCAAGCAAACAAGGCGGTTTTTAAAAATAGTCTACTCACATGCAAAGGACCCTGACAACAATCCACACCAGCTGTTGAGCCCACCACCGTTCTGTCAGCATGCCATAAATTATGGCACCTGCTGTGCTTTCAAACGTTCCCCGAGACGGGCTAGGAGAACGTATCCGAACTTGACCGGCGTGGCCCCCTCCTCACCGGAGAAAAGGTTTGTTCGAACGTGGGAGTGAGCGTGAGTGAGAAAGAGCTGCTTTGCGGTCCGTGTAAGCTATTGGATTCTGCACGCTCATCTGAATGTAGGCTACGCCGGCCCGTCCAATCCACCTATGGTGGAATCAGACGTAGCATATACAGGGAATCACTTACCGACAAGGAAAATCCAATTAAAGCAACACTGTGTGCCCAACAGGACAGGATTTGTCTGCTTTTAATCCGACAGCATTTAACTATAAGAAGCGCTCGCGCTGATTACAGGGCCTTTTTTTTCCAAAATACAAAAAAAAAAAACAAAGTTACTCAGTTGTAGGCCTACTCGTTTTGGCCTATTCACAACTCTGTGGAGATTGGCAGTTGATTACTGTGGTAGTAGGCTACAATAAATGACACTGTCCTGCTATACTGGGGAGGTCTGTGTGACTGCTCTCCACTGTATTGAGCACTCAATAGAGCAGGTCACACACACCCACTGTCCATGTGAGGAAGCCTAGTTGGGTCATTGTCACAGAGGAGGTCTATTTGCATAGTCTTCCATTGTAACCTACAGTATTATAAGACTGACCGCTCTAATAAATAAACAAACAAACAAACAAACAAACAAACAATGCCTGGTACTCATTTTAAACCAGCTTAACAAACAATCAAAATCCAAGTGACAGATTTTGATTTTGATTGTTTATGCTGGTTTAAAATGAATAAACAAAGCCTCATGCTCAGACTGGTACTCATTTTAAACCAGCATATTAAACGATCTGTGACAATGCAATAGGCCTGTTATCCAGTGGACACAGCATTCATGATATGCTTAGAGCCATATCAGCCAGAAGTACTTGGTCATCAAAACTACAAACTGCTGGGGAAAAAACAAAACAACAACCAAAAAAAAAAAAAACATCCTACTGGAGGCACCACAGTGGCAGATACACAGAGACACTCATTCTAATCTCCTCATTATTGAGGTCTACTGGGACTGGAAGTCAAAGGCTGTGCCAACATTGCACGGCGCTTAGTGCCTGAGTGCACTCTCTTGTCTATGCACTCTCTTGTCTTGCCACAATGTGCAGATAGGCGTCTTGCCTACCCACCAGTATGCAGAGCACAGTACCCTATTGAAGGGATTTGTTGATCACATAGCCGACTCCGAGATGCTGAAGAACATTCCAGGCATCATAAAGAATGTAGGTTGGGTCTAGAGAGACTGCATGAATCATCACAGTTAGTTACCGCTACTGTAACATCATCAACACATCAAGAAAGAAAAAGAATCCCGTAGGAGAGAGAAGATTTTATGCAGTACGATTCAGTGCAGTGCTGAGAGAGCCGCTGAAATGCAGAATCCTACTCAGAAACTGAACACTTAGCCTAGTATTATTTTCTGTCATGCATCACTTTACTTTACTTTATGTGCAACACCCAACTCACAATGTTTTTTTTTATGTATATGTGGTGGTTATTAAGAGTTTACATAGTTATACAGCCTTCGTTACCAGGGGTTAAAGTGGGGGGGAACGTGGGGGAACCTCAGATAAATTAACAATATCATCCCATTCTTCTTCTATACATTTTTCTCAGCTTACGCCGACACAAAATATGAGAGTTCCCCCTCCTGCCAAATCCCACTTCAACCACTGTTCGTTACACAATTGCAACCAACACTTTCACCTGTGGTACCTTGTCTGACGATATGGCCTCCGGGGCTATAACCACCCTGAGCGAGCGCTTGCCTCTCTTCCTCAGTGCCGAAGGAGGCTTCTGTTGTTGAGCTGGGATGGCTGCCATGGGTGATGGAAGAGTCTCCTCTTCTTCTTCCTCTTTCTTCGGATGAGCAGATGATGTGCTTTTCCCCTTCATCCTCCTCTTACGCTGTAAGATCAGATGGAGAGATGGAGAGATAGCCTCACAGACTGTAGCCTACAATCAGCTCCTCAACTAACTCCACACAAAGTGCATTTACAGAGAGGCAGAGAAAGCTCTTCCACTTTGGATGGTGCTGAAACTGAATCACTTGTGATGCATCTGTGTTATATTGGTGTAATGGAGAGTGATGAATTGCTGGCTGAAAGTATAAGTGTGTGTGTGTGTGTGTGTGTGTGTGTGTGTGTGTGTGTGTGTGTGTGTGTGACTAGATTTTCATTTTTGGCACTTTCATCTCATAACTTGACAAAGGGGAGCCTGATTAGGCTGTGCTGGATCATAATTGGTGTTGTCATGTGAACAAACGGGGGATTGTTTTGTTTCGTCCTTGACACAGTTACTACTTTCAGGAGCTACCAAGTTTCCAATATGGCTCCCCTATGTTAGATATTAAAAGTGACACAGCCTAATGTGAACCAGTTTAGTTGTCCCCAGAATATTTATGCCAAGATCAGTTTTCAGATTTGGGATGGGTAGAGCCAAGCTGAAGCCTCTCACATCTAAATTAGGCAAATGGGTCCTTTGCCATACGCCATATTTAACTCAAACTTATTTCTACATCCCACTTTTCAAGAGACACTAAAAATACACATTCATCATAACACTTACTAACATAAAAGAGGAACACAGCAGTAGTCCCAAAAGTTCAAGACTTTTTAGAAATGTTTTATATTATTTTGCATTATGCACCTACAGTATGTGTGTGACATATGCAGTTGTGTTATATTGCAAGTTATCGTTGCAGTATATCAGTGGTTTTGAGAACTAGGCCTATATTCGTTGCATTAGGTTTACACATACTGATGATGCCCTCTGTAGGCAATTGGAAGAATTGCTAGCACAAAATAGTGTCCTTTATACCAGCAATCTAATGTTTTGTTTATACCTTTAGCCTGTTTGACACTGAATATCTTGTCACTTATATTAACAGCACTGAGCTTCCATGCTACCTGCCTGTGTGAGACATGCATCTCCAGTGTGGCTCCAACTGCTCATGCACATCCGGGCAATATAGCAATCCGGCGAGTGAAAAATTAAGAGTAACCCAGGCCTCTGTTTCCCAACAGCATACAGTAGTTGCTAACTAAACGGATGATCTACAGTATCCACCATACAGGAGAGTTAAAGGAGAAATCCTTGAACATAGCCAATAGACAGGGGCACCACGGGGATAGTTCTAAGGGCCTGGTACTGACAGGGGGGCCCAGAGAAAATGTTGACATCAAAAATTAATATTTGAGGGGCCCAAAATAATTATTTGTCATAGGGCCCAAAATTTAGCAGCACCCCTGCCAATAGACATTCATTATACGCCATTTGCAAGAATCAGCTAAAGCCGACTTTCTTCAGCTTGCACAACCTTATAAAAAAGTTCAAAGTTTTGATGATGTTGGAATATTTTGGTCCATTTCACACCGGATTTCTCCTTTAAGCTAGCCTATTGACACCTTGCAGGAACTGCCATGTCTCTTACCTGACTTTGATGCTTTCCCTTGGGCTGAGGTGCAAGAGCTGCAAAGGGATGATGAACAAGAGGGTAGGGATTAAATATTGCAACATTTCATAGATATTACATCACACAGCAGTACCATAGATGACTTCTTTTGCTGTCAGTTAAAAAAGTCTCGCTTGAGATTCCTTCTTGGCCAAGCACTGAGTTAAAAAAAAGGAAGGTAACAAGCTAACTTTAGTTGGCTATTTTTATGGTTTTAATATATTATAGTTAACTATAATTAACTATTTACTTTTTAATAAAAGTCAGTCGTAAGTACTCAAATAAATCATTGCACCACTAGCGTGTCTGAAGAGATCGCTATAGTAACATCCCAAATCAAAGTGACATCACAGGATGCAAACCATACAGGAAGTCCCTCTACCTCACACTCAGCTTTAAAATATGACATAAACAATCATGTTAATCACAGAATGTCTTACAAAGGGGCTCTTGTGTGTCCTTATGTAAGAGACAAACTGAGATAATAAAAGGTTAGGAGTGTATATTAAGATACTGTGTGGACAAGCATAACCACAGAAAACAGTTTTGCCAGAGTGAAGCAGGCATTTATGGAAAATGTGGGAAGAAGTCTTGGAAACCTCTAAAAGAGTCTATGAGGAGGTAGAGGATCGAGGAGAAACTTTCCATAACTATTTTTTTTTCCTCCAGTTTTTTACACACTAGTAGATTATATACTTGGAATGTGAGTATGCCAGTCTCTTCTTGAGAGCCTTCTCTCTGTGCCTCTTGAATCTCACCCCCTCACAAAGACTTCCAATAGTTCCGACCAAGTAGAGGCCCAGATCAGAACCATATCTGAGCCAGAACCAGACCTGGCCCAGAACCAGAGCCAGAACCAGACCTGACTAGTGCCAGAACAGGCCCAGATCTGTTCCAAAAGCTGCAGCTATGAGCCTTCAAAAAAAACAGAACAGTGAAGCCAATGGACAGAATGAGAAAGAATAAGAAAGAGAGAGAGAGATAGAGAGAGAAAGGCCTTGTGTCAGGAGTGTAGTAGCCTACCTGCCAGGTACTTCTCCAGGCCGTGAGTGGAACAGCGTTGGCCAGGCCTGGAACAGCAGAGGAACAGCAGCCAGACAAACAGTGTGGCCAAAATCAGAACCCCGACCCAAATCAAGCGGGCCAGCGCTGGGTACGCCTGGGCCCAGTCCGCCAGGGCATCCATGATGGCAAGGCAGAGAAGTCTCTCGCTGACTCACTCACTCCCTCTTTCTTCCTCTCTTTCTTTTCTTCTCTCTCTCTCTCTCTCTCCCTCTCTTCAGGGGCCGGCACACAGTAGCTGCTGTTAGTTGAGCAGAGGGAGGTACGAGGATATAAACCGCAGAGAAAGAGCCAGATGGATCCCAGCTGTGAATCTGTGAGTGTGAGCATGTGTGTGTGTTTGTGAAGTTCTTGGTGTACGTCAGCAACAGTAGAGACTAGGCAACTCGTTTTTGTGTGTTTGCATGCGCGTGTGTGTGTTTGTGTGTGTGTGTGTGTGATAGTCAGCTCAAATTGCTTTTTGGGGTGAGTGTGTATTTCACTCAGCTGAAGGGTGTGGCATAGAGAGGAGAGGAGAGGAGCACAAGCAAGCCTGCATGGAAAACACACTGGCCCCTCCTACGTCTCCAAAACACACACACACACACACACTTACACACACACACACAGCTGTCATGTAATAGCAGACGAATAGTCAGACATTCTCCAGAGGCGTTTAAATTCCAGGCATCCTCCCTTACCTGTGCACAACCCCCGTGACCTGGTGCAGATGCTCACCTGATGAGTAGGTGGGGACCTGTAGACACTATTTATTACAGCCCGAGTGCTGCAGTCGCTGCCTGCCATTCATTCCTTTACTTTTCTTTTTCTGCTCTCACTCTCTCTCTCTTTCTTTCGCTTGAGGCCATCTCCGGCGATCCACCCCTCAACACATACACACACACACACACACACACACACACAGAGAGACGCACACACAGTGTCCCCCTTCAGGGAGGACCTAATGTTCTATGTGGTTCCTGTGGCGATGCTGTCAGGCGTTAATTTCAGGGTCCTCACAGACATCATGGTAGGTTGTCATGCAGTCAGCAAAGGCTGCCTGCTGGAAAATGAACTTGTCAACATTCTGACATCTTCCTTACGGTGTCCAAACCCCCAAAATGGACAGTGATGTACTTTAGATGAGGCGAGGAGCAGTTGACCGACCCCAAACACCACTCTGCTCGATGGGCTTGTTGTGATGTCCACACAAACAGAAATTACTCCTGGTCTCCATGACAACAGTGCGCACTCTCCATGACCTGTTGGAAATGGCCTGATTGCTGAAACTAATTACTCCTCCACATTCCAGTCACACAATTATTTTGCCAAGATCCTGTCAAGTGTTATCTATGTACCTTCCAAAATAATCTTGAGGGGGGGGGGAGTCTTCTTTGCAAAAATTTAAATCAACAGTTTGAGATGCACGCACGCACAGCGACTACCAAGTAAGGTGCTACCACCTAGAGGCCATCAATGGTACTACTTCAAAACAGAAATTGTGAAAAGATTACAAATTCATACAGGGCCAATTTAATCTGGAGTTATCCTGGTTTTTACATCCCATGTTTTGCTCTGTGTGATCAGGAATCGATTTTGAACAACTGGATAGCTAAATGAAGATTATTTAGATTTTCATTTTTCCAGTGATAGTGAATAACAGTTTATTAACCAAAAAAGTATATTGGGCTACATAAATAATAAATGCTTAATTTTTTTCTTTTTTTTTTTTCTTTTTTTGCCAGCATTTTCACCAATCTCTGAAAATACACTGCTTCAGTTATATATTATGCTGGAAAAAATCAAGAGACACTTTTAAATGGTTAACATGTTAGAAAGTCGATTAACTTTGGGTGTACTGTATGTTTTCCATGCAGTAAGGAGAAGTTGACCATTACCGGACACATCAGAACAGCCACACAAATCATGCTGCTTCTCAAGCCGCAGCTCAGAATTAGTCAAAATGCTTGGTCAAGACTGTAGTCAGACTTATTCAGTTCAACCAGGTCAATTTAAATGGCTAAGATACTGACAGTGATGCAGGTGGATGCCTGCCTCATGCCCTAGGTTGTCATCTGACCTGACTAGCAGACAGCAGAGTGAGTGAGTGAGTGAGTGAGTGAGTGATTGTGTGTGTGTGTGTGTGTGTGTGTGTGTGTGTAATTGTGTCTGACAGAGTGATGAGTAACATCACGGGCCTGAAGGAGACAACTCTGTGTTGCTCTTCACCCAAAATACCAGAGTTCAGTAGCGACCTCACACTTGTGTCATCTGTACTTTTACATCAAAGGGGTGAATTTGGCATTCATGTTTATTCATTAGGGAAGCTTCTGAGGACCATGCTTGTTTACATTTATTTAGAGACTATACACTACTGCTCAAAAGTTTGGAATCACTTGGATGTTTCCTTGATTTCAAAGGACACACTCGCAAAATGAGTGAATAGAAAATATTCCACAAGAACAAGTCCCTGTTAGAGATATGAAAATTCCTTTGTTTGAAGTTAAAGAATGAATATGATAAAGAACCTTTAAAACTACCAATGAAACGCATATCAAGATAAAACAGGAAATTTGAGGAAGGATGAACCATCATGAGATTTAACAAAGTCATACAATACCCTGTGGACCAAACATGATTAGACCAAATTCAACCTAAAACTGAATTTAAAAAAAAAAAAAAAAAAAAAGCCTACACCTTCAAACAATGGCAGCTACATTTAAAGAGTTTACAGAACACATAATTTCAAAATATGATCATTATTTATTTATCAAACAAGAACTGAATGCCTTGTTTATTTTTCCCCTGAAAAATATGAGTAGGCCTATATCCATGACAAACATGGAAATCCAAGTAATCCCAAATATTTGAACAGCAGTGCATACAAATTTTCATCATGAAAAAAAAAGGATATTCCAGCAAGCAGGCTTTGTGAAAAAAAATTTGGTTGACCTTGAGATGAAAATAGTTTGCTTCTTGTTTTAACCCAAGTCTAATTTATCAGTTTTTTTCTCCATTTCCCCTCAGGGTCTTTGAGAAGATGCGATTTGAAAATTCTCCATTTTCAAATTAAAACTAAAATTCATTCAGTAGCCTCATGTGTCTCAATATTTCACACATCGTGGCATAATCTGCATTACAAGCAATTCTTTATCTCATCATCTCTGGCTTTGCCCCTCAGTTGCCATGGAGACTTGTTGTATCTGAGCTCTGAGTTGATGATAGCTTTTCATAGTTGTTGGGCACACACAGAACTGAGTGAACAAAACCAGCGTTGACTGAACAAACTTCGATGAGCTTTGTTGAGACAGAAACAGTGTTTCCAATCTCGGGTGGGTGGGTTAATCAACCCAGGGCCCAGACATCATAGAGTTTGTTAAATCACCTTTCAGGAACACCCAGTTCTTCTTGGCGACATTGTATTTGGCGAGGGGACAACACTTTGTTAGCACCTGCTGCTCTACACTAGATATGCTGTATAAATAGACCCATATTGTCACAACACAGTTGAGTTTCAGCCTCCGGACAAGGAGGCCTATGTGCAGTTACTGGCCTCATCTAATTCCTTACAAAACAGCCTGGGATTTCTGTTTTATTATTCAGCTACTTGCTTTGGTTGGTGATGCACCATGAATATGCATTTAGAACTATTTTGTAATGAATAACTTTAGGCAGGCTAGGTTTTAGGTGGCTGAAAATTAATCACCAACTTTCCTGGATTCAGTTGCATTAAAAACATAAAATTAAAAAAAAAAAAAAAAGTTGTAGGCTGTTCTCTGCGTAGGATTAAAGAGGCTTTCATCACAAGTCTGACTCGAGACTGTGCATATAGTAATACGTATAAATTATATGTTATAGCGCACCCTCTGATTGCTTGCGATTCAAATGCAAAGCAATAACCACCCCCGTACTCTTAGTAGCAAATTTAAAATCTCTCTCTCACCAGTAAACATCTTGGGCAAAAATAGCCACCCTTGCAGAACTCGCCCTCCACTATTCTATACGATCTCACCCCTCCCCTCTTTGGCTATGCATGCATTTCCTATTCATATCTACATGCAACACCATGACCAAGCTCAGCAGTGGCAATGTTTTGAAACGTTTTGCTACGGTTCCAATCCATCCTTATGGGTGACTCAAAACGTGTTACAACATTTTGTCATCTTGAAATCGATGAGACAGATTACAGGTGCAGAGCATATTAAAAATATTGGTGGTGGTGGGGCCTTCAATAATCCTCAAGTCTTACAAGTATATTGAAAATGGGGAGTTCTACTGTCTAGACAGAGGGTGAATGAATTACACTGGAGTCCCGAGCATGAGTGTGTCATTACGGCCGTGTAATTGGGAAGCCAGAATATGGCCCCTCATTTCAGGTATTCAGTCCCGGTTAATAAGCTTGCTTGTCTGCTTCAGCACTCCTGGTCCTCAAGTGGCAGATAAAAGCGCAAGATTATGATGGGTTCGCCCAGATGGCTTTCGAGAAGAGTGCGTGTAGAGAGTCTACGCACTCATTCTACTGTCAATATCCCAAAGTACCTAGCCCATAAAGTAAGCCATTTGGGCTTAGCTTGAGCAAACTTATCTACTAGTCACTGGTCATTATTATCTTGTGCTGAGGTCGTCTGAGGTTTTGCATTGCTTGAAATATACTGGAATTGTACTGTCCACAAAAGTTTCTGAGGTGCATAAACAAATATGACACCAACCACCACTTAAAAAGTACTTTTAAGTCATCAGTCAAAAAAATATTAAGCATATCCAGTAGATGGCACTACAGAGATTCTGTTAGAAAGATACAGTGAGAGAGTGTGTGTGTGTGTGTGTGTGTGTGTGTGTGTGTGTGCGCGCCCCAAGTGGATGTGTGGTTAGAAAAGAAACTAAATGAAAACAAACGGAGACGCAGCCAACCATTTAAATACCAAGTCGTGTTTAGCATTTAATTTGGAAAGAGGTGAGGGGATTGGAAGGGGGGAGGGAGGGCGATACAAAGACGTATTGATCATTTGTCCCTCTATTGTGGGCTTCTAATAAAAACCAGAGTCCTGGGCTGCCCAGTTGGGTGTCTGCAGAGAGAGAGAGAGAAAGAAAGAAAGAAAGAAAGAAAGAAAGAGAGAGGGAGAAAGAAAGAAAGAGAGGGAGAGAAAGAGAGAGACAGACCAAACCATTAAGGGATAAGAGAAATCTTAACTCCATCACACAGAGCCATTCAGAATGCATTACACTTTTACATTAGCTGTAATATACTATAATGTCATTAGCCATTAAAGAGCATGGATATAATTTTATTGCTAGAATTTACCAGAAATGTTTTTTTATTAACTTGACCATAGTTTTAATGTGCAGGGGGAAAACAGTTATGACCAATAAACACAGCAGGTAATTTGAAAAATGACCCTTAATGAATAAATGATATGATATGGACTATAAAAGCCATAGAATTAGGAGGGAACATAATAGCCATTATCAAAAAAAAAAAAGTCTGGTATTAAACATTAAGGAAAATAAACCCATGGGTGGCATTGATGAGAAGCACCATTGGAAAGGGCTAAATGAAGCATCATTACAAATAAAAAAAATAAGTGTAAAAAATTATAATACCAAGTTGAAAATCCATATGGGCTGTGCTGCCCAGATATTTACTAGAATTTTAATGCCAAACAGCCAACCTCAGTATATCGCCACTCATGGGAGGATTTCGGATTTGATTTTGTATTTCAAGAAGCACTAGTAGTGACTAAGTGTAGCAGTAACAGCAAGGCAAAGCAAGGGTGCCATCAGGGACATAAATCCCTGCACTACCGTCAGTAATGGTGTTTTTACGTGCCGCAATCTTACTGCAGCTGCAGCCAAAGTAATGACAGGTAAAATGTGTGTTTGCTCACTCGTGGAGAAATGAAATGTTTCATTATTTGAACCACAGGGCTCGGAGGCATCATTCAATCAATGTTTTCTCATGCCGCATACAACCTTAAGGCCATCTTATCTTTACTTTTGCAGAAGAGGAGGAGGAGGAGGAGGCAGCAATGTACAAACACTATAATACACTGCCCCAAATCAGCTTAGGGATAGGGGCTATGAAAATACATTATATTGTCCGCTATGGGATATAATGTTAAACCCGACATACAGTACATGAGCTGATGTGACTTGACTGTAAAAGCCAAAATCCACATGCATGTGTGTGGATTTTTTTTGTTTGTTTGTTTGTTTGTTTTATTTTTAGGCCAACTTACCTCTTTATTACTGTGGCTCATCTTCTTCTCAATGTTCATGGCCAGCATCTGACTACGGAACGACAAGCTCTTGGTCTTCTCAATCACCTGCTGGTAGGGCGACACGGCGTTGTTCCCCATCACCACGTGACCCTGTGTGAGAGAAAGGTTTACATGTTTGAGGCTTAAATGCCTTCTGCTGTTTGGGGAATCCTTTGGGGTAGGGGCCAGGTGTGAATTGCCCCATTTGAGACGAGTGAAGCCAACTGTTTAGTATCAGGGCCTTTACAGGGCAAAATAAGGATTCAACATACCCTAGAACCCAAATTCATACTGGAGAAAATGAGTTGCGATTAAAAGTGATTAATCATGATTAATCATTGCAAATTTTTGTGATTAATCAGATTATTTTTTTTAATCATTCGACAGCACTAATATGTACTTCTTAGTAATGAGACTGAGGCGGAGGGATGAGCTCAAGAGGAGTTTAGTTTTCTGGGCTCAGGTGACACTGGTTGACCTGTCTGGACCACATAGGTACGACGCCCCAGTACCATAGTCCTCAAACAAGTTATCAACTTTGGTAGTTGCATTTCAGTTACCCATTCCCACCCTCAAAGTTGCTGACGTGGACGTGTTTGGAGGTGTCTGTACTTTTACATTTTTAAACACCATCCCACCCCCCTAAACATCACAAGGCATTTGGTGAGCTTTAGAAATGCCAAACGCCACTAGTGTTGCAATCAGCAGCACCCACATGGGAGTCCTCATTTCACCACCCTACACTACACTCACCACTCCAGGCAAGAACCCAAAAACATCTGCCATCATCCATATCTCTCTAAAATAGCCCCTTTTTTCCTTAAGTATGCGACCAATCTCACCCAATTAGCGTTTGTTTCTACAGGGAATGCTACTACTGCGCCGTTTAGTGGCAAACAGACGACTCCCGAGTCGTTATGCAATCATTCCAAGAATACTCGGCAGAATCAAACCTTTGAAATGAAACTCCACTGTGCAGTGGTGCGTGTGAAGCTACAGAAGACTGTTCCCTTCTGTAACACAGCCCATTGTGCCTTGAAATCGGTAGACACACCGACACACACACACACACAACCACACACACACAAACGTGCTAAACACGCACACCAGGTCTCCGGTGGGGAGTCTCACCAGTTTGGAGTCGATCTTGGCATCCAGCCGGGCGTTGCGGATGAGGTTGACGATCCATCGCTCAGCTTCCTCTGGGGACATGTTCAGCTTGTCAGCCAGCATGCTGCAGGGGACACACAAAAAAAGTAACATTTGGTATCGTTGCTCAATACACGCTTTATATAGGGAGACAAAAAAAAAAAAAACTGATGTTGAGCACCGTGCACATCTTAGAGAGAGAAAGTTTAACTTTGAGCACTGTGCACAAAGCTTGCTTCAGAGGGACAAAACCGAACGTTTGGCACCCTAGCTCAATGCATACTTCTTAAAAGAAGAATAAAAAAAAGAAAAAGATACAGCACACAATACATGCTTCAGGGACATGGGTAGTGTGCAGAGGAAAGATATCCACTGAAAGTTGAGTCATTCCGACCCTGGTGTACTCAAAGGCATGTTAAGCAAAAAGTGCTATAAGTGCTTTCTTTCAAAACGAACTCTAGTCAGCATCTGGCTTATAGACTAGGCCAACACAAGGAGACACAGACCTACTTCAAGTGGTGCTGAAGTTTCTCTCAATGCTACTCTCAAAGCTGAAACTCATCTAGAAATCCCTCCCCAGCGACAGAGTAGATTACTCAGACCAGACTGTTTCTGAAAATGCCTATTAAATGCTAATCATATATAGTTATAGTATATAGCACAAAGCAGTGTGCAGTACATGACAAACACGACCATTTTAAGAGGATTCGAATTTTAGATTTTTACTGCATTTTCCATTAGGTTCTCTTTACGTAGCAGAAGTAGTTTGCGAACAAAAAAGATTGCTCGAGCATTGTTTTTGTTCATCATTGAAACGATTTATATAACTACAAACAAGACACTGAACTGCCACACTCAGCAATGTAATGTAATATACACCAAGAAACCCCCCATCCATCCCTTCAATAGATCTCTCCAATCAGCAGCGTTGCTCACCAGGAAGGCAAGGCAGCTCAACTCCTTCTCCAGACTCCTCACTGCTACAGGGACATCAGCTTTAATTAGCTCCTCAAGTCGGTGCAAACAGAGCCTCACCATTTACATTCATTCACACCTTCTGCATACTGCAACGGATACTGAACCAGCAAGGATATTCCTCTGCTGACCAGACACTCTTATTATCGCACTCGTTATTGCTGTTTTTCACCCTAACATAAGCAGAAATGAAGTAAATAATCAAATAATCGAAAGCATGACATTTCAGAAAAGGTTTAAATATCTAAGGCGGTTCTTTGTTTTTAATGTTATACGTTAACAGTATGTTTCATTAATGTCTGTATTAACAGTATGTTTCTTTAATGTCCATAATGGGGTCGAGCGTTTGGCGTATGCGGCCTGACTTTAGAGGGCGAGCTGATGGATACGGGCTGGAAACAAGCCGGAGCATTCCCATTTCAGCGACGACGTGCGCGCCACGCTTTTTCCAATACCGCTGTTCCACCTGGCTGAGAGCGCATTGATTTCTCACGAGGTCTCTGGCCTCCTCATAACTAACAGCGCTGCGGCCGCTCGCCTGGGGGGAATAAGAGCCCCGATCGCAACACCACCCACTGGACTTCATTTTCTTTCTCTCTCTCTTTCCATCTTTATCTCTCTCTCTTTTTCTTTCTCTTTCTCTCCGTACCGTATTAGAGCTGCTCTGATGCACGAGGGAAACACAATGGCCTATTATACTCCCCTTCCGCTATTTTCTACAGGCAGGTGTAGGCCTCGGGGGAGCTGAAGAAATTCTGCCCGAGCAACACAATCAGGCTCGACTTTCAGCTGCCTCGACCCTTTCTTCCTTTGTGACGGCTCCTCATTCGCGCTTACCTGATGCTGATACACTGGTGGATGCGACAGAACGTCTCGAAGATGAACAGACGAGCGTTCTCGATGAAGTCCTCCAGACAGGCGACCAGGAAGAAGTCGTTCACCAACACCTGAGATAACGACCAAAAAAAAAAAAAATAATTAGTGATAGCCTAGCCAACTCTGCCTGTGCCTATTTCATGGTGTGCAGAGATTAAGGCTAACATTTATGGGCAGTGCTGTACATACCGTCTTGAAAACTGAGTGAGATGTATATTGTGGGAGTAATTTCATGGTGAAATGGGCTTTGCTGCAAATGCATGTTCATGTGGTAACCATGGCATCCTAAATGTGTACAGTACATGAGCTGGCTAGGCTATTTTCAGATCCTGTTCTCCTTTAGCGTCAAGACTGATTAATGTGTTGCGTACATGCCATCACTACAGAAGCAAACAGACAGACAAACAAACACACACACACACACACACATCTGCTCTGCTGTCTGAGACATGAAACAGGAGGAAGCCTTTGAGTTGTCAAGTTTACCCAGTCAGTGGTACCGAGATGGTAGTGAATAGCACAGCTTTCGAGATGTCAGGATTTTCGTCTGTGTGTGTGTGTGTGTGTGTGTCTCAGTGAATGTTGTTTAGAGGTTTTCCTCTCCTAAGCCACTATGAAGGGATTCCCACATGCGGATGCTGACAGTGACACCAACATACACAGCCGAGCCTATTAGGACGCATTCGGAGGGAATCAGGTATGTGATGCGACAAGCAGCCCAGACAGACCGGCACACTCCTGTGCCAGTACACAAAAGGAACAAGCAAGCGTGTGTGTGTGTGTGTGTGTGTGTGTGTGTGTGTGTGGTGTGCAGTATGCAGTGTGCTTACCGACTCGCACTCCCGTAGTTTCTTCTGAGCACTGTCAAAGTCGAAGTTCACATACAGGCACTCAACAAACTCTGTGATGGGATCCTTGTAAGTGTAAGACTCCTGTGGAGGGTGGCAGACAGACAGATCGAAATAGAGAAAAGTGAAAGACAGGAACACAGAGGGAGAGAAAAAAAAAGAGAGCGAGAGAGAGAGAGAAACAGAGAGAAGGTGGGTAAGACCGAGTCCTATATTGAAATGTGATGTAGTCAGAACACATTCTTATTTCTTCCTCTGTGATGACATGAAAGCTTTTGTTGTTGGAGTGAAATGAAATCAACCAAAGGGGCACCTACAGGTCAGTGCTACACCCTGAGCTACATCCATGTGGGACAAGAAAGGCATCTGTCCCCCCTTACTGTAGGGAGCAAACTAAAGAAACTGACTCATCCTCTTCAAACACCTCGTCCCCCCGTCTGCCTAACGTAAATAAATAATCGAGACAAATAAATAAGAAATCAAAAACTGCTGGATCATACACCAGCCCAAGCTTGCACCTGGGCCTGTGACTGCAGGTTTGGGATTGGGGACACTCGAGCTGAGAAAAGAGGAGGGTTGTCAGGGGACGTTTGGCTGGGTGGCATCGAGACTCAAACCCACCTGCTGGATGACCTTGACCAGGTCCTTGAGCACCTGCCGACGCTTGCGCACATCCTTGTTGGTGATGACTGCCGTGGTGAGGTACCGCAGAATGTGGGGGCACATGGTCTGAATGGCATTCAGGTACCTGAGAAAAATTAGACCATTTGTTAATTTTCTTTATTTTGTCAATTTAAAGAAATGGTGGCTGTTCCAAGGATTTTTTGTTATTAAAGAAAACTAATTACAAAGGAAACCCTTTAAGAAACTACAGCATTGGTGAAGTCTTGAAGTGGACCAGTCAAAAAAAAAAAACTTATTAAATACATGGGATCCTGCAACCCTACTCCAAAGACTTTTTGAGATATTAGTTTTAGAAGTTTGGCCCTCAGAGCTAAACCAGATAATATTGAAGAGCAATGGAATATTTTTTTTTCAAAAGTCTCATGGATTTAATAGAAGTTCTTGCTTGCTTTTCCTCAAGTCAATCCAAGACATGACTAGGGAGAAATTCTGAATTTAAGGCTAGTTGGAATGAAATGACCCAAATCAATGCAGTCATAATGCTCCAAACAATAACCTACACAATGTAACACCAAGCAATAAACAGTAGACTCCAGGCATTTGTGTAGAAAGTTGATATGGCTTGACTTAAATCCAAGGATCCATACATGGACTAGGGCTATAATAAAATCAAATACATGCCAGCCCAAAAGAGAGTTAAGTGAAAAAGTAAGCAAAACCCAGACACTTGCATAAAATGCAAATATTCAAAACATCAAGGCAACAAGTTCCAAACGTCTGAAGCCTCGGTGTGTATGTTTGTGTGTGTGAGGAGCATTTAGCTACCTAGTCACATATACACACACAGAGAGAGTGTGTGTGTGTGTGTGTGTGTGTGTGGGGGGGGGGGGATCAAACAGTGTTGCATTTACAGTAGCTTTAGGCAGCTCTACCATCTCTTTTTGATCCTTAATATGGCGTTTCACAGCCTATGCGCCATTCACAATGGCAAATCCGAGCGCTTGCAGAGCGGCACTTAATTGAAAAGCGGGGCCGCAAGCAGTGGGCACAGAACGACTCAAACAGACGTCGGCATGCCACTGCTCGAGAGCGATGGCAACCCCGCCCACACGGCTGCCTCAACCACAGAGCTACAGCATTCAGCACAGCGAGGGCAGCAGAGGCGCGCTTGGAAATCAAGAAAAAGCTGCACTCTCTGACTCACTAAAGAGGTCTGCATCACTGTCAAATCTCCCATCCGAGGAGCCTGTGCTGCACAGGGCTTGCTCAATCATTCAGTTCACATTGAGACGACACTTATCCAAAGTGACTTACACTTAGACAAAAGGTGGCATTCTGGAGTAAAACCTTAAAAGGCCCGTTCTTCCCTACTGTCTACTGCATGTTGAAATATAAAATGTTCCCAGGCAAATAATTTAGTACATACAGCAAGTAAAATAATAATAATAATAATAATAATAATTAAAACACACACACACACACACACACACACACACACACACACCATCAAATCACATACAGCCACTGTCTGGTGTGCTGCAGGGTCTCCCTGAATGGCAGGCTCACTAACCTCCCCCTACCCTACCTTGGGGCGAGCTACACCACTACCCATTAAAAGCAGGGATCCCCAGGGACAGCCTTTCACAGCCTTGCATAAGAACATGGTTACTGTGGAAACTTTGGGGAGGAAAGAGTTTCATCATCTGGGAAGCTTTCCCTTCGTGCCTCTGTGCTGTCAAACACCCCTGTGGTGAAAGTCAGTGAGTATATGGCAGAGACTGGTGATCCAGACATAAAACTAAATAAAAAAAATGTTGTTTTTTTCCCCCTTTTTTCTTTTTTTTGTGAAAAACAAAAACAAACAAACAAAAAAACAAACAGCGAGAAAATAACACCATTCACACCAACACCCTGGCTGCAAGTCACACCAGCTTAGAGCTGTGCAAATTCAGAAATAACACTACTACTCACTGCGGCTGGTAGAGGAAGAGCTCGATTATGTTGTCACGGCCCTTGGGGTGGTTGAAGAACACAAACAGAGACCAGTGGATGAGCCAGGTCCTCTGCTGCAAAGACTGGAGTGGGGAGCTCACAGACTGCAAAGCAAAATGAGAAAAAGCGCAACTGAGCTCAGAGAGCCTACATACAGTACCGGTACATTCAACAACATGCTAAAAAGCGAATATGGAGACTACTCAGAATTTGAGACGGTAGCTAGTCAAAGGTTTTATTTATATCATATGTAAATAAAATGTGGTTAATGTGGATATACTCAAGGTATACAGTTTCCATCGTTGTTAATAGCATTACATCTTATTCTCATCCAGAGTTACTCCACCCCTCTAAAGGAAACTTAGCATAAGGCTGATGCAAATTTGCAGGAGGACTGCAACCAAGGATGTGTTATTCGCATAACTTCAATGAGCATTTCAAGTTGGATGGAGACCTACTAGCTACCGAGGTCACAAAAAATACCGATTTTGAAGCTACGCTTTACTCTAAAATTAGAATTTACTCTGACAATTTATAAGAAGTCAAAAGGTTACAAACTTCAGCGACTTGCAATAATAACTTTTTAGAATGTAAACAAGGAGAAAATATGCACATTTTAATGACAGCAGTGATCATAAAACTGCTTGCAGATGCAATTCCATCTAATGAATGCAGTGATAGACTGGCCATCTGTGGACTATGTCTAGACAAAATTTTGTATTGCTTTGAACCAGTCGACCCAATAGCCGTCTTTAATATATATATTTATACATATTATATTAATTTTCTTTTTTTTTAATTAAAGAGTGAGGTTTTAGCAATTACTACCTTCTGGCTATTAATAATTCATGTCTGGTTCAGACATCAAATGTAAACAGTTTTAAGCATTAGCACCAAAAAATTATAGACCAGGGCTGGGAGGCCAAATTGCTTTTTACATACTCTGAATCCAAAGCACATTACTGCAATAACCGCAAATTAGCTCCCAGCAGTCTGGTAATGTGGGGGTAAAAAGGCAAAGAGGTTTAGCAAACACAAGCAGCAGTAAATTCACACTGAGCTGCCGTCTGCGACAGGATAAAGTTATGCGACTAATGCAGGGCCTATACGTCATCTAGCACTTAAATCTGTGAAATGTTTGGGTTCAATAAATAACAAACAAAAAGAAATAAAATGTTATTTAGTTGAATGGCATGAAGGCACTGCCAGCAATTGCTTATTCTAATCATTACACTTCATGAATAATTATTTTATTCAGAAATACTCCAAAAATGTTAGGCTAATGCCAGCGGTTTGTCCATTAACAACCAAGTCACAGTACATTGCTGGCCGATTATTGCATTTTTAAAAGTGGGGAAAAACAAAACTAAACAAAAACATTGGTCATTGGTAGCCTTGCAACAAGACCAGCCTTTTGTTAAACTGAGTGCCTGGCTATTCAGTAGTGATAAATGATTGTTTGCTGGAGGTGTTCAACTTTAAAAAGATTGGATCAGAGCTTGACCGATGGCATTGTAGCTCCACATTCAGAACTGCTAGTGAAGGTAATGGCAGTTAGATTTTGGGAGCTCGGGACAGAGCATTTTGGAGGATCAGAATAGACCTTTGGATTTATACATTATATTTTTGTACTACGTGAAGTGCATCAGTTATATCCCACCAGACAGTTACTAGGACAAACAGACAGCACGTCTGTCACAGGTAAGTGTCACAAAATAAGTCAACTTAAAATAAAACGTGAAAACGGTTTAATGAAACCGATGGTAATAAAAAAAGGAAATAGGGAGGTGATTTTAAGTATGAAAAAAGAGAAAAAAAGTCTTGGCTGCTCACGTTGTTGTCGATGGTCTCTCTAAGGCGGGTTAGGTCCTCCATCGCAGCCTCCCAGTTCTGCATGAGAATCTCAGAAGCCAGTTTACCCCACAGAGAGCTCAATGCGTTCCTATCAGTGGAGGGAACCTAAGACAAATGACAAGAACATCTACTTACCAAACGTATGTATTACGACTATACGTGTTCCCCATCTTTGTTTAATTATCACATAAAGTCAATATAATCAAACACACACAAAAGCAGTGCTCATTGCCCCCACAGATGAGTAATTATGCATTGTTAAATCAGTCTGGGCTGGGCTTTCTTATCCTGTTCCTGGAGACACATGCATCACAAGCAAGAACAACAATTCTTTGAAGGAGTTTTACGTCTTATTCAATCTTGTTGGTGCCTTTTTGTGGACAAAAATAAATATATAGAACATAGCCCTGTGTTTTCACTGAATTCCATTGAAGGGAAACTGTCTTGGAAAAGGGGTTTGCAGCAAAGACCACTGCCATAGATCCACTACACATGGCTAAGCTTTGCTTTTAAATCATGAAATTGTCCATTAACAACAACTGCTCGTTTCAAAAACCCATCACCGCTTCCTCAGCAGGTGCAGAAGCACCTGGTAGAGGACAAATTTCGCATAGGCAGTTTGTTCCTGCAGGTTCATTTATAAAAATCACTCTAAATGAAGCCAACATAACTTCATGGTGCAGCAGTTATTCAAAATTTGTTTGCGGTTCCATGGAAATTGTGCTTGCACAAAAATAACCCAAAATATGTCTGACGCTGAACATTCCTGTAATTTTTAAACACAGGTCTGATACTCACCAACACACGGAAGAAATACAGATATTCTGCAGCACCAGAGTAGTTACCACACTCATACTGGAACTTGGCATATCTGTAAAGAGTGTCCAGATACTCCTGACGGAACTGTGGATCAAAAATGTAAACATATGTAATTGAGATAACATATAATAGAAAAACAATACAATGACTAGCCTATGTTGTCAACAATTAATACAGTGTACATGATTATGTTTATCACCGTTAAATATGGAATGAATTAATACTTGGAACTTACATTGTGCTTCTCTGCCAAATAGTCAAAAAGCATCCTTCCATCCCTACAACAGTTACAATGGAGAACAGTTACGTCACCAAACAAGAAGGAAAGTGAATGACAACTTCCCACCATACCGTAACGATGTACCGCTCTATGTATACAGTCATTGATATAGAATTAACGTTAATGATGAATATTTCACCTTGTTGACTGCATCTGTCGGGTGGTCTCCGGGTCCTCGAACATCTTCACAATGGGTTCCGTTTCCGACTGGAGCTGTTTCAGCTGAGCGACTACAGCCGTTCTCTTTTCTCTCAACGCTGAAAACAATTTAAGACAAACACCAGTGTAAGCTTCAGGTGACGTTATTTTATAAAGAGAACATGCCAGCTCACGCAATCTGTTTCACTTACAATGGGGGATCTCCTTGTCAGGGTACAGGTTTTTGTACACATCCATAGCGAAATCCACCATGTTGGTGTCGCTGAGCAGATCCAGTTTGCCTTGGAGGAGTTCCTTCTCATTGTAAATCTATTGAAACAATATTTATGTTAGATAACACTAAAATATGAACACTTATACAGCGATATCAACGATCTAACATCAAATTACCACACACAGGGTTATAATCAGCTGATTGAATGTCATTAGCTGAATAGCAAAAAGCTAGCTATTAAGCTATCGCTAAAAAACCCATTGGATGCTGACTGGGTGTTAGCGATGGGAAGATGCTAGCACGTGGGTGAAAATTAGGCTAGACCTGTACAAAGTCTCTTGGAATAAACAATCTTCTAAAATATACATCCGTTACGAAGAAATTGGTAAACATACCTCTTTCACAGAAAGAAATTCCAACAAGGGAAAGACCAAATGCCGGTCTAAAAAGTGCGCGATCTTCGTGGTCAGATCGTACTCCGCCATTTTGGAAAAAAAGGACTTCCCTGTCTTCTTCTTCTGTTGTATTGTCCTTAGAAAACCAATGTCGCCACAGCAACTCTACTGCCCCGTGGCGGCAAGGGGTGAAAAGAGCTGAAGTGTAAAGAATTTGGTATTCGCCCTGAGTAGGCTGGACTTAATCCGTGTGGATGAGAGCGAGTAGGGCTGTGTTTTCAGAGTGGTGAAAGTCCATGCCTGGCTCTGCGATTGCCCTTCAGGCAATTGCTTGACCAGTCATGCTTTTCTTCATTGGGCACCCTTACTTGGTAGGGGCTAGCTGTATAGATTAGGCAAGACTCAGAAATTGCCCCTTTTGCAAAATGGAGTTCTCTTCCAGACCCTGGCCTTGTCTATTTACATTCATGTCAGAGTTGCTGAAATTGCTCACAGCTAAAAATGACCAGTTGGGTTGTCTCCAGGGAGATAAATAGGCGAAGGAGGTTACTTTAGGATCCCTGTCATCATTGTAGGCCTGCATGTTTGAATAGAAGAGTGGTAAAAAAAAAGGTTTCATTATTTCCACTGAAGCGCAAGTCATATTAATTTGCTTGGTGTTTGTTTCTTGTTGCAATGTCGAAGCACATAGCCTACCCACCTCCCACATAGTTCCACACAGACTGTCTGATAGGCCTAAGTCTTAGAGTTTATTTGGCTTCAACTTCTCAAGGGAATATGAATCATGTCAGCGAGGCCTAGTGCCTTTGCAGCATGAATAAAACAGGTGTCTGTCTGTCAGTAGGCCAGAGAGAAAGCAAACTTTTGCAAGAACCAGATAGCACTGCTAAATCACTGCAAGTGCAGTCTGTGTAATGGAGCCTAGCCAAGACATAATAATCGCTGAATCTAAGCCATTTCTTCTGCGAATATAAATGTCACACAGAAGCCATATCTGTGGGTGGCTGCTCTGCATGCATTCTGATCACCAGACCCCATCCACTCATTGTGGGAGGTCCTTCTTGGCCAAGTTATGATTCATATGAAGCAGACTGCAATAGCCGATATCCATGCTTTAGAGAGAGGAATTAGTTGGGCTTAAGGTATAGACTACATCTCTCTCTCTCTCTCTCTCTCTCTCTCTCTCTCTCTCTCTCTCTCTCTCTCTCTCTCTCTTCCTCTTTCTGTTTTTATGTGTGTGGTTTGTGTGTATTTTTCTGTTTTGTTTTTTATGGATTTCTTGAAAACCAAGAACCTTAATTCCCTCATCAGTTGGAAATCAATACTCAGGATTAGCACGCACGCACGCACACACACACACACACACACACACACACACACACACACACACACACACACACACACACACACACACACACAGTTAACTAATGAAGTAATAAGCAAAACACACTGCATCAGTCCTGGGTCAAACCTGAGCTGTATTCTGACCTCCAGTCACTCCTGCTTGCTGGGACTGTAGAGATATATAGCTTGACTTTATCGATTGCGAAGAAAACCTCAGCATAGTCCACACTCCAAGTAAACAAAGTATCCCTGATCTGATATTGTTGACCTAGGCTTGTTTGAGGGCAAGAGCTATGCTTCATTAAATCCAGTGATAGATTATGGTGGTCATGAAGAGAGAAATCAATAATTGATGTCACACACGTCAAGAGAATAAAGCTGCAGGTTTAACCTATAGAAACAAAGCTGATTTGATGCATTATAGGCTGCTATAGGCTGAATAGGGCTCTATATTGATGTTAAAAGAGGGAGGTGGGGCTGAAGAAGTCAGTGGCTTAGCTTTATCACCTGTTCAGCATTTATAAGCATTATTAATTCTAAACAATCCAAAATTATTTGCTCAGAATAATTTTGAATAATAGCTCCTACTAATTTGATTACAACCTGAAATGAACCAGGACCCCCATACCTCTGGCTGTTTACATCCTTCCCCCCTTCTCGTGTTTACTGAATCAATAGAGGATTTGTTGATTGTTTATGAAGATCCATCAAAGATGAACGGGGGCCAAATGTTATGTGGCGACTCTCCAGAGAGACATGTGCTACTTCTTTAATGGAAGTACAGCTCTTGAACAGAAGTCTGTGTAGTGTGTACACTGCAGCAATAAAGTGAAGCTTTAACCAGAGAGCGTGCTGGTTTTGCTGCCAACTTAATGAGCACAGGGGGTATATACTCCACACACAGCCTGTCTCTTTTTGCCAAGGTAACAAGCTCACAGATTGATGCTCTTCTGCCTGTAGGCTATAGCGAATATGCACCGTGTGCAGTAGACTTGAACATGTTAGAAAGAAGCAATGCCAATCAGGAGGTTAGATAAAATAACTTTACTTACACTGAAGGTCCTTCCACTCATCTGTGTTCCTGAGCCTGAACTGATATGAGGTTCTGGTACCGGCAGCAGCAATCTCCTGAGTCCCTGGGGGCACACACACACACACACACACACACACACACACACACACACACACACACACACACACACACACACACACACACACACTGTGCAGCTGCAGTCTATTAGTCACCTGTACTGTGAGTCACCTTGGACAGAAGTGTCAGCCAAATGAATGCAAGTTAATCCATGCAGAGGCAGTGTGACCTGTGGTTACCTGTGTGCGGGGCGGGCATAGCTGGGTATAGCTGAAAGTATGTATGAGCTGAAGGCCCCATTTAAAAAGGATCTATGGCCTCATGATGTCGATGGAGGGTATAGTGATAGATTTTAGGTCAGTTTTAGGGGGGAGATTTATTTCAAAGTCCCCTGGGAGATTATGGACCATTCATGAGAAATTTCCTAGGGGGTTATTAATGACTAAAGGGATTCAGGGGCCTAGGAAGAGAGAGAGAGAGAGAGAGAGAGAGAGAGAGAGAGAGAGAGAGAGAGAGAGAGAGAGAGAGAGAGAGAGAGAGAGAGAGAGAGAGAGAGAGAGTGAGAGAGAGAGGTGGGGTGGGGTGGGGGTCACCCAGAGTCCCTTTCATGCCCTCTTCCTTTCCTAATCGCCTAAACCTGTCTGCCTAACCCCCAGCTAGTGACGTGCATATGGACATTAGGGACATTTTAATTCTACAAATAGACTCAGGGTCTATAGCAGAAAGGGTCAGCAAAGATTGCCAGGATATATGGCATTAACAGCAGCAGTGTATTTATCAATAACACCACCCACCATGCTTTCATAGGCTAATGCAAGGTCTCGAATTTCCTCCTTACCAGGAAAGAAATATTAACATTTCATAAATGTGATTGTTAACTCATTTCACTGCATTGTCTTATGAAAGTATTTCTATGTATGTGACAAATAAACACCTGAACTGAACTGAACTGAACTAAGATGTATATTAAATGTGCTCTATATGATAAATGACTATTTACTATATCTGGTCATTTATCTGACTGTAATAAATATACAAATCATCAATCGATTTATTCTACTCTATTGATTCTATGTCATGATTTATACATTCTGTGTTGCATATTGTAATAGTATATTGTAGTCTAGGCTATTCAAAACAACTAAATCTTCAGATGTCGTCGCCTACTTGTTCCAGTCAAGTTGAAGCAGCCTCCCTCTGATAACACTCGTCTGTGTGGAGTTTTTCTTGAACAGAAAGAGGAATTGAGGGCCCAGATGTATACCTACTTTAAAAAGCCTATACAAATACAGTCTTTTCAAAATTAAATCTCTTTGAATGATAAGTAGAAGAAATGTAGAAACAATTGCATTTGACTTTGAAAATAAATTCTTTTCATCTCCATTTTTTTTTTTCACAACCAGCATTATTGTTTATGCTGGTGGTGACAGATGCACTTATCATCAGTACATTTGATACATTTCTAGTCATTTTAAGATGTTAAGATTGTTACATTATGCATACACAACAACAGCTGTTTTATCTTTTCATTCATCACCGTCCTTTAAATTGAGGATAAATGCTTGTAAACAGCGTTTGAACTCTGTGATAGTCTAGATATTGCCCTGATAGGTTTTATAATTAAACTACTATTCTCTTTCTTCTCTGAAGAGCCTTTGAGATCCTCTGTACTGCACTCTCTATAATTCAATGTTTTTATAAAGCTGGCATTTGTGTATTACGCAATCAGCATTTTTTCCTTCGTTTTCTCTTCCAAAAAGAATAACCAATTAATCGCAAAGGTCTTTCTTGTGAGTCATGTTGGACCCCATATCTTACTGTAACTAGATTGAAGTCTCTTTTTAACAAGCGTTCGACTTTTCCACGTAAGCTTCTGTGAGGAGAGCTTAAATTTAGTTTGATTTAAATGAACCTTGAACATAATCATGCCCACTATGAGACTAAAATTGCTTTAGGTAAAAAAGGGTCGCTTAAGGGGGGTTAGATAGTTTCTGTCAAGGAAATTTGAAAGCCTGCTGAGTTTGGCTCATTTTAGGCACACTGAAATAACCTTTCAGACTGAGTTTACACTGTTGGATACTTATTTTTTTCTGAAGGCATCTTCCAAAGCATTAAAGTGGATTTTTTTCCCCCACACAGACCCCGGGTGTCTCTGAGGCATACTGCATCAAAGAGAACTGTAATTAAAGCAGTTTATGGTCTACTGGGTTTGCGGCCCAGTAATGTGACCAGCCACCACTAAAAAATAATATGCTTAGGGACATGGGTTCCTGGGTAGCATGAATCACCATAGTGGGTTAGGGGGATTGCCCACATAAAACACAGCTGCATTTGAGATTGCTCTTGGGGTGAAAGTGTGTCCTGGTATGGTCTCTATCGGGATCCATTGTCCGGCTGTCAAATGGGCAGGCCGTTAGAATTTTTTTTTTTTTTTTTTTTTTTACAGAGAATCACACCATTTTTATGTCTTGGCACTAAACTACATTCCTAAATTATCATATTCAAATTGATGGAAAGTACTTTATCTTGTTCAATTAGAGATATAGTGATTTGTAATGATCAAGAAACACATGTAATAGACACTCATTTCCAAAGCCAAATCACAATTAGTATGTTGCCTTTGTATACATCATTTTTTCTGCTACACCAGATGGAAGCATGCTTCAAAGTAATTATGTTGTACCGTACAGTACCCTAGCTCCGTATCTGTGTCTATCTTACATTAACTTGTCTAAAAATAGCCCTCAATAACACACACACGCCCACGCACACACACACACACACACACACACACACACACACACACACACACACACACACACACACACACACACACACTTTGTCGTCCTGTTGCCTTGTTAAGCAGGGTTTTTTTTTACATCCTTGTCATTTGCATGCATTCTGTTAGAGCCAAATTCAGAAGCAGACTAAGCTGCACATAAGGTGGTGGTCATGGGGGTTGGTTGGTGTTCTGGGATTTCTGCAGTCCCTTCATTTTCTTGTATCATCATCTTAGCTGTAACTCCATTAATGGTCTCTGTGGTCACTCTTGATTTGCCACCACTCAGTGCAGTTTCCTGTGTGTATGTGTATGTGCAGGCACTGAGATGCATGGCTTTCTGAGAGAGTGCACTAGCTAGCTAGCCTACTTTCCTTAGGATGTGTCTTTAGAAAAGGAGGCTATTTGGCAGTGGAGGTGGAATTAAGCGGAGTATAGGCAGCCAAAATATGGATTCCACTGTATGGTTGACATTGTCATCTACATAAGCCTGAGCATACAGTAGGCCGATAGCTCAACTGATTATCTCAATAAGCCTCGAAAGCAATAACCCAAAAGCCCTGACACTTCACGTAGACGTAGAGAGTGAGCGAGCGAGTGCTGTTTTTCATGCTGAATCAAGAAACATGAGGAGCGTGACACCGAGCAACGGTTTGTTTGTTGTCGTTGCGAGGCCAGGCTGATGCCTTTCACCAATCTTCTTTTGTGCCGAACGGGCTTAGATGTGACACATGGCCTCGTTTGTTGTTGCGCTGAGTTGGAGACATACGTCTGAGCTCGACTAAATTGCTCGGCAGGTTCTGCTGACCTGACCGTGTCCTGCCCAGCCCGGCCCGGCCCGTCAGCAGAGCTTTTTTAAGAAGCACAGGAGGGGAGGCATCCGAGTTCAGCACTCTCTGTCTGCTCTGCAGCATAGTTACAATACATCAACATGATTGTCTACTACCCAATATACTGGACATGTTTGCAATGAAATAAATAGGGTTGGCTGCAAATGTAGTCTCACTCTGGCACTTCAAAAAAGTGCAAAAAAAACTCTGCCATTGAGTATAACAGTGGTTTTAGCCTGCTGTACTCTCCACAGACATCTGACTTTTTGAGTGTAAATTTACATAAAAATAGTTCTCTAGGCATATATGCGTTTCCCTGGAAAGTTTTTTTTTTTTTTTTTTTGAACCACAATCCATCTGGTTGCTCCAAGCTACAGAATATGTGCACTTTTTTTTTTTATAAATGTACCACCAGTTGCAAAGTAAGTAGGCCAACTGATATGCAATGGCATCATTAAAAGAAAACTTTTTTTCATTTCTTTTCCCTTTCTTTCTTTCTTTCTTTTTTTTTCTTTCTTGCCCGACCTGCTGTGCTGAATACCTTAGTGACAAATGAGGGAAAGACTGGGTGGTGGTAATTACAAGACAAGGAAAAGGAAACTATTTTTATCGGGGAAAGCTTCCTTTTGTTCAGGCTCACAAGGGACAAACAGCCATTTTTTCTCCCTGTCTGAAAGCGGCACAGATGTCATGCTGTTTCAGTTTCTTTGGATGAAAGTAGTGAGGAAAAAGCATATCCTTGCCG
>JAODXP020000029.1:4219449-4221949 GCA_027497455.2 Sardinella longiceps | reverse complement strand
ATCGTTCAATCCGCAGAGTTGGCTTGTCAGCACAGACGCTGTCCAAGGTGCTGAATTTCCCTGCTCCTCAACAAAAATCGTCTTTTCTTCGGAATCACTTCTGCGGAGAGCAAGTTGTGATTTTGCAAGGGAGCAGTCAAAGCCACAAATATCTGAGTTTTCCAGATGTAAGTTAAACCCTTGCCAGTCGGGTTGACTTTGTTGATCAAAGTAGAAGAGTTCCAAATCGGCCATTTGGTTATTTGTGTGTTGTGTCCAGCGGACTCCGTTTAAGATATGTCCACCATCCCTAAAAAAAATGAAAGAACATGATGAGACTCGTTACAGATCAGAGCTCTTACAAAAATCATGTTGTAATCCTCTCTCAACCCTTCAGTTATCTGCTGAGAAAAAAATTATTTTATTGTGATAATGGATTAGTGAGACAAGAAGGCAAGAGATTATCATTGAAATTAGTTCGTGTATTACATGTATGCAACAACCTAAATTCAAAACAGAATCAATGTATAAATAGCCTGTGAACAACATACAACGAAACCGCGATTACATACAATTATATTACAATGCCCAAAAAGTAGGCTACGATCTTAACCACATGTTAACCCGGAGGAGAAAATTCCCAAGCAGACTTCATACTGTTCTAATCAACATGACGAAAGTAGTTTCAGGTATTGTCCAAACCTCACGTCTTAACGGTTAATCAAAATGTTACATTTTCTGAATGACATGTCAACAAAATAGAGGAAAATGCCAGATCGATAGCTGCATGTGAGACGAGCCACAGTTAAATACCTTAGCCCCGCGGGCTCGCGGAGGCATTTCGGGCTCCTCCGTCTTAAGACTCCGCCAGTTCCTCCCACGCGAGGAGCTTCGGAGCTGAATTAACTTCTGTGTTCCTCAGAGGGAACGATTCCAGAGCGCGCGGCACTAACGAGTACAGCTGAGAGAGAGAGAGAGAGAGAGAGAGAGAGAGAGAGAGAGAGAGAGAGAGAGAGTGTGTGTGTGTGTGTGTGTGTGTGTGTGTGTGTGTGTGTGTGTGTGTGTTGATCATAGAGGATGAAGTCAACAGAAATCATCTCAGTCAACAAATAAGTCAGTTTCATTTTATGGTCTCTAAATCTCCATGATAAATAGAAAAAAACATGTAGGCAGTACTGCGGTATAAAAGTAAATAGCATTTTTAAAGGAAATAAGCCTGTGCAAAGTATTTGAACGCTTTGGAAAACGGGTCTGTAAATACATAAATGTAATAGCCTACATGATCATCTTTATAAGAAGAAAGCATTCAGATAGACTAGCTATGACCACATGTTATTAATCTATATCCACATTCAAATAAACACTTTTAAAAATCATAAATAACCCAGAGAAATACTGTTAAGTTCCCGCCTCATCTAGAGCTCGTTTTAATGACCTTCCCTTTTGTGAATTCACATGCCTCGGATCCAGCACTGACCCTACACGGTGTGTTGCATAAATCAGTGCAGTCAAGCATGCCATAGGTCATAATTACCTAACGCCTCAATGAGTTCCACCCGCTGTTCCGGCGCTTGCTAAGCGCGTTGGGATGCTCCATGTGCGCGCATGCACACAATCACAGACACACACACACACACACACACACACACACACACACACACACACACTATAACACACACAAACACAGCGAGGCTTGGGTTACACCGGGTGGCCAAAGCTTGCGAGTCACATCAGCGCTGGAAAGGTGGCGGCATGCTACAGGCTGTCTCTTGCACTTCTAGGTTGTCACACAAGCAACTGGATGGAGAGAGAGAGAGAGAGAGAGAGAGAGAGAGAGAGAGAGAGAGAGAGAGAGGGGGGGTGAAGAGCAAAGAGGCAAGAAGAAAAGAGGTGTATGTGGGTCTGTGTGTGGGAGTCTGTTGTATGTGTGTGTGTGTGTGTGTGTATTACTGTGTGCGTGTCTGTTCATATATGTCACATTTTACAGCACATTACTGTGCGTTCCGGTGGGGAGAATGTGAGAAATTTAAGCCCCAGATGGCCTCTTTCTCTCCTGACAGATGGAAGAGAGAAATTCACGGCATGTTTTTTTTTATTTTTATTTTTCTCTCCCAAGGAGCGCTCTTAATCTGTGAATGGCACCCAAGACAGGCACCCTTGCATCAGCTCACAGACTGCTAACAGTTGTCCACTGTCATGAAACTACAAGGGCTGTAATGTGCACAATGACCTCACGTCCTATCATGCGTGGGTGCAGTTTCTCTCTCTCTCTCTCTCTCACACACACACACACACACACACACACACACACACACACACACACACACACACACACACACACACACACACACACACACACACATATTCATACACAATGTAAAATGCATGCAACATTTACATACAGTACATATGCTCATACACATTTATAGGCAAACACATACAGTATGAATACCACCGTCTTCACATACACAAGCAGGCAGGCCAGTAACACAATTGAATGATTCTTGAATGAAGAGTGAAA
>JAODXP020000029.1:4181949-4214449 GCA_027497455.2 Sardinella longiceps | reverse complement strand
GTCTGTTGCAAACAGCTACAGTACCACGACATAAATAAAACAGCTTGCAAGGCTTTGGCATGGATCTGCTCTATTCTTTGGACATCAATCTACCCAGCACCAAAAGCATTTGGTGAGGGGGAGACACACACACACACACACACACACGCACACACACACACACAGAGACACACACACACACACACACACACACTCTCTCTCTCTCTCTCTCTCTCTCTCACACACACACACACACACACACACACACTCTCTCTCTCTCTCTCTCTCTCTCTCTCTCTCTCTCACACACACACACACACTGAGACACACACACACACACACACACACACACACACACACACACACACACACACACACACACACACACACAATACAATACAGTGCAGCAGCACAGTCACACACACACAGTACAGTAGAGTGCTGCTCGTATCCTTGGTGTGATGGAGGACGAGCAGAGCTACAGTGCAATCCCAGATGAGTCAATTATTCTGGAAGAACGTGAAGCGATGCATCCAACATCAAATACAGGCTGCCAGCTGGCTGGGCGCTTTGTATTAATCAGAGAACAAAAGTTGGCCGTAGAGATGTGTCTGAATCTGTCATCACTCTCGCAAATGAGCTCACTTAAAAAGGGCTATTTGTTCCATAATGAGCCATTACCGATCCTATTTAGCAGACTCATTTTTTAAAATGGTATGGATTATATGACACTGTGACTGTACATCTGATGAGGATCATTTTTCATCATGAATGAGAATATGAAAGCAATATGTATTTTATACGCCACTGACTTCGACTCAAATATTAGTAATATGGTTGCATGGAAACACAAGGGCACTTGATTATGTCTGATTTAGCGAGATATATACATAACAAGCGAGATATTCATAACTACTTGGCAAAGGCAAAAAGCAGGAACATCATCACAGCTGTCTTTTTTCTCAGTGCCTGGCATTGTCAGCTCTTACGTCTGGTTAAATAAAGATGTTCTTTGTATTTGAATCAGGTTTGTTTGCGAAGCTTCTCAGGTTTCTGATGAAGACATTTTCTTTTCATAGGAATGCAAAGGGGAATTTAGATTAGAGAGAATAATGTGCATCATATGCTTAGGCAGGCATTGGAAGATTGTCTTTGAGCAATGGAAAAGAAATACATGTGGGAATTTTCTTGGCTTCTATAAGGGTTTTATTTAGGGAAGATAATCTAGCTCTAGTCACAAAGGTAAACGTCAAGCCTTTCCTGGAAACAGTCAATCTCAATCAACCCATCCGTGCTGACTGTCTGTCTTGCAATCGCCGACAAGTACTCCCTCTCGTTTCCCAACCGCTGTTCTGCTGGAGAAAATTGCACTGACAACTTTGGATGATAAAGACCCTGGGAGTCTCTGCAAAGCCTTCTTTCTTCCCCAGTCACTTATATCTTTGCCTATAGCCCTTCAGAATAAATCACCTGCTGTAGTGGAGGACTTCGGAGAGGCCTACGTTTGAGGTCTGCAGGCTTATACCCAGAGATGGATGAACCTAGGGGTATACTGTATGTTCCTGTACTGCTAGCCTAAAAGCAATCGCTCTTCCAAATTACTTTCTTTATAGGTGATTAAAACTATACAGTCTTTGTCGAACTGGTGTGAATTATTATGTCACTTTTAAAAGAAGGTCACCATGTCCGAAACAGCAAATGGAAGTCAATAAAACCATTTGGAACTGGTTAAAGGACAACATTGGTCAATTTCAACAAGAGCTCTATTGCTGAAAGCTGCTTGAGATTTGACAGTACTGAAGACGTGAGAAATCTTGGTCCTAACTCATATAGGTTTCCTTGAACACAGAATTAGCCTCAACAGCTAACCTATAGGGGTAGAACTTTAAACTGAACTTTCAACATCTTAACATGCTCACCCCAAAAGCTATGCAACATCACCAGACACATTGCAACGGTCTTTGGTATGTTTTGCCCTCAATGGTGCCTTCCAGGCAGCGCTGCCTTCAAGGCATTTCTCCCCCTATTTAGGCTTAGGATGAGTGTTGAGGGGGTTAGGTTTAGGGTAAGGGTTAAGATAGTGCCTTTTAGGCTGTGCTGCCTGGAAGGTGCCGTTGGGGGCAAAAAACACCATTGAGCCATTGCAACACAGCACTGTTGCTTGAATGACTACAAATGACTAAAAAGTAGTTTACCAGCAGCCACATTAAAAACTGTAAACAAACTATATGTGGCTGCTTAAATAAACACACTGTTTTAACCACTTTTCTGTCATGTCATGTGTAGTCATGTGTATAGTCATACATACTACATTGCTGTGTTGTAGACAGTGTCTAGCTTATGGGGTTACATCTGGATCTATCTAGCTGTTTGCTCTTTTAATATAGTCAGAATGCTGTACAGAGAGGATTGAATATGAAAGATCTTTGGCTGTTCTGAGCTACAGTTTGGTCTAAGTCTAAGTTCTACTGTTAGTTCATTTATTATAGTACAATCAAACTAAATTTTCACATAATGATAAAAAGAAATATTGGCACAATCCATACTGACTCAGAAATTCTCTAAAAGTACAATGGTCTGAAACCATTTGAGAGGCTGATGATTGAGTATTAGATAAATGACAGCTTTTCTTCCTCTCCCTCTCTGATTGCGTCTCCATTTGCGCTTTGCATTGCGCAATGACGCGCGCCGCTGGTGACACAAACATTTCAGCACCACGGCTTTGGTCCACAAGAGATCGGCTTGAACAGGAAGTGTCAGACCATCAGCACAGACCAGCAGGAAACTCCACATGGTGAATAGTTATGAAAAACGGATGAAATCACACATAAGGAAGAAAAACTAACTGGAAGGACTGAAACAACATCTGAAGAGACGCAACTGGTCCTCCTCAACCTCAAAAAGTGACTTGGAGGAACTTCCGTTGGTTCCTCAATAACTAGCAATACATCAGACATAGAACTAGTTAAAGTGGGTTACTGCTCATTACAGCAGACGAAAGTAAGTAAGAAAAGTAACCTCAAGCAAAGATGGAGAACAGCACTTTGGAGAATCAAACTTTACCAACGTGGACCGAACACAGCATCGAATACAAAGTGATCAGCGCTAGTTTAGTGTTTGTAATTTGCGTTCTGGGAATCATTGGCAACACGATGGTCATATTGGTGGTACTTACCACAAAGCACATGCGGACACCCACCAACTGTTACCTGGTGAGTCTTGCCGTGGCTGACCTCATGGTTTTAACTGCGGCCGGTCTTCCCAACATAGCGGACAGCATTTACGGGTCCTGGGTGTTCGGTCACTACGGATGTCTCTGTATAACCTACTTTCAGTACCTTGGGATTAACGCATCTTCTTGTTCAATCACTGCCTTCACTATAGAGAGATACATTGCGATATGCCATCCGATTAAAGCTCAGTTTCTATGCACTTTATCCAGAGCGAAAAAGATCATTTTGTTAGTGTGGGGACTCACGTCACTTTATTGCGTTTTATGGTTTTACTTGTCTGATACTGTGGAAACGGTGTACAAGGATGTAACCATAATATCATGCGCATACAAGATGAAAAGAAGTGTCTACATGCCCATATACTTTTTCGACTTTGGAATCTTCTTTGTTGTGCCCCTTACGCTAGCTACTATCCTGTACGGACTCATCGCGCGAATTCTCTTCTTAAACCCTCTAACTTTTGACAAAAACGCAAACAAGAAAAGTGACGTTGAAAGGGCAAATACGGTGGGTAATCTGAAAAAGTCCAGGCACTGTTCCAACACTACCGCCACTTCCCGGAGACAGGTAAGTGCGCAATTCAGTCAGTCATTTTTAACCCACTAAATTGTCACTTCGGTGTTTGTCTGAACTTTTTAGGTATTTGTATGAGTTATGTAATACGGCAAAACAGCCCATACAGAGCAAATCACTTTCTATGAGCACAAATGCTTTGAAATGGATATGACAGATGAAGGTTTTTTTCTGATCGTTTCTACCTGTGTTGTCTAGGTTACTAAGATGCTAGCAGTAGTGGTCATCCTGTTCGCCCTCCTCTGGATGCCCTACCGCACCCTAGTCGTGGTAAACTCCTTCCTGGAACAAGCCTACCTGGACACCTGGTTTTTGTTGTTTTGCCGTAGTTGCATCTACATAAACAGTGCTGTTAATCCGGTGATCTACAACGCCATGTCACAGAAGTTCCGCGCGGCTTTCCGCAAGCTTTGCCTCTGCGGGCGCCGGAGTTCGACCACCAAGGGGACATACAGCGTGGCGTTGACCTACAGCGCGGGAAAGGAGACCTCTATGGTGGAGAGCACCGAGCACTACACCACTGAGTTAGACGAGCTGACAGCAACAGATGAACTACTTGTGGAAAAGAAAACGCTCTATCCAGAGGACTGCACTTTGGCGAAGATGACTTTTAGCCAAAATTCATCACAGATTCTTTAACGGCTAGTAGACAGGAAGGAACGGTCTCCTATTATATCAATGGTAAACATAGCAGAGCAGATTAACCGAGGCCGTCAAAGTTATGTCCCTGTTTAAATGGACATATTACTCAAAGCAGCACATTCACTTAAAGCACATTCACACCAGCAGTTAAAGGGGTATAATGACTACTTTCATTTGAAATATTTGAGGACGTTACACCTTATTGTAATTTCCTGAGATGGAGAATTAAAGAAGCATGAAATGTCAAGTGTTTGACCAAAATGACAATTACACAGTGAATGAGATTATAGTCAAGAAAAAGAAATCCTTTGACTGCACTCAATGACACAAATTGACCTCAAATACATAACACATATTTAACCCCCCCCCCCTCTCTCTCTCTGAGATGTGTTTTATAGCCATTGCCTTAAAGTAACCCTGATCTACTACATCTAGAAGAGAGAGGGGGAAAGAGCTCAGCTGTGGCGAACACAAGTGGATATGAAAGAACATGGCCAAGGCCAGATCTAGATAGTCTGGTCATCTGAGCGCTCCCAACCTGAACTCCAGGCAAGCAAAAGCCACATCACATACATCCACCAAAAAAACACAAACCAACTTACTTGCCTGTATGTTTAATAAGTTCTTACAAAAAAAGATGAGGATGTAACAACAAAATAATGTACAGCACATTTTAAAAACTCAATAGATGTGTCTGTTAGGTCTGATATTGGTGTTTTTGCTTTTGGCAGCATAGGTGATAGGAACAAGTTTCATATTTGGTCATGTGGCTGTATGTAATCGTAGTCATTTAATGGCTTAACGTGGTGTCATTGCCATCTAGTTCATCATCATAGATGCTTTGTTTCTGCAGCCTTTGCGTCTAGAGTGACAACGTAAAAAAATAAATAAAATAAAATTTAAAAATTCTGTCATATCAGAGAGGTTACTCTGTCCTTGTAAGAAGGACCTCAAATGATTGATGTGGATTGTAATATTTATAGTGATGTAGTGATAGTTGGTATTATGGGAGACAACCATGTTTACACATTAGGGCTACTCAGGATGAGAATTCACATCAGGACCTGATTAACTTGCAGTCAGTCACCATTTTGGGATTATGATAATGTGCATTACTGCATTATTCATGCTTGAATGTATCTATATTTATTTATTTATTTATTTATTTATTTCACAACATTATGCTGCTCATTACTGTTTGTGTTTGCCAAATTAGTGAGTTTATAAATATTTGCCAAGACGCGTATCTTTACCACTGTGTAAACTGTGTTTAGCCATAGAGTGGTTTGGTTCCCATTCAGAATTATTGAAGAAGTGAATATGAATGTCTTTAATTCCTGCTTTAGATTTAACATCAGATCTTAAATTGACAGTTATGATTGTGTAATACATTTGCGGGTGTCTCCTTTTCTTGTGACTTTCCCATAAACTGTTGAAAAGAGACCACGTTTATGTGAATTTGTTATTTATTGGCTTTATAAAGTCTGTTGTGTTTTTGTCCAATGTTTACATGTTATGTTACAATAAAGAGTGGGATGGCACCTGTGAGAGCTTCAGAGTTTCTAATGAAACCCCAATCAGCACTGATGGTTCTGTTAAACAAAGGTCCATAATGAATGACTGCTCAGAGCTCAAAATAAAACACAACACTCCAAATCTACCCAGAAACTCACCTGCTGCTTTGCAGCAGTACAACACACCCTTAGCCTGGCGATGCCATCCTACGTACTTCCGCTAAACGTTTTTGGCTCCCTACGTAGTCTGGCCCAGCCCGCCTAGCTCTGTATCCCTTGGTAGCTCTGCGGTTTAGCCAATCAGCACACAGTTTAGAGCGATGTCTCAGAACTTGCAGGAAATTGTGGTCAAACGCGTTTGTTATTCTCCCCCCTACTTTCGAATTACATTTACAAAATTGGTACATGACATTAACATCCATGATCTTGAGGACTTATTGCCACTACAATGTCAAAATAGATCGGAACTTGCCAGAGATCTGTTATTACTGAACGCGGAAGTTGTAGGCGTGAGAGCCAGGTTAGAGAATACGTCATATCCAAACGGAAACCTATTCCAATTGCATTGGGCCAGACTGTATGACAGAGTCAACAGTCGGCTTTCGCCCAGGCTCACACATCCTCAGTTCAGCTAACAAGTTGGAAAACTTCTTTCTCCTTGGCCTCCCTTAGTTTAAAGGGTAGAGCAATACTGCAAATAGTAACCATAAAGTGCTCAGGCTGGTCAAAGAGCAGGGAATGTACTGTCTGACTAATACAAACTTTATACCTGAGCTAGCTGAGGATCTACTCCCATTGCTATAGCCTACCATTCATACATTTCCATTACCATCCATTTCATTTGTGCTTGTGTTTTTGTTTTGTTGTGTTGTTTGTTTTTGTTTGCATGTATGTTATTCTATTGGGTCTACTCAATAAAAGTAATAAAATCTCTCTCTCTCTCTCTCTCTCTCTCTCTCTCTCTCTCTCATTCATCATTTCTTATCTGTTCTTCACTGTTGCATCAATTAAAGACCAAACCCCATACGTATTATGCATAATTTAAGGTATATATCTGCATACTACTGTCCAATACCAAAATGTCATTATCATAACACTTGTAACATTTATAATGTAATATGAAAATCTGTGGTAAAGATCAAGCATAGACATTATATAAAACAATAGCTTAGGCAACATGGAAAAAGAATAATGTTATGGCCATGTGTATTAACATGAATATGCCTGAATATTTTAGTCAAAGGTATAATCTGCTAAATATACTGTCTGTAAATGCAATCTCACGATAATTACACTGGTGTCACTGATCTCAGATCAGCAGGATCAAGACAGACAGGAGTAAATGGCTGAGGTTCTCACACACACACACACACACACACACACACACACACACAGAGAGAGAGAGAGAGAGACACACACACACACACACAGAGAGAGAGACACAGCACACACACACACACACAGACACAGAGAGAGAGAGAGAGAGAAAGACACACACAGAAACACACACACACACACACACACACACACACACACACACACACACACACACACACAGATTCAGGCCTGAGGAGGCTGTCTCTCTCTCCTGTGCAGCTGGGAGTATCAAAGCTGAGCGGCTGTTTGTTTGGGTTCCCTTAAGCAGCAGGTTCCTATTGACAGCAGGAACACTGAGCCTCCTACTGGGCACAAATGGGGATCAATGCGGCTCTACGGAGCACAGGAGCTGCTTCTGATCTGCTATTCATGACAAGGGGGGGAAAAAAGACAGAGCCATACACAGAAATGTGATCAATTCATTAGCATGTGTATGGATATTTCCACACACACATATGGGCACACACACGCATACACACACATGCATACACACACACACACACACACACACACACACACACACACACACACACACACACACACACACACACAGACACACACACACACACAGAGAGAGAGAGAGAGAGAGAGAGAGAGAGAGAGATGAGCATGCAGACACAGAAGCACAGAAATGCAAGAGTATGTACACAAAAGCTTGCTTACACACACACACACACACACACACACACACACACACACACACACACACACACACACACACACACACACACACACGCTGAGAAGCAGATAAAGATGAAAATCTTGGGTGAGTAGACAGGGGGGAAAAAATCATTAAATCTATTCTAAAATATATGTCCCAAACTGGCGACAGAGGGAAACACAGATTGATGTCAGCTTCTCCTGCTTAGCATATCAAGCGGAAAATAGCTGTCCTTTAAACTGCCTGCTCTCATAGTTATTCATATTTATGTAGATAATGTAGGGGAGGGTGAGGCTGACGGGACAGATGTCCACTGGCTACCCTTTACTTCAAATGACATTTAATCTCCCCCAATGTCATCCTCATATGTTCCTTCGTTATGTATGGTTTAAGCCGAGTCAATCTGCACCTGAAAGTGCTTTTGGAGATAGCCTCATTTCTTTCCTTCTCTTTATGAAGACATGGTGGCATTCATTATGCAAATACCCACACACTGGCTTCATCTGCATATGTGTAGAAGTGCACTGCACTTGAACATGCATGTGATAATGTCAGCTGATGCCAATGGATTTCTGATCAAAAGGACTTTTCATGCTAGTGGACAGAAGAGAAAAAGGTTGTCCGCCATTTGTGGGGCCTTTGGGTGACATTGGTCTAATACAACTGGGGGGGGAAAGATGAGGGCGATAGATCAAATGGTATTACCCAGAACGATTATTTGAATTATAGCCAGCGCTTTGCATGGACTGAACTCGCTCACTCTGGTTAGGACAAAAGCGTGTGCTAAGCGATAATTCCAGTTAATAGGCTACAGCCACTTTTCGTTAACTGACCTGGTGGTTTCAGGTTCAGACAAAAGCACGTGTCACTGGTCGAACAAAAGCTGTCTGTTTTGTTCTTCCTAGATTTAATCAGATGAGAGCACCCAATTAATACACATGTACACACACACACACACACACACACACACACACACACACACACACACACACACACACACACACACACACACACACACACACACACACACACACACACACACACACACACACACACACACACACACACACAGCCTATTGTGTAATAAGAAGCAGCACCAGTGGACTCACAGGAAATGCTCTGCCGCCATAAATAAATACAGAGATACAGTTATAAATACAAACACATCTAATCAACATGTGTTGTAATTGCCAAAAGATAACCGCAGGGAGTACTTGCATGGGCTATCATTGCCAGCAGCAGTGTGTGTGCCACTGCCACTTCTATATATATTTGTAGTGCCTGCTTCTACTCCAACAACAACCAGAACACACAGCTTGAAACTCTGTTTATTAAACTGCAGAAGAGTGTTTCTAGGGGCCATTTAAAGAACATTATCTTGCCCTCCCTACACACACACACACACACACACACTCCCTTCCATCCCTCCCAAAGAACATTATCTTGTCCCCCCCCACTCCCTACACACACACACACACGCACACACGCATACGCACACACACACACACACACACACACACACACACACACACACACACACACACACACACACACACACACACACACACACACACACACACACACTCCATCCCATCCAGATCCCTGCAGTACTACAGTGTGCAGACCTTCTTCCTCTTCTGTGAGCATCTGTAAACTCCGTCTCGTTCCAACATCTGCATGTGTGCGTGTGTGTTTGTGTGAGTGTGTGCATTCATTCATTCATGTTCAGAACAAGCTTTAAAAGCCAGAAGTCAACTTGCCGGACTGCCGTGACAGAGAACAGATTGTCCTTCTCCATTTGTCTGTCTCTCTTCCGTACTTCCTCTCTCTCTCTCCCTTCTTCTCTCCACTGACGGTTTCCTCTTCCTCCTCCTCCTCCTCCTCCTCCTCCTCCTCCCAAACCGCTGCGGGTGGCATATTGATCCGTTTGCGGTTCGGGGAGTAATGAGATGAGAAGTGCCCGCGGGAGAAGGAGAGGAGATGGGGGTGGGAGTGGGAGGGGGAGTGGGGGTAATCACCGTCCCCAGCAGGTGCGAACAGACACGGGCCAGCTTAACCTTCGGGGTCAGCCTATTTTCTAAAAGGGCTGTAGGACCACCGAAGGACAAACGTGTCTCCAGACAGGTACAGGCAAACACAGGGATAGATATTGACTGATGGTTAAAATGTCTTATACATCTGTGTAACATTATACTTAGCTCCTGCTGTTATTACCGACATGGCAACGTAATTATTATTGGAGGAAAAAAAATGAAAGAAAAAAACCTCAAGGACAGATCTGTCAACTGAAATCTATACTAATCTATACCATCTATTCTATGCCATAGAGAGTACTGAGCGTGATCTTGAAGTAGAATTGAATATGCTCTGAATCACACACATAGCAAAAATGAAAGACACACATATACACACACACACACACACACACAGAGAGAGAGAGAGAGAGAGAGAGAGAGAGAGAGAGAGAGAGAGAGAGAGAGAGAGAGAGAAAGAGAAAGAGAAAGAGAGAATGAGCCAGACCATTTGAAGGCCAGTTGGTAGTAGTGCATTTCTCAAAGGGGAATTTGTGCCAGGCATTCTTTTCTTGCATTCTTAAAGGCTTTTACAGCTTTTTCCCACAAGTGCTAAAACACAACAGTATATCCCTTTTCTGAACCAAATTCTCTTATGCTTCAACACATTCATCAATTCAGTCAGACTTCTAGCAAAACCATAAAGACTTCTCACCTACTGTAGTTTTGTGCATTTTTTCAATACTCAAGGCTGAAACAGGCTTTAAATGGTTATGCATAAGGAACATAATAATAGTATAATGTACATAGCCAGCAGAAGTTGAACAAAATTACAGCACAGGTATCATAAATGGAACACTAGAACTCAATCAATACACAGAGAGAAGTGAGTTGAGGGTTAATCCATCAGTGGAGAAAAATATGTAACGGAATTATAGATTATACTAGCCTGACATAGCCCGCCCATAATACGAATGTTCATCCGTATCCATGGTCTGGGAACGGTCCTCTGGGGCGTGTTTACATCGGTAGAGAGTCTACCGGCCAATAAGCGAAGCTGATTAGACGAGCTTTCCAATCGTTTCAAACCAAGAGTGAATGCCCTCCCCTCCGCAGTATAATCGCGTCAGGTTAAAGAACCCCCAGACCATGAATACGGATGAACAGCAGTATTATGGTCGGGCTATGTCAGGCTAAGATTATACCTGTGTGCTGTGTTTCCTGTTTTGTGATGCAGTGTCTAATGACTGCTACGCAGTAGTTAGTTTTGAATGACCAGAGTGCTTCACAAGGTTAAAAGACAGGCACATATGTGCTTCCAATAAATAACTATTTTAAGAACACAGGAATGTATAAAAGTTCAAAACAGCTGTGACTTTCACCCCTGCACCACACATGAACCCCCCCCCCCCTTACATTACAATCTTAGAAAATTGTAATGTAATGTTGAAGTGATGGTGTTGAAGGTAATGTACATGTAGTTCGAAAATTGTGGTTTGTTTTTAGAGTGTTCAGAAGAAGGTGAAAGGTTTGAGGAAATGTATTTAGAAATGGTAAAAGGTGCAGACATGGATTGCAGAGTGAAGGCGGAAAGGCCACGCCACTCCACCTGTGTCTCAAACACAACACGCCGACCCTGCCTGCCTCCTTCCTGCTGTGCCTTACTCTTGGCCAAGGAAGAAAGAGCTTCCGCTCCATCTGTGACACACACACACACACACACACACACACACATGTTCACCCACTCACACCCCCACACCATAGAAACACAAACATGCACACGCACACACATGCACACGCGTGCACACACACACACACACACACACACACACACACACACACACAACTATGTGCATCCACTCAAACACACTTGCCCACCCACTGCCATAGAAGCACCTCTCTCTCTCTCTCTCTCTCTCTCTCTCTCTCTCTCTCTCTCTACACACACACACACACACACACACACACACACACATAAAGAAAGAGTATGACGTTACATCCGTGCCCAATGCCCATATATGTGTCTTTTTGAATGATTATCTTTACTTTGTTGACCACTGGTTATACTTAGCACAAGAGCACCCCGGACCTGGCTATTGAATAGAATACAAACGACCACTGAAAAGAATACAGAGGAAGTAGGCAAAAGGGGACAGTAGAAAAAAAATGCTGGACGAAATGGAGAGAGAGAGAGAGAGAGAGAGAGAGAGAGAGAGAGAGAGAGAGAGAGAGAGAGAGAGAGAGAGAGAGAGGAAGGAAGTGAGAGAGGTTGAATGAGGGCCGGGGGTGGGGGGAAAGGGGTGTATGAAATGGAGAGAGAGAGAGAGAGAGAGAGAGAGAGAGAGAGAGAGAGAGAGAGAGAGAGAGAGAGAGAGGAAGGAAGTGAGAGGTTGAATGATGGCCGGGGGTGGGGGGAAAGGGGAGTATGAGAGAGAGTGTGCAGGTAAGAGAAAAGTTTGACAGGGAGAGAGAAACTTAGATTGAAAATTGAGAGATAGAGGGAGGGAGGGAAAGAGAGAGAGAGAGAGAGAGAGAGAGAGAGAGAGAGAGAGAGAGAGAGAGAGAGAGAGAGAGCAGATTGGTTCAGAGAGAAGAGAGTGAAGGGAACAAAAAACAAAAAAGGAAGTGAGAAAAAGACAAAAAGAGGGCAAACAAAAGGTACAAGTAGGTGACGAGAGAGAGAGAGAGAGAGAGAGAGAGAGAGAGAGAGAGAGAGAGAGAGAAGGAAAAAAAACAACCTAATTTTCTGCCTCATTTATCCCAGATTGGGAATGTTGTGTGGCAATACAAATGTCTCTTGTTGTGATATAATGACAGTGCGACATCCATTACGGCGAGGTGAGGTGGCACAGAGGGACGGCAAAAGAAGCCAGTCGCTCGGCCCGTAATTACAGCCTCTGCCAACAATGTCCAATCTTTCTGCTTCAGGACTAATTACTCCTGAAAGAATATACACGCCAAGTCCGGAGACCTACTATGAATAAAAGGAGGGATCAGATGTCTGACCGCTTTAGAACGCCGCTGAGATGCAAATTAATAGAGATGAAAGAGATGGGTTGCTTTTAGCTGTAGCTAGGAGAGAGATGTTGATTAAAATACAAGAAGGGAGAGAGGGAGAGAGGGAGGGGGGGGGAGGGAGAAAAAAAAAAAACATTAAGTTTATTAGGAAGGAAAACTAAATAGCAAGTTGATGAGGAAAAGTTCTTTTCATTAAGGAAAGTTAGATTGTGTATGTGTATGTGTGTGTGTGTGTGTGTGTGTGTGTGTGTGTGTGTGTGTGTGTGTTTATCAACTCATTAACACGAGCAGATTGTGTTAACACTGAAGTGGATTTCAAGGCTTTTGTCAGACGATGCCACTGCTCAAAGTCCTCCAGCTGTTCATTCACTGTGTGAGTGCACTACAGTGGAAAACAAAAACAATACAGTTTAGACCTGGGGAGGATTCCAAATAGGTGTTTAAGTGGCAAGGTAGTGGACTTCTCGTGGTCAGCTGGTTCTAGCCTTTTTGCTGCCCTAGAACAAATTAGTTTAGTTTAGTTTAGTTTTGCCCCCCCCCCTTTTCTAGAAATATAAGTGAAAAACTGCAATGTGAAAAAAGTAATAAAACACACACTCTGATGAAGGCTGCAAGGCCGATACGCGTCAGTGTTTTTTAATGTTTTAGCTTTCAATAGATCAATAGACCTTCCTGATGTTTATTTGAAATTCCCCTCCAAGAACACCAGTTGGTTCAGGGAAACCAGCAGCGCTACACCAAACTTTTTTCATAGTAATAAATGTATTGTGATGCCCTCTGATATCTGGTGCCCTAGGCAATCGCCTAGTTTGTCTATATCTAGAACCGTCCCTGAACCTAACAATAGAAGATACTGGAGGGATCTTTCTCTTCACTAAAGTCAAAGGGGGACTCTAGTAGGAAGTTATGACTTTGTCCTGGTGAACTTTTCCACTTCCATGGAATACTGTAGACACATTGCTTGTGATTCGCTGAACTGAAAGGAGCTATTTCATTGGCTGTTAAGCTAAAATTGTAAGGAACCTTGGGATCATAGTGTCTACTTCTTATAGACCAAGGGTTTAAGATGGGCGACATCCCCACTGTCACATGTAGAAGTGCTGAACATCTCCTTTGGGGACTGTAACTCTCAGAGGACTGTAGAATGTGCACAACTAAGAGGCGATGCTTGTGCTTGTTTGTCTGCCTGGTGGAACGTTTATGTCCGCTATCACACTGGTATCATGAGGGAGTCTAGAAGAACAACCTTCATTTATCTGAGTGTGTGGGTGTGTGAGTAAGTGGGTGGGAAAGGTGTGTGTGTGTGTGTGTGTGTGTTGGGGGCGGGGGTTATATCATTAAGGGATTGCACTCCCCCGTACTCACAGGAAACTCATTTCACCCCTCGGGCAGTTTCTTGACACAACAGGTCCTCCTCTCCCTCCGACATTGACAGGGTCCAGATGCCAATCTGCACACCTGTCAGCATGAGTGAATGTGTAAATGTAAGACAGACACACACACGCACACACACACACACACACACACACACACACACACACACACACACACACACACACACAAACACACACACACACACACAAACAGAAGATACCAGCTCTGAATACTAAACACCTCTATGGGGGCCTTAGAGGGTCAAAGTTCCCCCACTCTGTTTTTCAGTTCACCCTGTTTTTTTTTAGACCCTGTTTGAGCCGTTCCCTAGTGCAACACACTGGCACCGTGCCAAAGAACATGTTGATCATTCATTTTTAATGATATTCAGGGGCGGTGTTGAGAATTTAATGCTAATCATCATCATCATGGCTGTGGTGGTCGGACACAGATGGGTCCCTAAACACCCGTCACCAACACTGACGTGTTTGGAATTTTGAGGACATAAGATAAAAAAACTTTTATGAAAACACGACGGGGGATCGTTTGACCTCAACAGAGAACACTGTGGGGACATGTCCCCAGAATAACAATGCCTCTAAACACGGAGATTTATTACCTGAAGTTAAGATAACAGTTATGCCACAAGCATAAAAAGTGAATACACTAAACATAAATACTGGTAATGTAATAGGATAAGGCTATATTACAGAATTATGTACATCACCAGTATCTATGGGGGTATATAGTGCATCACCACTGTTGTTTAAGGTACAACAGTATTTACGCACTGATGTCAAACGACAGAGTAAAGCATCATAGAATGTAATAGAAGTTCAATCACTGGCATGACATGAAATGGTATGCTGGTATGTTTTGAAGTGAAGAGTATACTGTATATGTGTGTGTGTGTGTGTGGAGGGGGAGGCATGATTACCTTTGCTGTGTTCTATACTGGGATGCGGGTGTGTGTGTGTAGGGGGGTGAAGACCCATTTGAGGAGCCGGAGAGCCTCTGACAGGCAATCTCCAGGTGCATTAGTGGAACAAGCAAGCTGAGGCCTCTCCCTGTTAACTCCGCACATGGGGCGAGGGCCAATTACAAACACAAAAACACAAGGCACAAGCCAATTCAATTGTGTACCAGTAATTAAATCTGTGACAAGAACGAATGAAGACCGCCTTCTGGCCTCTAAGATGAGGGGGGAGGGAGGGGTGGAGGGGGGGAGGAGGGAGGTGTTTCGTATGAGCCTGTGAGAAACAAAGTCATTACCATCGGTTGGAATTAGATGAATAACAGCCTGCAACCTGCTGGGAGAGCATCAGCAGGGGCAAAGGCTGTGTAATATACAACACAATGACTAATTAAATTGTGACAAGACAAAATGAGTTATCTAGGGAGTGAGGAAAGTCATCGAGGGGCGTGTGACATTATGCACAAAGTCTAGTGTTTGTAAATGGGCCAGAGTGAACTAAAGAAATCTCCCCAATGATAAGCAGGATCCATGGCTAGCCCTGGGGATATTGCCCTTTGTTTGTGAATGAAAGTGCAGGCGAGGTTATCTATTAGGCACAGTATGGATGTCATGACACAGTCACGTGACAGGAAATACAAAATAATGCTGGCATGTATAACCCACAGAGTAAGAATTATCAAATCATTTAATATTCGCTTTTGTTCCTCTAAATTAAATAGGAAATTAAATTGGTGATAATTAAAAAAAAAAATGCTTGTGTAACTCCAAGGACATGATAAACGGCGTGCCTTTTAATCTAGTCATGCTTTTCATGCTTTTAATTTCTTGCTGTAAATACACATATTTCTGTCTATATTGTCAGTATTGTCAACAAATCCCAGACAGAACACATTACTGTAAAGGCAGAGCTCTCAGTCATCGTTCTACCGCCATGCCTAGTCGTAGGTGTGGAAAAACAGACTTCATTTCTTCTCCCTGCAGGAGAAAAAAACACTGATGGCACCTTCTACTGAATATGCCCTCCAGTGTGAATAACTTCACATTAAGATGTGTAGCAGTGCAGGTACAGTGGGGAATAAAGGATATGTGTCCTCTAAGTAAAGATGACATAAACAAGAGAAATGATGCTATTATGAAACACAGAGGAAAATAAACATGAATCACAAAGTTCAAAGTCTAGCTACTGAGGCATGAACGGTCTGAAAGCTTTAGTTCCTTCGGTTAAAATCAAATTAATATTGATGATTCTCACTACTTAATCTTTACTTCTTCTCCGAAGGACAACATTCTTCTTATATGGTACATATATGTATAGCCTATGTATTATGCATGACCAACGATGATAAACCGCTTCTCCTTTCTGTTAAAGTGGCAAAAAAACAAACAAAACTGAAATAAAATGAATACAAAACAGCACTGATGAGTATGTTAATCAGATAATAAATCAAATAAATGCAAGCCACATTATGCCTGATTAAAAAAAAGAATTAGTTATGCTTTCCTCTGTTGGTCAAATTCATATTCTGCCAAGGATATTCAATAGTGTTTCTCTTTAGTGAAGCAGAAGGCGAGAGAGAGAGAGAGAGAGAGAGAGAGAGAGAGAGAGAGAGAGAGAGAGAGAGAGAGAGAGAGAGAGAGAGAGAGAGAGAGAGAGAGAGAGAGAGAGAGAGAGAGAGAGAGAGAGAGAGAGAGAGAGAGAGAGAGAGAGAGAGAGAGCGAGAACATGAGGCACTGGCTGAGGTGAGGAACACAGGCAGCCCACAGCTACTGATTCCACTGGCCTTTGCCTCCAGCCTGGTGGTTCCCATGAAACCTGCTGCATCTGTTGCTTTTTTTCTGGCTATGGTTAAGCCTTTCCCTCCTTCTCCTTCTTCTTCTACTGGGTGTTTTTTGGTGTGAGTCACAAACTAGAACACACAGATTACCTTAGACATCTGTCAGCTGTTACAGAACACATGCACAAAGAGGTTCATACTGAACAGACAACAAAAACAAACAAACAAAAAACACAAAACAAACAACAACACAGGACAAAAGAAACAGAAACACGGGGAGGACAAGGCTATTGATTTATAATGCATTATTGTGATATTATTTAGATGCGCTGACAGACAGGTACGAGCAGTAGGAAATAAACACAAACTCAAGACTGACAGCTCATGGATTCGGAGCTAATCGTGAGCAAACAGGTGCTCGCTATAAAGAGTAAACAGCTGAACAGTAACCACAAACCCCAAACAATAGCTAATTACCATCATTAAAGACCAGCACCAGTGAACTCTGTAAAATTATACAGATATTTATTCCATTCAGCGATGCGCATACATTCATTAAGGTGATCAACTCAAGAACACCTTTCACTCATCTAGTTACCGGTATGTGACAAAGAGACAATGAAGACACATAAAGGATAGAGTATGAAGTAAAACTGTATGGATTGCAATGATTGGACAAAGGTACTGCTTTTCTCCTTCTAATACACATTTCATATTTGCTTTTTGGTTTTGCTGAGGCAAAAAGAGATGCACCTGATTTTTCAGAAGGTAAAATTAAAGACATCAGAAAGTGTGGCCCATTCCTACGTATGCCGTTGCATAATTCATGACACCGTATTTAACTACATCATCACTTGAAAACAGCTATTATGAGTCTTATCAAGGAATTGCATACAAATATGGAATGGAATCGTATTTAAAGGAATTCATGTGGGCCCAGTACAACATAATGGAGTTCTGCCTGACCCTTCCAGTCCGAAAGTCTCCATTGATTGACCAATGGGTGCCCTTTGACCTATGACCTATTGGTATTGTGGCAGGCCGCTCACTGGTTGTTGATCTTGAGGACGAAGAGGTTGTTGGAGGTCAGGACGTACAGCCTTTCTCTAGAGGCCCGGAAGCCTAACATGGGTTCATTGGTGTCCAGACTCGCCACCTGTTGCTTGGCGACTTGCCCGATCTGACGACCTTGCTTCCTGTTGAAGAGGACCGTGTCCACGGGCGACGGCTGGCGGTACAGGAAGACCCGCCTCAGGCACTCGCCCAGTGCGGCGAACGAGAAGTCTGGAGCGCAGGTCGCAAACTTCTTGTCACGCTTTGACGCCTGGACGTAACCTAGAAATAATGAGCAGACGTGCACAGCATTGATTGACAACTGAAAGGTTCAATTCAACAGTTTTCTTTAACTTAAGCAAATGTCATTCCTCTCTTTCTTCACATATTGAGTTATTGGGGACTTTAGAAAACGCACGGGGGAGAACACAAAGTTATTCAAACAAACAGCATGCCGAGAAGAGCTGGATTTTAATAGTAATGTTTGTCATAGTCTGACGGCTTAGTTCAAGCTGGGCAAATGTTTTCAACACACCAAGCAGGCATCACCTCAAATGGCAAATAAAAATGATTTACAGGAGCCTTAAATGGGTGTACACACATAAAAATAAAGAAATAGCCTCTCTCTGCAAGCATTTCAACAGGAACTGTATTTTTATGATGCCTTTGCCAATGTTTTTATGTTTTTTTAAGGCTTGCATTAGAGTGGTGATCTGCACTCTGTGATTTGCAATCGGTACCTCTAGTGCATTTTTGATGCCAGTTTCAAAGACACAGGACTGTCTTTCTGTTAAGTTCAAGGACTTCAGTCGTGACAAAAGTTGAACACCAGAGGACCAACTTTGGTACCACCAGCTGGAGTGTAACTGTTATAAAATTATGTATTCTCTCTCTCTCTCTGTCTCTCTCTCACACACACACAGACAGTACACACACACTCACACAGACAGACAGACCGACAGAGCCCCCATTCTGCTTACCTAGGGCATTAAATGTGGCGATGTGTTCCCACATTGCATCAGTCTGTCCCGGTCTGGGTTGCCAGAGCAGGGCGTCCACATCGTGCCGCAGGCAAAAGCATGGCATGTCTGAGGGGTTCACGTCCACACTGAACAGGTACTGGTGACTACCAAGGTTTACCTATGGGCAGAGGTAATACTGATAAACAAACAGACACCCACACAACAAACAAAACAAAACAAACAAAAACTTAAAGTAAACAACACAAATAAAAGGCATCATCTGGCAGAGGCTCACACATCTCCATACTCCCACATGTTCTTATGGCTCTGTTTCAGAATGCAGATGCTAGGATGCTGTTTCACTGAGGCTAACATTGTGTGATGAGGACAAGGGTCTGCTGTTGACAGGTAGCTCTTGTTATTAATAGTATGCTAAAGGTGGAAAAAAAAGACTGAGTGGATGAAGAATTCATTCAAACTAAATAAAGTATGAGGTAGACTTGCAATGAAGTGGATATCTCTTCAGCTCCAGACAGCTTTCTAGAAAAGGTGTAATTATCATTTCCCTATGGAGTGCTTCAAAAACACAGACCACTACGACCACTTTATACAACAGCAGGCTTGATTCAGCACATCTCTTGTCAGTCAGGGCAGTGTAGTGATCACAGACTAGGTGGGAGTGGCCCTAGCTCATATACATCAATCTGTCATGTTGAAGGACAAGCCACACAGGCCTGTCTATGCACAATCTCTGCACTAGAGTCTTGAGTTGTCAATCCTGTAATGATTTTAGACAGACAAGGCCAGCTCAATTGGTACCACTTTACAATAACCATCTCCAATAAGTGGTTTTTAAATAGCTTATTAACAGCAGTAAGTAGTTAACTGGAAAGTTAGTGGTTTTAATCAGCTATTTTTTTTTTCCATTTTCTCATTTAGCCATAACAAACTGTAAATTCTTGGTTAACTAACTAACTAACTAACTAACTAACTAACTATAATGTTAAATACTGTTACATAACTGTTAGCTATAAGCTTTTAACAATTTATTTACTAATTAATAATGTAAGCCATTTAATAACGTTTTTAGGGGATGATTATAATACAGTGCTACCAAACACGATGAATTTATTGAGCCCATGTCTGACCAACATGTTTTGTCTACTGATAAGGACATTAACTCCAATCAAATGACACCCACTATGCTGAATAATATTATTATTAATAAAAAAAAAACACTTCTGATTTTCTGAAAATTTGAATGGAATGAAATTAATCAAGTAAAACTTCCAGCGAATCCTTCCTTTCCATCATTTAATATCACCTTTGCATAATTGCAGAGGCACTTTCAATAAGAAAATAATAATCTCATTTGGTTATCACTCCACAGAGTAGCATTATCATGAGCTGAATGTGTTGGCACAACGGAGTTAATGCGTGTTGAGTGTAACATGGACGAAAGCTCTACGTGATTAGAGGGTAATAATCTCATCACATGAGCAGCAGGGAGGCCCACTTCTTGATTGTTTTTCTTATGTGATTATGCTTATTAGAGAAGACATTATTTTCAAAATCTGAGAACAAAGGTTGAAGCAAATTGTAAAGCAGTATATGGAAGAGACAATCCTTCTCGCATTGATGATTAGGACTTTGTAATTTGTTTTAAACATTAAGGGCCTTATCATGCATGGGCGCAATGTGCTTTCGTGAATGTTGCAGGCCGTCTTTGCTATTTTCCTATGAATGCGTCTCTTATTTCTCTCCTAAAGACACACATTGTAGATGACATTGTGCCCTTACATGCATGTCAGCTACAAGAAGAGCTGTGGTCTGGTGCAAAGCTTACAAACTGCTAATTTAGGGGAGACAGATGGCTATGTGTGATAGATCGAGAAAAACCTGGTTGAAAGTCAGTGGCGCATTACTATGTTATGGGCGCATAAGTGCTCATTCATACAAAACAACAAAGGCCACAATGCTAAGTTGTGCTTAAACATAGTGTTGTCTATTAGTCTCTAACAGAAAAAAACATTTGAGGAAAAATAATATTCAATCTAGTAGACAGGACTGGAATGACATTAACTTTCGTTTCTTTGCTGACATTGATTTGAAAAATCAATCCGTTGGTTTAGGTGGTTGTTTAATCCATAGGTTTGACTGTGTCAGAGCAAACCATAGGCTCTGGGCTGTGTGTTTAAGGGCAATCACGCTATACAGCGCCATCAGGAAATCATGCCAGAGTGGCACTTCTGTCGAATTTGGTCGCCCACAAGTATATAATGTTTGATCACGTCAATGACGTCACCAAAGGCTCAAGCGCTAGCAGACACTGCAAGTATATTGCCAGTTTGAGACTTCATAAGACCTTTCTCCCATACTTCAAAGTTGGTGATTGGAATGATTAGTGTATAGTGTATTAGTGTATGTAGCTCGATCTGAACAACTTACCGGTAATTTAATCTGACTATACCTTTCTTGTCAAACCACAGGCTCTGGGCTGTGTGTTTAAGGGCAATCACGCTACATGGCGCCATCAGGAGAATAAGGAATGACGCCTCTGTTGAATTTGGTCACCAGCAAGTATATACATTATGTATGTTTGATCACATCTATGACGTCACCAATGGCGCACGCACTAGCAGACACTGCAAATTTCTTCCATACTTCAAAGTTGGTGATTGGTATGATTAGTGTATAGTTCGATCTGAACAACTTACAGTAAATTCATCTGACTATACCTTTTATATCACAATTCCCAAACCTGCCTCAACAGCGTCTCAAAACCATGTGTATGTAATGTACTTTGCATTATATTTGGTCCCTTGGTTCAACCCTGGGCTAAAATCTGTGACCACTCACAGCACCTTCAACAAGAGAGTCTGTGAGTCTTTTTAGTAAGGGTGCTACGGTCCATGGTGGCCAACATCTATATCACATCTCACAGCACCAGGACAGAGGATTACAGCTACTATTATACAGTGTGTGTGTGTGTGTGTGTGTGTGTGTGTGTGTGTGTGTGTGTGTGTGTGTGTGTGTGTGCACAGCCCCAGTACAGTGGTATACAGCTACTGTTATACATTGTGTGTGTGTGTGTGTGTGTGTGTGTGTGTGTGTGTGTGTGTGCGTGCGGTCCTCTCTCTGTGAAGTAAAGCTAAATAAAACCAGAGTGACCTCCGCTCAGCCATAATCTGAAGTCCGCCCCCGTGTCCTATAATCCCACATGTCAGTCAGGCCATCCTCCTCAACCGAGTTCCAAAACCGTACAGTAATGAGCATCAGAATAAATGAATAACTAGAAAAGCGCTCAGAGAGCGCAGACCTCCGCCAAGACAATGTGGTCACAGATGGTGTTCTGGGTCACCGTTCGCCACCAAAATCGAATCAATTCTTCCTTGTCCCAATACACACGTTGTCCGAAAATTTCATCCAAATCCGTGCAGTACTTTTCGAGTTATGTTGTACACAGACAGACACACAGACGGACACACACACGCCAGCGAAAACATAACCTCCTTGGCGGAGGTAATAATAAGTGATGAGAGTAAAGTGAAAGCAGAGGGCTGCTATCAGACGCACGCAAACAGGGAGTCCCATCGGTGTCCTTCACTACAGGCCATGTCCTCTCCCACATGTTGGGCGATCCTCATTAGTGTGCGACGCGACGCACGAGAGCTCCGTGGCTTGGTGGACGCTCATTGGGCTCCTGAGGCAGAGCTACTGCTACGGCAGTGCCAGGGTCTCTCTCTAGGAGTTAGCTGGTCATTAACCAGAGCACCAAGAGCATCCTCAGGGCTTGTGTGTGAACGTTCCAAAAAGAAGTTAAAGTTAAATGTGTGCCTTAGCCGTAAGCATTTGCATTTCAAAATTACACTGTAGCCTACTAATTCATGTCGTTGCAGACGTGTCTCAAGTCGAGCAAGGTTGGAATAACATCGCCAAGCTGTGTGAATCCAGAGCAAAGGTTGTTACTTTTTTTTTGTTTTCTCAGTGGATTTCTCCAAGCAGTTCTGAGATCAGTACTCAAAACCCCATGCTCCTTCTTGACCGCATCTTCACAGTCACAACCAGATCATTAAACCCCATGACAACTTCATGCTGGTTCTCTTTCAGTCAAAACACTTCAACACCTCATATTGGGATATCGCCCATTGGAGTAGCCCATAGAGATCTGCAGATACGCTATTACTATTACCTCCGCTAAGGAGGTTATGTTTTTGGTCGCATTGGTTTGTCTGTCTGTTTGTTTGTCAGGAGGATAACTCGAAAAAAGTACTGCACGAATTTGGATGAAATTTTCGGACAATGTGTATATTGGGACAAGCAAGAACTGATTAGATTTTGGTGGCGATCGGTGGTCCAGAACATGATCTGGAATTTATTTTGTGTCTGTGACCTCAATGCCTTGGCGGAGGTCTGCGCTCTCTGAGCGCTTTTCTAGTTTCAACTTAACAGCATCACAAACTGATCAATAAGCAACGTTATTTGACCAATTTTCAAAACCGTACTCGCTCAGCATCCTCCGTTGTTTTTAGGTCTATGGGTGATATTCACACTGACGAAGGCCACAAGGCCGAAACGTTTGTGTTACCCTGCTGCTGTAAATTTATAAAATGTAAATAATAAAAAAAACGTGAAAAAGAGTGTGATCCCTCTTCTACCAGGTCTATGGGTGATGCAAGGTGCAAGCGAGACTCGAAAGCTCTTGCCTGTGGTGGAAAGGAGAGTGATCCAATGCAGCAGAGATATAAAGTCTACAGTCTCTAGGCTATATTGGCTATGTTGAATCCCAAGGGTATCAGCACTAATCTCTCTGATGAGCATACAGGGACAAAATTAACTACATGTACCGCATGGAGGTACAAAATATGACCGCCGCTCAGTTCTGCACATTCTCTGCCCTGTGTATGTGTGTGTGTGTGTGTGTGTGTGTGTGTGTGTGTGTGACACAGTAGGCCCATCATCCCAAACCAGTAACCCTTCGCTTAATACTAGAGACGGTTGATGTGAAGCATGCCAGTTGTCTGCTTCGTCCCGTCTGCCACCGCAAAATCTAATCACCTCAACCCCCCCTCCAACATGCAAAACAGTTGTATAGCTTCAGGGCTAAAACTGTTCACGTGTCCTCTTGCTTGTTAAATGACAGGCAGAATTAAATTGGGGGCGATGGTGGCATAGGTGTTAAGAGGTGCGGTTCCGCAAACGGAGGGCTGCAGATTTGAGCCCCACTCTGCCTGAGCCCAAAGAGTCCCTTGAGCAAGATACTGAATCCCATACTGCTTTGTTACAAGTTGGCCTAGTGGAGGGAGATCGGGAGAGATCAAATTGGGTAATGCCAAAGACCATCATAAATATGGTACCTACACTGTAAAAAAGGATTTGTATTGCTTGAAAAATGTGTGGAAACTCGTTGCCTCAAATGAGTAACTATAACTTATCTTTTTAGATGTAAAGGGATTTTAACTTGAAAAAGAAAAGTTATAGCTACTTAACTCATTTGAGACAACGAGTTTCCACACATTTTTTAAGTAAGCATTACAAATCCTTTTTTACAGTGTACTGCCTCTAGCCTGGTACTCAGATAACTAAAGTTAACATATGGGACTACCAGAAGACTAACCCCCCACTGTAGCAGCCCACATGTGGCCTTGAGTTAGGGAAACGGAGATGGGCACCGCCCGATGCTTCACATGGAGCAGGAAGGATTTAACTTAGGATCAGAGTGGACGCAGGTCGATGGGCTACATCTAGGGCTATTTCCCAACAGTCCTTCAGAACCAAGGTTATCTGTCATGAGCTTAAGTTTTGATGTTCCAACATGGACGCAACAACTCCCCTTCCGTACCAGCACCACGCAACAACAAGCCCTCTTCTCCACTCTAGTAGGAGGGTGAGGTCTTTGCTTCATAGGTGAAGACTGACAACTGCAGCTTCACACACACACACACACACACACACACACACACACACACACACACACACACACACACACACACACACACAACACACTCCCACACACACACACACACACACACACACACACACACACACACACACCCACACACACACACACACACACACACACAGAGCCTGGTGCCAAAGATGGGTCTCAAGCAGATGTGAGGTATCTGTGCAATGCTACGATAATGAAGCCACTCCGGAAATACAAGTCAAGAAGGATTTCACCTCGCCCACACCCTGTGCACCAACTGTACACCCAAACCACCACCCCCCACCCCTCCCCTCAACCACACCACCCTCAACCACACCACCCTGCCCCCTAGCTAGTATACCAGTGAGCCGAGAGAGTCTCTGGCAGATGTGAAACCCTGATAAATAAGCCACGTGCGGAACCCTGATAAGTAAGCCACGCTGGAAACAAAATTCTGGATACATTTTTACAAACACTCCCATCCTCTCCACAAGTGCACTAAGAACACCCTCACAAACCCCCCCTCCCCTCCCGTCACCTTATTCTCTGCTGATATGATGAGAAGGTCTCAGGCAGATGTTATGTCTTGGTGGAGAAGGCTTGATAAATATCTCCCTAAAAATACAAGTCCTAAAAAAATTGACATTCCCCAGTCGTCTCCAAAAGTGCTTTCACACTCCTAACTACAGTACCACCACCTTTGGCTGCACTAATGCGTTGGTGGTGGTCTTAGGCAGACATGGACTCTTCTGTAAGTGCCTTGATAATGAAACAGCTCTGGAAAGAAAAGTCCAGCACAAAGATCTTCTCTCTTTAGACTCATTATTTTGCTCACAGCCTTCACCCAGGTCAGATGGGGTTTTCATTCTCTCTTCCTGACTGCTTTTTCTATTCAGTTTTGATGGGGAAAAAATGCAAGACTTTTCACAAAGCTAAAAAAAAAAAAAAAAAAGAAATATATATACACAATTGGGCTGTCTTTGAGAAGAAAAAAAGATAACGGCCTATGATTGCACTCGCAAAATGTGCTTTGTGTTCTCAAATTCACACTGCTCAAAATTACTGGACATCCACAACATAAGCAGCAGCACTCTCTACCACTTGCTCACAGATCAATGTAGGATACACAATATGTAGGAGGCTACTGTAGACAGAATCCACATAAAACTTTAAGTCTGTGGGCAAGAAACATTTCCTTTCACTCCTCTTACTTGTTAAAGAGAACCTATGCAGGATCCGGTGGCGTCATCCAGTAAGCTAACAACCAAACAAAGCAGTTATTAAGCGTTTCTGCCAATAATCCTCCATTTAGAATTGCATAGTCAATGGTGAACGCCGCTAACAAAATGTATCGACAGTTGAATGCGCTGAGAAGTCACAAATTGCGCTGTAATTCAAACAGTAAACTCTGGCTAAGTCACGTGACCTAGCTTGCTTGCTAACCAAAACTTACGATAGCCGGGACGCGCTCCCTGGTCTTGCATAGGCGGTATCTGCCTCTAGGAGGGTCGGACAATCTCGTGAAGGGACTCGTTTTACTCCAGAACATGTCATTTATCAAGTCTAGTGAGTTCTAGGCAATTTACATAAAGGTGTAGTGAATAGGAAACGTCGAAATTTTACCTAAATGTTGCATGTGGGGGCTTTAAAAGTTACTCCTCATACTTAAGCAATGAAAATCAGTGGTCTTTTCACTATGACAATGTCATCTCGACAATTCAGACAATACTGTCTCGTCAAGAGATGGTATAGGAAAAAAAAGAACCTTCAGAAGAGTCAGCAGGCACACCTTGACACCTGATTCATTTTCATGACATACAAAGAGACAATTTGAATGGATTTTATAATTGACTGCTATGGCAAGGACTACACTAGTGTAGTTATTTCTGTAAATCCACATCATGTCATGATGAAGTCAAATTTGGACTCTAGGAAGATAATTTGGCCACTAAAGAAAAAAAGGGTTTGGGGTGACCGAGAAATAACTTGACATATTCAAATAGGATGTAAAAAAAAAAACTTTTGAAAACTCACTTTAGAAAAGACTCAACTGAAACATTCTGCTATCCAGGACATGCCTTCCAAGGCTATTCCACTCAATTATAATTTCCTTCAGAGCTACTTCTAGGATTCGTCCCATTCCATCAGCGAACAGAGGGAGGTGTTATGAATACACTGGGAGAATATGGCAGGCCATTTAGTCAAGGGCTGATACAATCTCTTTAAATTTAAACACATCCAACAAGCAATCACAATCAATGCCCAAGTGTTCCGACTCTCTGTACGCAACTAAAGTGTAGAACGAGGGGCAGTTTATGTGTGATACAACTTCATAATCTATAGTACACCAAATTCTTTGTACATGATAAATTCATATTCAAGTATTGATTCAGTATCCTTTTCCATTATAAGTAAGCCTTTACATTGTGCTTAGAAATGTTAGACACTCCTAAATAGATTAAATCAGTGCTCCAAGAGGACAAAAACAAACGGCAAGTACAAATCTGCTTCAAACGAACAGCAAGCCTGCAAACACGTCACTTCTGTCATTCGCTTGAGAGCGTATGTACACTGCTTGTAAAGGGCTTATGCACGAGAGAACCAATGCCATTCTCAGAATCTGATCCTCGGGTCTATGAAAATGCACAGATTCCCTAAGGGAGCCGCCTTGTGTGCGGAAGCGTGGCTTGTCGAGCCACTACATTTTCGAATCAAGAGCTTTCCGGAAAAGGTCACAGAGGCTCTTGAGAAGGGATTTGGCGAACCACAAATAAACAAGATAGAATTCTTGGAGGAGATTTGGGAGTCTGACAGAGAAGAGTATGGAAAACAAGGATATTCACAGTTACTTTGAGGAAAAGGGTTACTTGCACAACAACAACAAAAACAAAAACAAAACAACTGGTAAACAAAGTGACACATTCACCCAACCATCCATCCAGAAGCTCTTCTGAAGACAGATATTTATTATAATTTAGAATGTTTATCTAAATCATTATTATAATACTTCAACAAACATGTCTCATCTTGTTGGATCTAAGCATTACCCCAGTTTTTCTACAATTCACAATTTCTTTTATAAATAATTATGGCAATATATTGACAGTGAATAAAACATCCAAGGCCTGCCTCGCCTTGCCTCGCCTTGCCTCGCCTCGCCTGCCTGGTCTGACAGGGTTTGTGTTCTTGACTAAGGGGAGGGAGGACAGCTACGGAGAAACCAGCCTTGAGCACCGACATGCTCATAAAGAGAACTGACTGGAGCCCCTCCTGCTGTTTGTGTGTGTGTGTGTGTGTGTGTGTGTGTGTGTGTGTGTGTGTGTGTGTGTGCACAAAAGAGGCCGTACTGTGGAGATGACTACATCAGGCGTCGACAGCCATCAATAAACCCCGGCCTTATTCTCATCTCCACATTGGCCCCGGGCTCTGTATCGCTCTTTGAAGAATAGCAGCTTGTCACACCAATCAAGAACATGCAAGCACACACACACACACACATACAGGCCTCAAATATTTCAAAGCATAAATTATGGACACACTCTAAGCCAAGGTAGACTGGCCGTTAGACGAGCACCCAATCAGAGTCAATGTCAATGGGTGTGTTTGTAAAACAAGCCAAAAGCAACACATTGCTTCCATTGACTTCTAATATGGATGCACACTAAGGATGAGCATTTTCTTTTCATCTGCATGAATAATTTACTACTTTTGAGGTGTAGTGTTTTTTTTTCTCGTTTCTTTTTTTCTTTTTTAACAAAGACCTACTTTCTGTATCACCAAAATTGATCATTCTCTGTCTACTTGTGTAGTCAGGAAACAGACTGGAAAAAAATTTCACAACATGACATTGCCAACAGCCAACGTTATTGCCAAAGGAGAGCAGAGAAAATGTCAGCCAGCCAGCCAAGCCAAGCCAAGCCAAGCCTAGAGGTGCTACAGTGATAGCAGCAGTGGTAGCATTAGCATTGGGGACATGAACCATGAATGGGCTTCAAGCCTGTGGAGTCATCCAGTGGGTTAGAGAGAGGCCTGAGGCCATTGCCCATCTCTACTCCTCATTCCAGTCATCTCTTCACTGTGGAATTTTATTGGTTGCTTTGAAACGCACACACACACACACACACACACACACACACACACACACGCCCTCACTCACACACACACACACACACACACACACACACACACACACACACACACACACACACACATGCCCTCACTCACACACGCACACACACAGACACACACACACACGCACACACACACACACAGACACACACACACACGACAGCACACACACATGCCCCACGCACACACACAGACACACACACACACACACACACACACACACACACACACACACACACACACAGACACACACAGACACACAAAGCTAGCACACCTCCATACTGCTGGTTTAACACACAGCATTGATCGGATACAGCCAAGATCAAGATACAGATATGATGTGAGGTGGATCGAGTCAGGAACATCAGATACAATTACCTACAGAAAGAGCAGTACATCAACACAAACTAGTCTATAGACGGCCTTAATCTTCTGTACACACACACACACACACACACACACACACACACACACACACACACACACACACACAGTCTGTGAAGACACACACACACACACACACACACACACACACACACACACACACACACACAGTCTGTGAAGACACACACACACACACACACACACACACACACACACACACACACACACACACACACACACACAGAGAGAGAGTCTGTGAAGGCGGCATAAAAGACCCAAGCGGCAGAGCTATGAGGCACGTACATGTGCATGGGGATGGAGGTGCAGGACAATGTAACCAGCTGTATCCATGGAAACACCCACTGTGTATTAGACACATAAGAAAAAAAAAAAGCAGCATGAGGGATGCATGGTGGAACTCAAGAAAGGCATTCTCTGGTACACAGCCTTGGGATGCTTTTTACAGTATGGACAAAAAAACTTTTGACTTCATGATTTCTATGTGGCCATATCATTGAATGATGGCAACAGCTCAAGTCCTCGCCATCTCACCATTCAAATGTATTTTCCAACAAATACGAAGACTTAATTAATTATAAAGTTATGGGGACACAAAATGAATAGAGTGCTGAACTGTATCTTGGTCTCCTTCGACTATTTCTTTGCCATTTTCTCAGTTTGTGCTTACGTTTGTTCTGTAAAGAGCTGCCCTAACAGACCTGTGGCTCTTAGCCGTGACCTTGCTGTGACAGCACTTGCATTTTCCCCATCTCAGTGCAGATGTGATAGTTTCACTCAAAACTGCCACCATCGACCAATTAAGTGTGATAGAAGTGTCATGAATACTCGTAACCTTTTATGTTGGGGCAAACTAAGCAAATTCAGCTAAAAATGCAGCTTTCCCGTTCAAAATAGCATGTGCTCAACTTTCTTCATCAAAAACAAGCTGAAATGCTGTTTTAAAATCTTAAAACCTTGTTAAAGCCTGTTTTGGCTTTAACGGAAAAGGATGTGAAATGGCAGTAGCAAACATCAAAGAATTACAGCTAGAAGATTGTGTAAATTTATACAATAAAGGGACGTTGTTTCCTTGTTTGCCAACGTGGTTTATTATCAGTTTGCACATTGGCTGGCAAGTAGGAATTCACCAATGCAATTGGTTAGGTTGGGCCAATGATTTCAAAGTTAATACAAAGACTGTGCCCATTGCTACACTGTGCTGTAATTTTCCTGAGGACTACCCCTCTACCCTCTCCACCAAGTGTAACAAAGTTACAGTAATGGTTTTGGTTATACCAGACGAGGCAATTCATGCCCGACAGTAAAAACAGCGAAATGACTACCACTAAGTGAGAAACTTGTTCTGACAGCACAATAGCTGGAACAAAAAAAAAACACCCCAACAACCATAAATGCCCTCTCCAGATGGCCTACATGCAGTGTTGACCATTTGCTGAATCTCTTACAATGAACTGAAGTTTTCTGGCCAGCTGTTTGAAAATACTTTCACACAGACCAGACAAAAGCACTCGTTCTCATCTGATAATGAGTCCTTTTGCAACATAATGCTTAATGCAATGCTTCATTGCGCTCTTTCCAATTCCAAATCTTGCCTTTGCCTCTCGCTTGCAGTGGTCTATTCTTTCTCTCTGCTCACCCTTCTAAAAAGAACTTTCATGCCGGGTAGCAACGAGCCAAAGCCTGCACATGCCTGCTGGTAATGAACCTCCTTTCTCTTTGCATCTTCAATTCAGGGGAAGAAAACCTTCAAGCACACAAGCATTACAACAACAAAGTCTCCTCTGCAAACACTATATAGCTACAAAGGGCAAATCGGAGGGCAAACAATCACAGTCTCTCTCTCACACACACGCACACACACACGTACACACGCACACGCACACGCACACACACACACACACACACAGACACACACAGAGACACACACACACACACAACCACACTTTTTCTACTGAAAGGAAATTATAAGCACATGAAGACAAAAGATGAAAAGGATTAGTTAGGACAATTTAGATTCCAAATTTTCTTTGGAAGAGGAAGACTTGTGTTTACAGTGACCCTGATAAAGTAAACAAGACACTGAGTCGGAGGCAGGGGTGTCATACACTATATACCACAGCTATTTGCTATTAAGATGTTCTTATGTGCTCCTACCTTTGGAGCAACTGATATTGTGACAGCTTATCCACACAGTAACCACTCTGCCCTAGAACCAAAAACAAACACCCAAACACCCAACCGACTACATAATTCCGTTGAAGAGATTTGACTTTGTAATGTCAAAAATATTGAATCAGCTGAAGCCGTCATAAAAATGGGACAGGTCTGGCACGGATATGGCGCAGATCTGGCACGGATATGGCCCTGATATGGCACAGATCTGGTCCCCATCCTGGTGTCCCCTAGGCATCCTTCTGTCTGGCAGGCTCCCTCCCCCTGTGTGAAAAGGCCAGGCGTAAAAGCCTATGGATGCGTGAACTGCTGGGCTGAGCCGTGGGAGCCATGGAGCTGAGTCATCTTGAGAGAGGGGTGGGGTGGGGGTGACTAACGCATGCTCAAGCATGGAACGAAGGAAGGAAGGAAGGAAGGAAGGAAGGCCACTTGAGGGGGATTTAATCCTACATAATCCACCCCCCCTCCTCCCCCCGCCACCGCTCCCCCCAGAAGAGGAGGAAGACGAAAAAATACTGTATGAAGAAGAGGGTGTTTTGGGGCCCATGCAAACTGCCTGAGCCTGAGTGGCTGTTCTTGTTTTGTATACTGTGTTTTTCACCTGCCCAGGGACTGGAGATGGAAATTAGCTTGTAAGCTATAATCTGGTGCAGGTCATCTTTTTACTTTTGTAACTAATGTACTTTGCACATGGTCCCTGTTGAAATAAACCAAATA
>JAODXP020000029.1:4169449-4176949 GCA_027497455.2 Sardinella longiceps | reverse complement strand
GCTTATCTCCGCTCACTTTGTGCCTATAACAACAACCCTCAGCTAATATATTATATTATTATTATATATATATACACACAATATGATATATTCACAAAGTGTAAAAAAAAAAGACTTGATTCAAGGTCCTTATTGCTTTATTAAAAAGGTTACCACACATCCCTAGCTCAGTTTCATTAGACAAAGCTCGGCTGCAAGAAATGTAGCGATTTATTCCTATACATCAATTCCTCCGGCAACAAATATGCTGTATTTCCCTCAGAATGGTTACCACATAATGCACAAAAGCCGCCAATGTAACTTTAGAATGGTGCCAAACGAAATGCGACCTCAGCCATGCTATATTGAGGAAAATACAATGGCATAGAATGTGAATAAACCAATTCTTATCAAGGACCAGTACTAGAAAATGTTTTAGAAATGTTAGTAGCGACTGCATTACAAAATCCATCCCATTGTGACTCTAAGGCCTCACTTTGGGTGAAAAGTCAAAGGCAACAAGCTGAATCACAAAAGGTTTTAGTCTACATTAAAAATATTGAAAAACATCCATTCAGTTCATAGATATGATTCACCAATTTAATTACAAAGGATATATCAATTCCCCTGCATTCCAAATTATTATGCATATGCTTTGTTCATGATTAAAAAATGGTATTCACCGTCTTTGCATAAACTGCTCTGGAAAAATGGAAGAAGACAGCATGTGAATACTAATTTGGAATTCATTGTATAAAGGGGAAAATGGACAGATGAATGGAGTGGAATGGAAGGAAACAAGTCATGATAAACTGCTCAAAATAATAAATGAATGAAATGTACGCTCAAGGTTAGAGATTTTCTTTTCTTGTTTTTTTTTTTCAAATGATTCTCTATTATGTGTGTGTTTCTATCATTCTGTCATTCTTCTTTGAAAGAATGCTAGTGCACTTGCCTTCAGCGGAGCAAAAACTCAAGTCAATCACTGTCAAGGTCAGGCACCTAGTGTATCACAAACTGCACATCACATACTGTGATGAAGTTAAATAGATCCTCAAGACCCATTCCACCCATTGAATTCAGGCTAATTTCATTATTTCAAATCAAACAACAACAACGATGATGAAAGGTAAAATTGTTTTGACCTGTGGTAACCTTGTACAGTACCCACTACTTCACGGAAAAGGCAGGCAGGCACTACAGTATGACATTGAAAAGGCATGGAATGGATTCTATAACTCCTCACACAAATGCCATAGGAAAACTACAATTTTCGGTATAGAAATGTGGGCGGGATTTCAATGACGTTTTGTTGAAGTCACTGCAGCCTTTGCGCCTTTGTGATGAAAGATCCTGTGAGATGTATATTACTGTACTTACTGTAGCATGTGCAAGTCAAAGACCATCCGAATCATCCAAGTGTGTGAGGTATTGTTCCTTACAGTGACGAGCCTGGCTTGGCATATTTAAAGATGACATAGAATGGATTAATTGAGTATTGTACCTCGTTCTCTGATGTTAAAATACAATATATTCAATTGTATTTTGTCAAAAAGAAGATCAAGTGATATTTTACAAGTCTAGTTAACACCTCATATTTAAGATGTGTATTGAAATGGGTTTTTTGCCTAAACAACGCCTCACTCTGGCCACCTTAATTGAACTGTAATGGCTTTGTGCTATTTGACATCATTTGTAGGCTTTGTTCTAATTCGCCCATCATTTAATGGCTATTTCTAAATGTAGGATTTCCATATGAAAGAGGGCAGAACCATGCCTCATGTTCATGATAGCTCTTTGACCATCCACAACCCCTCTTAATTCATCAAAACCAATGTACAAGTGGTTTTCCATTCTATGTCTCCTTTAAATTTTGCACCCAAACCAGATATCAACTCAGTTGACCCATTTCAAGGTGGTATTACACTCCCATGTCAAACTCTGATAAGACAGAGTGCTTCAGTGCAACTACTGGGCAACTGCTCAAACCAACCTCTGCCTAAATACAAAAGACTCTTTTTTTCCCCCGGTCTGTCAAACGCACCGTGGAGAAAGTGATTCCTCGTTCATGCCAGTTACAGAGGATGAAGCGGATTCTCTTCACGGTACGTTGCCTCCACTCTGGACTGTCAAAGGCCCTCAACATCAAGCGTGACAACAGCGGTGATGTGACAGGACTAGAGTTACCATCAAACTCTGTTGTCATTCAGAATGAAAAACATCAGATATGGATACATGTAAGCTGAAGACCAGCTTGTTCACTGTAGTAGACTGTAGAGAGATGTTCTTTTTTTTTTTTCTAACACAGACACAGTAGAGGCGTAATCAAAGATACTGGAGGAACCGTCTCTTGCGTAAGTTATATGTACAACTGCAGCCAATACAACACAATACAGAGGTTTTAAACAGCAAAGTGCAATGCTACCTCTCTTTTTAACTCAGCAGACACAAACACACACACACACACACACACGACAGACACACACACACACACACACACACACACACACACACACACACACACACACACACACACACACACACACACACGACAGACAGACAGACAGACACACACACACAGGGGAGTGTAACAATGTGGTTTTCTGACCCTGAAAAACCTTCCTTGGTGAAAGCATCTAATCGCCTGGAGATCGGGAGGTAGCCAGAGGCTCAGTCGTGTCTTTTGTGGCCAGCAGAAGGCAATCAGAAGGAAAGGGATGAGGGCAGGGCCAAGCCTACCGCACAGGGCATCAGTGCATGGCACTGAACACAATAGCCCACAACCACGAGACCTTCACAAGGCGACTTTAGCACTTCAAATGTGATAAACATGTCTGCTGAGGAGACATATATAGGCAGAGTGCTATGACCATAAAAGTGGTTTTAAAATACCAGCCCAAAAGTTGTGGTAAAGGGCATATCTATCATATAAAGTGCTTTGAGTGTATCAATCAGTCGATCAAAACAGTTCACCAGCCAACGAATAATGAATGTCATATCATGATATAAAACTTGTATAAGACATGTGTCGTATAAAAGCTTTACTAAAAAAGCCTTTCTATTTAAAAAAAACAAAACAAACAAATAAAAAACAATAGCCTCAGTCTCATCTGTTAGGAGATGTTCGGTGTGATAAGGACCCAAAGTATTTTGCAACATCATAAAAAGTTGTATCGTATGCTGGGGGAGCAGAATTTTGACATGTTGACATGACATGTAGCTTCCGGGGGCACCCAGCTAGGTGGTAAGTAGTTATCTGTACAGTTACAGTTAAAGTTTTCAATGCCTGGTTTTAAATGTTGGAACTGTCATTATACTATAAACGAAGTGTGGGGCAATTTTGAGCCTTTCTATGGAAGCTACAACTAGCAAGCGGCCTTCTTCCGCCTGCAACAATGTATCAAAATTCTGCTTCAAATTGTTATGATGTTGCAAACGCTCAAAATTTGTATGATGTTGCAGTATACTTTGGGTCTTTATCATATCGAATTTCTCCTTTAAGGACATCCGTCATCAATATCTGCTCTTCTCTAAGGCCGGTATTCTCTCTGGTGTGCAAGCTCAAAAAAGCCCTTAGCTCCATGTGATCCAGCCTGGACTAAGCACTTTTTTGGACTAAAGCACCAGACAGAATACTGCCCCAAGAGAGAAAAACACTCCTTTGTTTTGTCACCGGGAAGAAAAGCAACACGCATACATTTGTGTTTGGTATTGATATTTTTGTCAGCTTTCTCGGTGGAGAGTCGATGAGGTGTTACGGATAAAAATCTTCAATCACAAAAGACACGGAGGAGATAAAAATATGGGAAGAATACCGAGGAGGATTAGGGGATGAGAAAAGAGAATGAATGGGCTTATTCATACGCACCTTTTCGAGACGGGGATATTATATAACAAACCATCCGCCCGATGTAAAGGGTAGGATAATAGACGCTAAATGGAAGGACATTAGCGAGGATGAAAAGGAAAATAAAATGAGTCAGAATAAAGGAGTAATGGGGCCCAAAATCCTCAGAGATGAATGGCGTATAAACCTCTGATAAAATCAGAGCCATTATCGTCCAAAAGTTACGCAACCAATGAATGGCTGTCATGAGGTGCCGATCATTGTACACAAATTTAAAGTTAGGGAAATGAAATATATACATGTATTCTGACACACTCAGTTCCTCTCTGTAAGCATTTAAGGATTTTAATGTTTGTGATGTATTTTATGTTTCAAACTGCATCATTCTGCACCATTCCTTGAGAAAAAATATACAGAACACAGAAAGAACATAAAATGAATGTTGTATGTCAATGTCATATGAAAGAAAAAAAGGGTACTCAGAATGTGCTAGAGAATTAAATGCCCACCATAGGTCATACCACAACAATTGGCCATCGATGATAGAAATACAGTAAATATGGGGCCCTGTGGACAACCTGATAAAAGCTACCCACATTAGGGGCTCTTCCCTGGCCCAGGAATCAAGAGAACCAGCATTTCACTCTCAATCAGGGCCACACAGCCAGCCCTTGCCACTTTAGGCACCTATCCAACCTCCAACTTCCCCTACCTACTCCATCTATTTAGAGATGTGTTAGCCTGGGCCAGGGGTCCAGATGGATGGGTGAGGTTCGTCAGCAGTCGTTCTCTTCCTCCGAAAGCCCTGCAGTAGCAGGAAGGTTGCACGGACAAACAAGGCACTCAGGAGTGCAGACACAAAGGAGTGCTTGGAGTGGCGGGGGAGCTGGCGGCGTTCTAATTGAGGCTGTGTGCTTCCGCTCTGCTGTTCCGCTCGTTTCTATGGCTACAAGGTAAGCTGCTACATGAGAGCGAGAAAAGAGGTAGAGAAAAAGAGAGAGAGAGAGAGAGAGAGAGAGGAAACCAGAGAGAGGGAAGAAAAGAGAGAGAGGGAAAGAGCGAAAGAGGAGCAAGAGAGATAAGGGGGGGCTTTACATCCTTGTATATCAAAGACCAAAAATAAACAACTAAAAACAACTAATAAAACTTAGTAATAGTTGGAGGCTTTAGCAAGGCTTAGTAATACCGCAGAAGAGCTTTACTCCCCCTCCTTTCCAAACACACACACACAGACACACACAGACACACACACACACAGAGAGACACACACACACACACACACAGAGACACACACACACACACACACAGAGACACACACACACACACACACACACACACACACACACACACACACACACACACACACACTCAACTCCCCCAAAAGCGACATAGGCATTCAGCAACACACATCCTCGCTTTCAAAAACATCCTCTTTCAGTGCTTTCACAGCCTTCAATCAGCCAGTACTTGCCGGCCTTCGGCTGCGGATGGAACAACCATCACAATCTTCTCTCATCAAAGCTGCAGCAGTTCTCGAGACCAGGCAGCACCTGAGCAGGCAAGGGTAATGACAGACCCTTATTATTAGCGTACATGCTGAATTGATCTGCACGGCACGAGCTGGCTCTGATTGGCATGTATGGCCAACATAGACAGGGATAATTTGCAGATAATCTCACATATTATGATAGCGTTTGCTGTGTGTAGAAAACAGGATACAGGCACAAGGAGCAGACGTAACTATACTTGAGCATTCAATAGCCGAATATCAAAATCAGTTTTAATGGTATTCAAATCTGTTATGCCTTTCCATGCACTTAGAGGTGAATTAGTATGCTTGGATTTAGAAGTATGAGAGTGTGCATTTGTGTGTGTGTTCGTGCATGTGTGCGTGCATGCTGAAAGTTATTTGTAATGTGCTCCATTTCTGTTAATGGTGTTGATCCGGAGTGTACAAATATTTTTTTTTTCTAATCAGAATTTTCTGTTTTTCTCTCTCTCTCCTTTAATCAGCATTGTAGGGTCAATTATCCATTGATTTCTATTCTGTTTACTAAAGATGTGGACTTGAGTCACATGACTTGGAGCCAAACTCCCATCACAATGTGTGTGCTCCACTGCTCATTCATTTCCCAATTTAATTTTGTGAGATTACTCACGCCACAGAGATATCAAACTGATATAACTGGCGTGAAACAGCACCTTTCAAAACATGATCAAACCTTTGCTTTTAAGCAAATGAACGAATGCAAAGTGTGTGTTAATTCACACCAACTGGTCACAGCAGCATACAGTGATCAAGATCCTACCGATTCCAATGGTGTATGTATATATGACATTCACCTGTATTCACCTGAAACAGCACCTTTCAAAACATCAAACCTTCGCTTTAAGCAAATGAACGAATGCAAAGTGCGTGTTAATTCACACCAACTGGTCACAGCAGCATACAGTGATCAAGATCCTACCGATTCCAATGGTGTATGTATGACATTCACCTGTATCATGAGTGGTTCCAGAGAAATCTGATCTAGAAATCACATAAAATTTCTGCTTTGCCTACAGAGTAATCCATATAAAATTACATTTACAATATTTGTTTAGAGACTTTTTTTCAAAGTTAGTCACAAAGAGGACTAACATTCAAGCTACAACACAATAAATAACACAATAAAAAACCTCTGACTACGAGTGTGACTCGCTAACATGAAATTGAAAGAGTTGATAGTGCAAGACTGATATAAATGCAGATGAAAGAAAAGGTCGGGGGATACAAGCTAGTGCATTCCAGGTAGTTACAAGTTTTAAGACAAGAGGTACTCTCGGAAGATCTGGGTCTTCAAGAATTCCTTAAAGGTGGAAAAGGTATCCATTGCTCTGGTTGGAATTGGAAGATCATTCCTCCAGCTCATAACCACAGATGAGGATAGTCTGAATTGACATGTGCAAGGCGATGATCCTATCCATGGTTTGGTTGATCCTATCTAAGTTATCCATGGTTTCCTATAGTGGTTTACGCTCACCAGCCACTTTATCAGATGGCTGCTTGTTAACACCAATCACTTGGCAGCAATGCATTTCAGAGGTGGGTAAACTGCACTTACTGTACTTGTGTTTAGGCACAACTAGGCCTATATACCTGGTCTCGGCTGGGGCTTGACCCAGACTTGTGCCAATCAGTGACACTCCCATCTCATGCGGTTCACATGTGCTCTGACATGTTTGATTTGCCATTTGTTTTCCAGTATGCATTTATCCCCGACAGAACATGAACATTTTGGATTTTACTGTTAAATCCCAAATTCCCACACTGGTTGATGCTTAGCATTTTGAAATGCTAATTTACTATGACTGTTGCCATCTCTGCGTGTTGGTGTTCTGTTGGCAAGAACTTTGGGATTTCATTCCTCAACAAAGAAGCTTTATGTAATTGGGCTAAAGACAAATCCTCCTCCACCTCAATGCCAACCTTCCTCAAAACACTGCAATATCCAACAAAAACACAAGACAAAACTAAACTAACAGGTGCAGCAACAACACTTATATCCCACAATGAAAACTAAAACAGACCACAAGGACATTAATGACAAACAAAAATAACAACAATCAAAAACATGCTACCAGAATGAGAAACAATTAGCTTGACAAATATGGCAATATTCACCAATCAGCAT
>JAODXP020000029.1:4111949-4164449 GCA_027497455.2 Sardinella longiceps | reverse complement strand
AAGATTGATGTGCTATCCGAGATCTTAAAAATGAAGAGGCAATACCAGAGGAAATATAACGTGGGGGCGGACTGGTGACTGCTGGGAGCGTTTAACACGGGCGAGCAGCTACTTTAATTCATGCCGGCTTTTCGCCATAAAAAAAGTTGAAATTGCCTTTCAACTGAATTAGCAGGTTCCCAACAGTTTTTTTTTCCTCCTCCAAACAATTTATAGCTTTTCTTCTTTTGTAGAGTGAGTGAGTGAGTGAGTGAGAGCAAAATGATGCTCACCCCAAACGGAGTAGTAATTCATATACTGAATGAAATAGTGACTTTCTTTGGAATGCTGACACAAGGCAGCATGATTAACATGTTCAAACTGTTCTCAGAAGAAATACAGACGCGCACACCGATCGTAAATTTTACTGCTTTGGTTAACTTGGCTGTAAACTTGAACTCATATTCTAACCTGAGCCGTTAACATTTTAATGACGAGCTAATACAATCAGGTGCGTCTGTATTTCTTCTGAGAGCTATTGTACCTTTCAATCTGAGCTGTTAAAACTAGACCTATAATTGGTGCCACTAAAGCATTATCATCATTATGCAGACATATAAAGATCAGTGGAACGTGGTAGGTGAACATGGCCTTACTACCCAGACAGAAAGAGGCTGACAGTCTGCTCAAGTCCACCAGTGACTCAGTGCTGTTGCATCATCTATGGCTTTTTTTTTTTTTAATAATGTGTTGCTATCTGGGAAATGCCATAGCAATTTATATGGTGAAATAAGGGTGGCCGACTAGAGAACAGATGGGAAAAACTGCCAGCTTGGCCTCTGGTGTATCACTGGCGGACCACCAGCCTCCTGGTATCTGGGTAGACGTATTTAGTATTAAAAAACACACACACACACACACACACACACACACACACACACACACACACACACACACACACACACACAGACACACACACACAGACAGACAGACACAGACACACACAAACAAATGATATAATTATTTAGAGCTATAAAACCAGTGGATGTTAGCAGAGAGTATATTCAGGTTCCTACCTCCCATCTGTTGAGGGCACCCTCGCCTCTGTTGCCTGTCCTTAGGAGGTAGAGGGTCCCGGCCCCGTCTGACAGTGCAGCCCAGGTGGCGGAGGTGAGGCTGAGGGAGGCACACACCTGCTCACTGTGGGACGACTCTGGGTCAGAGGGGAGGCGGAACACCTCCCGCGGCTTACCCAGCGCTGTGTCCTGTGTGGTAAAAGTAATCAATTTAATTTACTTTGATTTAATTGAATTTAAATGTTAGCATCTATACCAGTGGATGGCAAAAATCTGTAATTAAATAATATTTCCACATTTCCACAACAGTCTTTGGTATTTTTTGCCCTCAGTGGTGCCTTCCAGGCAGCGCTGCCTTCAAGGCACCACTCCCCTCAGTTTAGGGTTAGGATGAGGGTTAAGGGGGTTAGGGTTAGGGTAAGGAGAAGTTTAGGATGTGCTGCCTGGAAGGTGCCGTTGGGGGCAAAAGACAGCATTGAGCACGAACATTTAGACCATAGATAAAACAAATAATTGAAATACAAATCCTGAACCTTCATGTGGTCGTGCCTCATTGAAAAGAAAAGAAAAGAAAAAAAAAACATTTTCCTGTCAACTCAGAAGTAGACTAAGTAGTAAGTAGTCAAAGTGTCAAAGTCAGAGCCAACTATAGACATCACAGAAGTCAACAGCAAAGTGAACAGCGAGTCCACAGCAGAATGTCACACCTCTAATTGGTCAGTGAAGAAAGTGAACAACACAGACAAAAATAAATAAAGGAAAAAAAGAAAATCTGTTCTGAGGATCAAAATGTGTTGACCTAAACTTTGTCTGGAAATGTAAGTATTGGTAAGTTTCAGATACAAAAAAAAAAAAAAAAAAAAAAGAATCTAACAAGAGAAGGTCTACACACTAGACACAAACAAGTGGAAAGAGGCACCAGAGAGAGAGCGAGCGAGAGAGAGTTGAAATTTAACAATGGCCATTACAAAACATGTTGGAAAAGTAGCTAAAATGTTGCATTGACCCTGGAAAAAGGGTCTCAAAAGCTTTGGAGGATAACAAATAACATAACTCTTTTAATATCTTATCCAAAACAGTTCATATAGCCTATTGGCATGACTGCAGTGTCAGAAACCTTATCATCCCTTTAGCAGACACACATTTCTCAGACACAGTATAACTACTGAAAACGGTAATTCTACTGTCTTCCATGTCTTTATCTGTAAAGACCTATCAAAGCACCCAGAAGAAACACAGATATACAGTATGCATCAATGCCTTCTGTGAAGATTAAAAAAAGACAGCAGTTGTTTTCCAATTGTCATATAAAGGACAAAAGAAGCCACAGACACACTCCCACCTCTGCGGCATTTGGAGATTTTTTTTGTCAGGCAGAAGAAATTGGAAATGGCCAATGAGGTTGCCTAGGAACAAGTCATGTTTACAGCTAACTGCAATCCTCAAGGTTCAATTACCACGTTTTTTTTTTCTCTGCCTCCCTCAATCAGAATGTCTGTGGGTTGGGTGGGCCGATTACTAACTCCTCCAACGCACAAAGACAGAGCTCATCAGATGGTCCTGGTCTTACAAAAAGAATTTCATGAAAATGATGATATATTCATGAACAGTTTCTGTAGCATCTACATCCCCTGAAGAAGGTCTGACAAAGCTGTTTTGTCATGCGTGTTTTTGATATGAACTAGGCTAATATAGTAAAGTTTTTTCAACTGAGACAGAGTGTGTATGTGAAGACGGATATTAATAGATACTGCTTGTCTACCAAGAGGCACCTTTGCATTAAACCCCAAGATTGACCGCCCAGAACGCCCGTAAGTGTTGCCCCCATCTTTTTGAGTCACACTTTCTATAGACATCAGCAGAGTTAGATCATTTTCGTACAGATGTGAACAGAACGACTGAGTCGAGTGCAAAAAAAGAAAAGTGGAAGAGTGGAAGGTTTTAAAAATATATAAAATATAAGTATATATTGTACTGTATATCTTTTTTTTTGGATAATGTTTAAAATCACTGAACTCTCCATCTCACTCACCATTGGTTTTATATATCTCCTCATCCAATAAAACATACACAAAGAAACTTTTCTATGACTTGAAGTAATTCACTTCCCATGATGAACTCAGGGTCATGCTACAGAACACTCGAGAATGTGAAGAGTAGTGCACTCTTCTGCAAGAGTAGAAGAGTTCAGAGGTCAGAGGTCATCTGCCACCTTTCAAACAGTACAGAGACACTCACGCTCACAACAACTCTCATGAGTTGATAGACAACTACTATGCTGACCAGAGGCAAGACTAGTGCATCTCTTGCGTACTCTCTCTGCTTGCGTGACTTTGCCCATCAAATATATGTATGACATGCCATGTCTCCCAGGGTGCCTGCTGGGGCTGCATATGAGGAGGGCGAGCAGGAGATTAGCTGCAGGTGCAGGGGGAAGTGAGCCTGAGGCAGATGCCGTCCTGAGGTAGTAGTCACTAGCCTGGGGCAGCTAAGGGAGGAGGTGGGAGGTGGACGGACGGCATCAGCCCCCACCCCTCAAGTGATGTGTGTGACGTGTGCCCTGTGGGTGTTACACACACACACAAAACACGCTCACACAAGCAAGTTCACTCTCATACTTTCTAGCGTGGGCAAACAAAAACACACACACACACACACACACACACACACACACACACACACACACACACACACACACACACACACACACACACACACAGCACAGGAACCACTCACACATAAAGCTTCAAACACACTCACTCACTCACTCACTCACTCAGGGTCAGATACACAAAGGTCATCCTGAAGGTCACCTGTACAAACTACATGCTGCCAAACACACAATATTTCCAACCATTTGGAAAATATCAACTCCATTATATGAAGTTTTACTTTGATGCTTACGTAAAGTTCGAAAACATATTTTGAACATGTTTCATGTTAATTTTTTTCTAAACCAATAGGTTACACGCCTGAAGTAATTCAAAGTACCATAATGCAAATAAAATAGACTAACCGAAACATTGTTATGCCTTGGAATGGCAGAAACATATTTTCACATCCCCTATTTAGACTATGATGGACAGTCAGTCACAGTCTCGTCAATGTATGAGGAAGACTGATGTTTTTTTCCTAGGGTGCCCCTCTTCAGCTGATGACTTCGGTAACACAATTTTTCTTGGTTAGGATTTTGAGAGAAATAACACATCCCTTCTTTAGAAAGCTTAATTAACAAGCTGCCCATATGCCCATATGGAGGCATATTCTATCACAAAATGAATAGTCTTTACTTGGTCAGGGGTTTGTTTGTCATTGGTAAACCCTGGCCACTCAGGGCATGATTCATCTAGCCTGGTTGTCAAACTGATCTGCTATCTCAGTCTGGTCAATTTCATGTCAGCTTCAACTTCCATGAGGCGGAACAGACATAGAGTGTTTCTCAGTTGAGGAAGCATGCTTGGAAGGCTGCTTTTTCCAGTATTCCACGTCATAGTCTGTCACCAAGCACTGTTCCAATGTCAAGGAGGATACTTCTAATTTCTATCGAGGACAAAGTTCTTTATTCATTCATTTTTTGAAGGAGACACTGTTGGAACCTTGTTTCCGTAGTGTACGACTTCCAAGGCGAGTGTTCTACCAAGGAAGCATTCTCGCCTTTGAGAAATAGTCATACTTCAAAACACCTTTGAAAGCCCTGGATATGCTTACCACCAATCAGGCCACTGACCACAGAGAAAAGAGAATGGGATGGATCATAATTTGAAGCAAAACAGGTGTTAAGCCCAACTCAATCATGTTGGGGTAGAAGACCAATCAATTTTGGATTGGTTTCTTATCTCAGGTAAATGAGAAGAAATGAAGAAAAAAAAAAAGGGTCAAGTCCAATCAATCAATCAGATTGCAGACCTGCTGATGACACAACAGTGGTTGGCCTCATCAGCGACGAGGTGCACCATCTCATCAACTGGTGTGACACCAACAACCTACATCTCAAGATCAACAAAACAAAAGAAACTAGAAGCACTCAGAGAGTGCAAACCTCCACCAAAGCCATGGGGTCACTGATGCATGGATCACCACCAAAATGTAATCACTTGTTCCTTGTGCCATTTCCAACAACTCCACAAAATTTCATTAAAATCCATTCATAACTTTTTGAGTTATCCTGCTGACAAACAGACAGACAGACAAACAGACAAACCAACGCAACCGAAAACATAACCTCCTTGGCGGAGGTAATAACAGTGGACTTCAGGAAGAATCACACGCCACACACACCTCTCACAATCAATAGTGCTGTGGTATCTGTGAAAAAGCACCAAGTTCCTGGGTGTGCATATCACTGATAACCTGACATGGAACACCAACACCACCTCCCTTGTCAAGAAAGCACAGCATCGTTTCCACTTCCTGCGCAGGATGAGGAGAGCCAGTCTCCCTCCTTCAGCACTCACCACCTTCTACAGGGGTGCCATTGAGAGCATACTCACCAGCAGTCTCTCTGGTATGGCAGCTGCCATGTTGCAGACCAGAAAGCGCTACAGACGGCGGTGAGAACAGCAGAGAAGATCATAAGATCAGCCCTACCATCCATTCAGGACCTGTATCCATCCCGCTGTCAAAGAGTCATCAACATCATCAAAGACCCTACCCACCGCTCACACACACTGTTCACCCTTCTACCATCTGGCAACTAAACTCACTCCTGAGAGCAAGAAAGACCGTAACATTGGAGTTTGGAGAAACGCAATTTCAGTCTGCTTGCAATGTACGGTTAATACTGACAATGTATTGTTAACTGACAATAAAGTTCGCTTTGACTTTGACTTACTGAAAATTCCAGTAGGGCTAAGCATCTGAACACCAACTTCTGCCAACTACCTAACTGCGCACAGCAGAAAGTGGAAAAGTTTTGCCACGCATTCAAAGCCCTTCATGAGAAAACCCTGGTGGCCCACCCTGTTGGTCTGATAACTCCCTGAGGCGCGACTGGGCGCAAGAGTCATTTTCAAAGCAGAGGGGCTATAATACCCTGACTAGCATCAATTATACCGCGCTCAAAGACACGGTAGCAGAGCACCGCTCCACAAGCCAACTGGGCAGCCACTGCCCCCATGGTCGCCATGGAGATCCATGTTCCCATTATTGCCGCCACCTCTTCCAAAGCCCATCTCCTGGGGGTGTGAAATAACCCCCACCCCCCACTGGCTCTACCCCCACACCCACCCCTCGCCTGCCCTCCCCTCTTCAGCACGAGCACCGCACATAGAGACTCCTGCAGAGAGATAATTACAAGTGTGATCATTATAATTATGATGCGGCTTGCATGTATCTTTTTCTTTTTTTTTTTTTGCTCACCCATAAAGGATATGTTTTGCACCCACCCACCACTCTGCGCCCATGTCGAGTCGTGTCACCCGGCGCATCAAAGGCAAATGCATGCCATGGAACAAGAAGATGATGTGATCACTATCATCTTGCCTAAACAGCACGCTGCTGCTGAAAAGACAAAAGAGCCCAAAGGCTCCAGCTCAGTGCCTTGCCCATTAAATCTTCAAAAAGGCCACACTGTTCACTTAATGACAGATTGGGACATTGACAGATAATGGAAAGATCAGCCAGCGAAGCAGAACAACTCAGAGAGGAGTAAAAGAAGTGGAGATAAGAAACTTTCCATTAAGAAGACCATTATCAGATCTACCATCAGGGGCCAAAGCAGGAGTTCTTGTCTAGAAAGGTCTGGTAAGAGTCACAAGATAAGGTCTACTGAATTCAACTAATATGTGATTAGTATTATCATGGCCAAAGGGGGGTCTGGAGTAGCCAGGCAAAATAAAAGACTGAAAGGCAAAGCATTATTTGTAATGTAGGCTAATTCTTTCCCAAAAAAACAAACAAAATGTGTGTGTGTGTGTGTGTGTGTGTGTGTGTGTGTGTGTGTGTGTGTGCGGTGGGGGGGGGGGGGGGGTCTGGGCGTCCTCCCCCTAGAAAATTTTGAACAAAGTAGGTCCTCTCCTGTATTCTGGTGCATAAATGGCCTGTTGACCCCAATATTCAAGTACCTTCAAGGACAGGTGTCTTTTATGCCTATTTTCAAAAACTTTCCAGACCTTGAAATTCTTTTTTCTGATTCACAAACTTTCAAGGATTTCAAGGACCTGTGGGAACCCCATTGATTGAAGGAAATTATTATTTTTTTTAAATCCAGAAATAGCAACAGCAAGTGAAAAAATGAACCACTGCAGCATTGTCAAAAATGTGTTTGCTCCTGGGGCAAAGGTTTGTATATGGACCATACTGTAGCAGCATGCCACAAACAAATATTTGGGAACACAAAATAGTCTATACCAATATTTAACATTTTATTTTTATATAACAAAATATGTATATTTAGTCACAGTTATAGCCCAGAACAGGCTGACATTATGTCACACAATGCAAACCTATTATATCATTGCAAAGTGTTATATCAGTCTTTCTACTATGGACAAACTGTGTTAACGTTGCCCACAGCGGGCACAACTATGGGGCATAGACACTTAACAGGTGGGATGTGAGACATTACATAGATACCATGTTCATATGGCTCTCATCTGTAACCGCTTGATGAATGAAAAGGAAATGCAAGGCAATTGGCTTTGAATTTACATAGCAATATTAATACAGCCCTGTATGAGTTACATCTAATACCGATTTATCTAGGCGAAATATCAATGATCTCTCCACTCAAATGTGGCATAGGCATGGAAAATTGATTTCAACGCTCTGAGTAGCCTAATTCGGACTAGAAGTAATGTAAAAAGTACCACCAAAAAGAATCACTGGCCCAGGATCAACCAACCATTAACTAGAAAACCGCTCAGAGAGCGCAGACCTCCGCCAAGGCAATGTGGTCACAGACACAATATACCTGTACATTCCAGATCATGTTATGGATCACCACCCGCCACCAAAATCGAATCAGTTCTTGCTTGTCCCAATATAAACATTGTCCTAAAATTTCATCCAAATCCATGCAGTACTTTTCGAGTTATCCTGCTGACAAACAAACCAACAAACCAACAAACAAACAGACAGACAAACCAACGTGACCGAAAACATAACCGTCTTGGCGGAGGTAACAATGTTAATAACAATGTTAATAACAAGGAATAATACTAGTCTTGCAATTATTGCAAAAATGCTATCTGAGATTGGCATTTTCCATACTGTACCAAAGTTGAGACCAAACCTACGCCCTTGTCCATAATGTTCTAATAATCAACTGATTAGGCAGATTCACAAAGGTGTTCTTAGACTTCAGCATGTTTTCATTTTCTACAGCTAAGCTGACAGGGCATAGCTGTGCTTCGTATTCTCTGTAATCTCTAAGCATTCCCAGAGCTAAAAGCAATAGAACCTGAGATGTATAACATACGCACATTTTTCACAGGAATATTGTCTCAGGCTTAGAAACATTTCCTCACTGTTACATTATCAGTGTGCTGTGCATTTAGAAATGCCTTTTTCCTGATGAAAAAGACTACAAAACTGACTCACTAAAACCCTTGTGGAGCCATATGATCTGAAGAGACTCAAGACAGCTGCATTTCAGGCTTTTACTGATGCATCCAAGGAGCAATAGGAAACGATTCAGCATCCACACCGTTTCTAACTTCAGAGTGACAGCTCCCCCTACTGACTTATGAAACAAATAACACCACAAACTACAAATCTGTGGTCTTCCATACAGTGTCTGGTGTTTTTTGCCCTCAATGGTGCCTTCCAGGCAGCACTGCCTTCAAGGCACTACTTCCCTCAGTTTAGGGTTAGAATGAGGGTTGAAGGGGTTAGGGTTAGGAATAGGATAAAGGTAGTGCCTTTTAGGCTGTGCTGCCTGGAAGGTGCCGTTGTGGGCAAAAAACACCATTGAGCCTTCTGCTCATATGGTAAGCATTTGTTCATGATTTGTTCATCCAAGGAAATTATCATCAGACAGGACTGTTTGTCTCCTTATGTCTTTTGATCATTTCAATTTATTTGCACATTTTAGAATTCTTTCCACATTTACATTGCCCATAAAGTCCTATGGACATGCAACTTTCAACATATTAGTCTCAGCTATTTCAGTTTGTAGTGGGTTATTCGCAGTGGCTTTAAATATGCAATAGACTGACTAGATAGATGCTTTCATCATCATAGGAAAGTTGATCTTACACACCAATGTTATGTTCCTCCTCTGTCAACTAACAACGGTCTGTCATGTCATTGTGGGAATTTTGATGAAGACCAATAAAGACAAACATTAAAAGGAAGCTAATCTACCCCTTCAGTTACACCTTTTCTGAAAGCATACACCCACAAGTTGTCATATAATATAAATTTAGACAGGTCCCACCCTCTTCATCTCTTCACTACCCATATGAATATTTGGGCAAATTTGATTAATGTATGGCTCATGGCCTTTGGTACAAATCTTGGATTGATGAGAATTTAACATAATCTCTCAACTAGGATTTCTTAGGACTTTTAGTATGTTGCTCTGGACACTTCAAAGAAATGACATAGGCTAAAAAAAATGTTTTACAATTACATCTATTTTTGGCTCCAAAATGGGCTATTTTTCCTGGACTAAGGAAAACGATTGTGCTCAGATATAATATAAGGCTGGGCCAATGAAAATACTTACCAATGTTACAGTCAGATTAAGCAGACGACCCTTACTGTCCATAAAGAAAACACTGTCCTCATACCAAGGGTCCAAGTGGAGGTAGTTGTACATGCCAAAAGCACGCACATGATCCAAGGTGTATTGGCTGTCCTTCAGCTTCACCTCAGCAACAGCTGAAATGTATTTCATGAAAAGACATTTTGTATTATTCAGATAGGGAAAAACAAAAACTCTACAATGGGGATGCCTGAAATTACCTTTTGATAGTCTACGAACACCTAACCCTATTTGGACGGTTGTTGATATAACGTTAGGCCTGGTTACTGGTTACTGGTTACTGGTTTTGATAAATTTCTTAAGCACCATTCAGGTCAGGGAAGACAGTGAATGAAAAAAAAAATGTAGCCTAATCTTCAGTGATGTTCTGGGTGCAACTTTTTTTGTTCACATGGCCACATTAACATTAATAGTCTATATAATGTGGACTATATTACATAGCCTACATCTCAGCGACATTCAAGCCATTTCGCAGATAGCTACAGGATGCTTTGCGACCACCTCCTCCTCCTCCTGGTAGCTTTTACCTATCTGACACGTCTGAATTCAATTTGTTGATTTGAATGAATGGTGAGGCATATAAAGATCTACGTTTCCACAATAATACTGTAGATTGACAGTGATATTCTAAGTGGTATTAACCAAAAGCCAAAGGCTTACCGTTACATGACGTTAACTTTAACTTAGCTAGTGATTCATTCATTCTAGCTGCAGTTTTCTCTCACCTGCATCTAGTTCAATGGTATAAGTTGGTAGAGGATCCAAAGACAGTCTGTAACTTTCAAACTTGGGATCCAAGAGGTCTCTGTTTACTTTCAGTGAGTAATTTGAAGAGGCCATAGCTGTGGTGATGTAATTAACTATTAGAAATCATGCACAGACAAAAATTCTCAAGCATACAAGCATAATCGTTACACGTTGTTTCCTGTATGACTACCCGGAACACTTTATTGTCGGAACTATGAAGGCATTATGGGTAATGTATTGTGTGTGCAGGTTCATATTTTGCGCTACTGGGATATTTATGGTTGTTTTTAAATTTTAAAGTTTCATACAATATTAGACCATAAAATTGAATTCAACATGTTCAATTGTATAGGTATTTCCTATTAAATTTACCCAGACATTGACAATAAGTTGATAAGGCGGTTCAATTACCCAGAATTCAGCACAATGCGGTTTCACGTCGGACGTTTCATGTGTTGGACCCATTATTTACTTTCAGTGTGCCTAGCGCTGCAAGACTTTGATTGTTGCACAGTGAAAAGTTAGTAGATTGAGGGTCCAATTTGTTAGGGGAAAAAAAGAGTACTTAACCCTAACCATACAAAAGTTCTAACAAAAGGTTTCTGAGTGGTTTCAAATGTAGGCCACTTAAAGCAAAGAACAAAATAGACATGGGCTTTGAAATAAGGAGAGGAGTGTGACGTGAAAAAAAATTATAGGTCCATTTCTGAGATGAAAAGCTCTAAATCCAATCATTTCATATCTGCACTTGCCTATGTAGACATTGCTGCCTCCTATAACTTAGCCCTGCATTAGGATGTCAGTAATGCATATTGCCTTGTACTGTCTGTGTCATGTTTAGCCAGGTTTGACAACATGAGCAAAGGAAGCCAAATGAGAGCGGCTATAAATAAATAACTTACATGAAATTGGAGAAAGAAAGCGGTAAGGAATGTGTTTTCTTCCATGCAATAGTGGGATAAACCTGACTTTTTATCTATGTCAACACTAATTAGGACTCCTTGAATATAGGATGAAAGAATTACTAAGAGCCAAGTTGGTTGAGTGTGGTTGGAGGGACCAGCTAAAGGCACACTGCAAAGGTATGGAGTGGACCGTGCTTATTTTTCCAACAGACTGCTTTTCCACTAACAAAACAAAGGGAGGCAAGTTTATTGTGCAGCTGACTTTTGACTGCCATCTGTTGACTCTTCACATGGTCCGTTAACAGTAGTCCACCACCTACACACACTCATGGGTTTATTTTGTATTGAGGCTTTTGTGCAGTGTCATCATTTTCATACAATGACGTTGTTACTTTTGCTCTCCAGATGTAATAAGAGAAAAGGGTTAAGAGCATGTGACAGTTGAAGACCTGGTGGCAGAAATCACAGCAAAGGGAAGAGGTAGGTGGCAACATGTGCAATGATACAGTTGGTGCAACTAGGCCTTCATGCCTATGTAACAGCGGCACGGGTTTTGAACTTGCCCCCTTTCAACCCACGGCATTGAAGATGAACACTCTAACCACTGAGCGAAAAAGCCCAGGCTTCCAACTCAGGAGTTAGAAGTGTTCTTAGGGTTAGGGTTGTGAGGATTTACCATGTACTGCTACCAGCTAGCTCAGGCTATTACCATCTGTTACGCCCAGGCTATTGCCATCCGTTACCCCCATTACAATGTGTTCTGTTTTGATGACCATGAAAACCTGCCTGCTGTGACTGCTGTGCTGGCTATGACTGCTGATGAGATAGAATTGACTTCCGAAATAAACAAAAATGTGCCAGAACAAGTGCTTAGGAACATTGTTCAGATAGAATCTACTTGGTTTATGAATCATGACTTTATCAGTGTTCTTGAATATGTATCAGACAGTACTAAATGCATTGGACAATGCTGACTTTTATCTAGTCGGCTAAAGTTCAACCAGCAATGCATTCTGGGTTGAAAGTACAGTACCACAAGTACCCAGTGGGATGTTGAACATTAAGGGAGTTGCAACCCACATCTCATTACTGAGGTTCTGAGGGCTAGAGAAAGTCAAGAATGCAGTGGATGTCAAATCTTGAAAAATACAGTAAGCATAACATTGCCAAATTTTATTATGTTGTCATGTGATGATTAATCATACTATTGTTCAAGTGTTATTCTAATGGATGAAAAATGAAGAAGGCTCTTGACAAGCGATTATTGTTGAAGTCTTCGAAGTTCAGATAAATTACGCTTCTTGAAGTCACAAATCACACATGATTTCAACTTTTAAAAATAGCACCTGATGACATGTTTGCTGCCCAATCAGTTATCTGACTATCTGTGATGAAATCTTGTTTCCATAGCCTAGCCCTGGTGCCAGACCTTGTCAAGAAACAACTCCTGCGAAGAATACGTGCATTTCTGGCACAACATTCTTCTTTGTAAATAAGGGCGTCAGTCTTTTCTTCTGTCATAGAAACAGTTTTTTACTTCAAATGAAGTTCAAAATAATGTCATTAATATCGCTTCACTGACTTATTACAGTAGGATATTTGTCACTGTCACTGTTATTGTCATTGCCAGTGCATGCCTATTATTGGACTTTTGAACTGGTGTGACATGCAGAAATCATGACCTTTACCATATTTGACTACCCTGCAAGTTGAAAAATTATTCTTAAAGGAAAAACACCGGCCATTTTCTGTATAGGAATGAAACAATTTGGACCAAATACGGACCAAATAATTGGGAACTCATAGTTGGGGCAGGTTAACTCAGGTAGCTATTGGGGCATGCAGTTTAAGTAGTCCGCATAGGTAAGTTTGAACTCTCTCATTCTATTTACCACTAGCAGCAGCACTTCGTGACCTTAAACAACAGCACTGGGACTTCAAATTCAAATTCAAAGCTTAACACATTCAACTTAAAGTTCTGTTGTTAGAGGACCTCATGTACTTTTATTCATACAAAAATGCTGAGTGAGATGGACCTCCCCAGTTGACGTTGACCCCACAGAGTGAGACCATGGTGCCAGCGTGGTAACCGGAGAGCAGTAAGCCACAGATAGATAGACACAGGGGACAAACGCAGGCAGTGCAAGTACAAAAACAAAAACAGCAAGGACATGTAATATTCTGTCTTATCTGTAATGGTGGAACAGCAGAAACAGAATGACTTGAAGACATACATGTACACATACACACATCTCATGGAAATACAGTTGACTCAGGCCTAGCTCAAACATAAAGACATACGGGGCGTCATAGCTCAGTGGGCTAATGCGTCATACCGCAAATCCGGGGACCCAGGTTCGATTCTGACCCGAGGTCATTTCCCGTTCCATACCCTTCTCTCTTTACCACTCATCTCCTGTCATACTCTCTACTGTCCTATCAAATTAAAGGCAATAAAAGCCCTAAAAAATATCTTTTAAAAAAAACCAAACAAACATAAAGACATAAAAAGCAATGAAATATGGTTATGCAAATTTTAATTATACAATTAATATTCTGCACCGTTAGTTATATTTTCTTGTTCTTGTGTAGCGTGTTTTCCTTCTAGATATGCTCATTGTATTTGAGAGTTGCCAAGAGAAATAGAATTTTTCCCATTGTGTTGTTTGATAATGAGATTCTGTCGAAGTACTGTACATACCTTGATGGCAATTTCTGATATTATGATACTATTTCGAGATGCAATGTCAGAGGAATCATGAACAAATTTTTATTTACAATGGTGTGAATCAAAGGACAGACAGCATGCTTTCCCTTCCACTTTCCACTCCATCTTCTGTAGACAGTGAAAAAGTCTGACCAAGTATCAGAATGTTTTGTTGCAGAGTGTTTTCTCCTTGGTGTTTTTTGTTATAAAATAGTTTGTATGTAATTATGAACTATGTGTGTGTCTTCTTTTTTGACACTTACAATGGCCAATCATTTTTGACACTTACAATGGGTAATCATTTACTTTTGGGTTCCACATCCCGTAATAGAGGGACTGATGTCACAACTGAGATTTTTCTGCTCAAAATGGCATTCGCCCACACAAATACCACCACAGCAGTTATGTAATTAAGCTATGTGTTTCCCTCAAAGCAATTCTTCTCAGACAATGCACAATACAAACCTGTGAAAAATATGCCATTTTGTCTTGTCCTTTTGTTCTGGGTTCATTGCCAATTTGAGACTTCAGTAACTTAAAACACAGGAGATAATCAGCTTTATGAGCTAAATGTTATGTTTCTGTCAAGAGGTAATGAAGATGCTTCTACTGTATGTTTTATTGTCAGAAACCTTAATCATTCACATCACAACAACTTGTACAGTAAACAGTGCATCTCTATACCAAACAAGCCCTAAATGCAATGTTATCAAGTATTTTCTAACTCTAGAGTTTCTTTCAAAAACCACAATCAGAATGCACAGAATGCTACTTCCCATGTTCTTGATCACAACCTTCCATTACATACTCAGGACAACTGCTGATTCGAAATACACATGAACAAACAGGAACATTCTTGCAGACTTAAGAAACAAGGTTGCTCAAGTTAAGAAGCACACATGTCATTACATACACATAAACCAACTGTTTGGCTCGTTCATCTGGTCAGATAAGTCTAATAGAATTACGTAGTAGAAAACTCCTACAGAACACCGGAAAGGAGGGAGGTCTAAACTTACCAAATATGGAGTTATACTTTTACTCAGCTCAATCTTACTATATAGACTTAATAGATTAGATGAACCTTGCATAAACATAGAAAACCATCAACTTAAACCAGATAATCTCCTTATAGCATTGTTTTCTAAACGTAAAACTAAAAACTCTAACTTTCTAATAAATAGTACATTGAGGGCATGGGAAAAAATTAAAACCATTACAGGAATCCATATTACTATACCGCGAACTGCATGGAATAATCCCCATATTAAAATCCAGAATGAAAAACTAAATTGGGAGCCCTGGAAAAAAGGAGGAATAAAGAAACTTTCAGATATCATATCTCAAAATAAAATAATGTCATTTGATCAGCTTCAAAGTAACTATAATTTAACTAATAAGGAATTATTTAGATATTTACAACTGAAAAGATGCACATTTTGAGTTTGATTATGATACCAGTCCCTCAGTTACAGAGCATATTATTCATGCCTTCTGGGAATGTGAGAAAGTAAAAAAAGACATGGATTGAAATTAAAAATTGGATGGCCGACATACGTAAAATAATCCTTAAACTAACACCATTGGAGTGGATTTTACATACAACTGACCACTTGAAATATCCTGTAGGGTGTCAGGTTATTCTCTAATTTTAAAACATTGGAAAGATTCTAGGCCCCAACCCTGCAAGAATGGAAGGGTCTGCTTAAATATTACCTAAGCACAGAAAGGACAATGTATGAGGACAGAAAAAAAATAAATAATTGTGAAGTATGGCAGGACATTTATGATTCTTTATAAAACAATGGGTAGAGGGACAGAGATGGAATAGGACAGATGGACGGAGAACTCTGTGTGTGTGTCAGGGTATGATTGTGTGTGGGCTGTCTGTTAGTAGGTGTGGATGTATTATACTGTCTGTATGTATTGGTGTATGAATGTGTCGGTGTGAGGAAAAGTGTGGGTCTGAGTACTGTCCGTATATGTATTGGTATATGAGTGTTTTTGGTGTGAAAATCTGTAATATAAATAAGTGGCACTGGTAAGCTATGAATATGAATTATGTTGGTTTACTATGTAGGCCTACTGGTGTGCAACTAAAACAAATAAATATAATTGTTAAAAAAAAAAGAACAGGCACACATGTGTTTGTTTCATAAAGCACAAAGCACATGTTAAGTAAGCATGACAACATGATTTTTCTAAAGAATGTACAACAACTGAACAGTGAAGGTCTTTTAAGTTCATCTGAGCCTAAAATAGACTTGTCAGCTATTGTTTTGGATTGCATGCTGACTTGCCGTGTGTGGATGGACATTAACTTCAAAGGGCTTGCTTGTCCAGTTGCATTCTAATCTTCTTGCAGGCCTGCATTCTGAGGACATGTAAGTGCAATATGACGAACAAGCTGTCAATCCTGAATGATGGCAACATGATAGGAGGGAGGGCCTAGGCTACTCACAACACCTTGACACTTTTTTTTCAGTGTAGGCTATTAATGGCTGTCTATTGCAAACACTTGGTGGTTGGGGAAAAACATGAAAGTGTGGGGCAAGAAAGAAAAATAGTGGACTGTAAAGATAGGCCTATTTTATTTAGGTTTTATTTTAGGTTTTAACTAGTGCTGTCAAACGATAAAAAAAATAATCTGATTAATCACAAAATTCTGCAATGAAGCTTAATCACTATTAATCGCAACTCATTTCCTCCAGTAAGAATTTGGATGCTAGGGTATGTTGGATCATTATTTTGCCCTGTAAAGACCCTGTTACTAAATAGTTGGCTTTGTTTGTCTCAAATGGGGCAATTCACACCTGTCCCCTACCCCCAAGGATTCTCCAAACATGCTGTTGGACTGTTGGAGCTAGGCCATAATCTTTGTATAGTTTGACTTGATAGCCGAGCAATTTTCCATCTGAAACTGAACATAATACATGCCATGAAAATGGAACCATATCCATCAGGATTAATCTGAGTTAATATTTTTAATCTGAGTTAATCTCCCATAAAAATAAATAAATAAATAAATAAAAAAGATCATTCATTTCAATGAAAAAAATAATAGTAAATCCCAGCTACATCAAAATGTGTTGGCAAGGGGCAAAATTAGAAGTTGTAGGCTATTTAGCTGTTCCAGAGATGGATAGGAGATGGACTTTGGCTGTAGGCCTACAGTACTCTGATTACCACGAACTCGAGTGTTCATGTTGTGGAAATGTGAGTGAGCCATGGTAATGTCTGTAGAAGGCTTGCTCGTCAAAGATGTTATCATTGCTGAATCAGGTAGGCATGACATTGACGCAAAGATGTATTTGATGTCTCTGGGCATGTCAGTAACTGTTAATTATATGCTGGACAACACTGTCGTTGAGGGAGTGTCCACAAGTTTTCGCGTCCAGTGGGCGGCCACACCTGTAGCTGGAAGCATGTTACTGATGACACCTCCTCCTGGATACTTGGTATATAAACTCTGTAAATTGTTAAAATCAAGCGGGACCACTACCTCTAGTCACCACTACCACGCCAGGTATAGTAAACAATTTAATCCTTCCCGCTTGATAGAATTAGGCAAGTCTTAGTGAATTATACATTTGTGACAGTCTAAAGATAACCATAGTCAATTTGAGTCAATTTGATTTGAGTTATGCACTCTTCCCTTTGAAATGTGACTGGGGCCTGCTATATTACAGAAATAAACTTTTTTGAAGAAGAACTACTACTTCATAACACTTGTTGAATATATTGCTAAATCATTTCACATCATCGACACAGGCTATTAGTTATACAAGTTCTGATGTAGAGTGGTACGCAAGCCATAAGCCTATAATAAAAATAAGTGGTTCTGTCTTTGCCAGTGAAACGTGCGTGGACTGTAAGAAGTGTTTCCACTTATCAGTGTATCGCTGATATGGCGCGCACACGGCGGCACGCGCTGTCGCTTGTGGTTTGTCTCATGCTATGTTGCTCAGGTAAGCCTTTGACAATTTCAATAAGGAAAAAAATATGCTTGAAAACATTTTGTTTGTTTACATTGTTTCGTTGAAAAGCACTCTACTCAGGCCTGAGAGTTCAGTTGAATGTTCTTGTTCTTGATATTAGATGCTCAGCGAGTATCCAGAATTGATCCTCACGTCGGAAGCGTTAATGGAGCAACTAGAATTACTATCCAGGGGGAAGGTAAGGAAATCAATTATTTAGAGTCGCAAACTTATTATGACAAGCATAAAACAGACAAAACAATGCATTTCAAAGACATCAGTTGTAGGCTTTTGTTTATAATTTAGACCCATACCGTACATTCTCACTGTTTTTTTGTTTGTTTGTTTGTTTGTTTTGTTTTGGTTTTTTTTGCAATGCCTAGACACAATACTTTTACAAACGTGTGAAAAAATCAAATGTATGCCTACAGTATACTGTATAAGTAACTCCCCTGTGAAAATAACATGGCTTCTTGAATATTTCAGGTTTTGCACAGGAAAATCAGTTCTCTCTGAATCCGGATGATGCAGACTTTGGGAACAGTGTGACCCTGGTGTCTAAGACTAGATCCTACCCATGTGATGTGGAGAGGGATTCCACCCACAGCAATCAGATCTTATGCTACACAAGGTATGAACATAAGAAATATCAATGAAGTTGTCCTTGATTGGTTCATTTGTAAATTATATTCTATATGTCCAGGGGGTCCAATGCGTGGGATTGATTAACAAGGCGAACTGATAACTATAGCTTAAAAAAAAAAAAAAAATCTTTTCTTGGATTGAAGCAACTCTGGTATATCAAACATGGCAACATTTTATTCCTTTATTGCAACTTTATGTTACTGATGCACTTTACACACAGTTGACAGTGAGTAGCGGAGTAACAATACCAAAGTTCTACCTCAGTGGAAAGATCTCCAAGAAATTTAGCTGATTCAGTGCTCAAGTAATGTCGGTGGCGCTACCTACTGCTTAAACAACAAATGAGGCCTTGTAACGAAGAACCATATAAGTCCATTTCTCAAAATTTTGGATGAAAATATTTGAACACATATAAAATGGTAATAAACCAGTCTGAAACCAAAATTGTTTAATTAGATATTATTGAGGCACTTTTCAATAATATCTGGTCTCAGTCTTGTTTTCATTTCAGACTGGTTTACTACCATTTTATATACGTTAATGTCACTTAATCGTAGCCTAAACCCAAGACCTAAATATTCAAAGACTAATCTGGCATGGTTCGACTTTGAGTTGAATCACGAGTCATGTCTTGTAGGGTCCCGATGGTTAGTGGAGGGGGGTTATTGGTATGCAGAGGAATAAATGCGAAGTGAGTTTAATGTGTCTCCCTCAGAGCTATGCCCCGGGATGACTACCACATACGTGTCAGTGTGGATGGCGTGCCTATTCCCACCAGTAGAATGTGCAATGGGTGGTACACTCACTACATCTGCAGTTTCTATGTAAGTAAACACAAATGGAATGGAGTTAGATTATGTGTTTTGTTTATAATAATTATGACATGCTGCAAATTTTTCTTGTTTCTACATTTTTTCTTTTACTTCACTGCTTTTAAATACTTACATTTCATTCATTTACATCACTACCGTTTGATATCAGTGGGTTATACAAATATGGGCCTACATGTCTTTAGGTTACTTTTTCCCACATGATTTTCATGGTCATAAGATTATGTTATTATCATGTTTCAATTTAAAAGTAAGACCAGTAAAATAAAAAAGGTAGCAAATAAATTACAGAAAATATTTAAGATAGAATCTATACAATATAATGTATATACATGTATAATGCAAAAAAAAAACACCTGTCAACCCATTTGTTTAAACTTTACAGCCACGCTGGTGGAGAACTCCTACTATCTACAGCCTGACTTCAAACTCTGGATTGCCAGGTATTATCCCCATGTTTCCATTAACTATGCTGTTCTCTCTCTCTCTCTCTCTCTCTCTCTCTCTCTCTCTCTCTCTCTCTCTCTCTCTCTCTCTCTCTCTCTCTCTCTCTCTCTCTGTTTGTGTGTGTGTGTGTGTGTGTGTGTGTGTTTATTTGTGTGTTGCCCTTTCATAGTCAATGCAGTGAAAACCGTGTTGGTCTTATATTTGTGGTTTCTTCCTAACCCACAGGTTCGGTGGTCAAATTAAGAGGAAGGATATACTCTGATGTCTACGGGAGCAACACTGACACCAGCTCCAATGGTCTTGACGTCAGGTTCCTAAGGTAGCAAAAGACCTTTCTAGTCATGAGTAAATGTATTTATTTTGGCCTACTAACTTTGGACAAACAGATTAAAGTCCTTATTGAGCTACAAGAATTAACAGCAAACTTAAAGCTCAAGCCAAGGTTCCAAGCAACTAAGGCACACCTAACCTACCTAACCCTATTCACCTAACCCTAGTACCTAACCGGTGCTGAAGGCACGTTGAGGCAAAAGGGCCATTGACTCCTGGAGCGATAATTATAACTATAACTACAATGACACATACTGTATGTACTTAAAGTCAATTAGTGTTCACACCACAACTAGATTGACAATGGCATGTGCAACGATATTGTTGGGGTCGGGATCACTTTCAGATCGTTTTTTAGAATGATAAAAGGCCTATGGCCAATCAGAAACATGGGATCTAGGCATTAATTTATTAGCAAGACAGACCTATGTTATCGTTTGTCAGAGTGGACAGAAACATTGTTATAGTTACAGTTACATACTGTAACTGACCAGTAGCATATCAAGCCACTGTATGCTCCTTGTATCATCATGCTTTTGTGGGTTTGAATATTGTACCAACTTTCAGTTTAAACATTCAATTACTGCATGTTTCACATGTGTATATTCCTATATTCTCTATGCCAACTCCTCCTGACAAAATGTACAACCTTTTCTTGTCATTATCACAGGGCCTACATGGGTGGGATGCCCTGTGAGCTCCTGAAGCCCAACTCCGATGAGCTGTAAGTCTGTTTGTCACATTAGTGAAGTCAGTTTTGAAGACAGCTTCATGCATAAGAATTTATTAGCAGTGCAAATATTTGAACCATTCCGAATCAAATGGAGCCCCAGACACAGATTAAGCCTAGCCCTACACTTAATATTTTTTATAATGGTGATATTTAAGGTTGTCTTTAAGGTTGAATTAATTAATTTAATTAATCTTAATATTAATTTATAGTCTCAGTCTCTACAGTAATTCAAGTCTGCAAAACCAAACCTCATCTACTGTTTAGCAGTCTAGACTTTGGTTTAGAGATACATTAAGCATTACTAATGAGGCTGGCATGTGGTCTAACTCAGGTATGGATTGACACTGGACTCTGAGGGAAGCCATTGGGGACACATGAGTTGTGCAATGACTGGAACATACATTGGTAAGAACTACATATCAACAAACAAACAAACTACATATTTAAGTCAAGTTAGGTCTCATCTTAAACAATGGCATAGAAATCAAATCATAAAATGGTGCCATATATGTTTTTTTTTCTTTTTTGTCCTTCCTAGGTCATCATAACTTGAGTTACATTCTGGACAGCGATTATGGAAGGTATTTTTTTCATAAAGCATTTGAGTTCAACATTTATTTCTTTGCTTTTATTACCATAACCACTTAACATACAGTACATACAGTGTTAGGAAAACAGTTTGGTTAAATGGCCAATTTTAGTGTCGCTGTTTCGATTTTTTTATCTGACATGTTTCTTTTTGTTTGTATTTCAGGAGTAATCCTGAAAAAAGTGTCTACTTTGTCTCAGCCTTGAACAAACTGTCCATGTTCCAGACATATGCAGGTACTAATATCCCATTTATAACTAATATTCCATATATTTAACCAAAGTTGATGCATTGGTTTTACAAAATGTCAAATGCAGGCTTATTCATGGAAATGCATTTTATTTCCTTCAGTCTTCAATGAAACTTTCTATGTGTTCAATAAGTAATGTTTATTAAACTGTAGTCACTGGTAATATAGAGTTTTTGTTTTTTTGTATACATAAAATATTTCAGAATATGACATGTAACGGAGGCCAGCTAGCTCGGCTAGCTCGGCGGTAGTACGTGTAAATCCTCATCACCCAATTCCATGGGCGAGTTAGAAGCTCGGGCTTTTGGCTGAGTTGGTTACAGCGTTCCACTCCCATGCCGGGAGTTTGTAGCTTGCGGGGTGGCGGGTTCGAGACCCGTGTGCGGTGCGGACCGCCACCGGCTACACACACAGGTCATATCTGGAAACTGCTGTACCGTATATGCCAAAGTCAACAAAAATACCTTCAATCATGCATACTTTTTTAAGTTGTGTAGGTTACTCATGCTTGTCTGACTGTATCTTGCTATTCTAAATCCCTGAGTGTGTAGTACAGTGTTCAATTTTCATAAATATCACTCTCAAAAAAGTGCTTAGATCCACGCTTTTCAGCGAATAACACAAGTATATCAATAGTGTCTTACATGTAATAGTATTTTGATAATATTTTATTGTCTTTATCACTATCACTATCATACACTGATTTTTGTGCTTGTGTGATTTTTTTTGTCAGAGGTGACAGGAGTGTCCCCCTCAGAAGGCAGTGTGCTTGGAGGAACACTGTTGACCATCCACGGACGTTACTTTGACGAGACTGACATGCCAGCAGAAGTTCTTGTTGGAGGTAAGCCTGATACAAATAGGCAACCAGATAGACAGAGAGTTGTGTGTGTATGTGCATCTTTGCTTTTCCAGATTTGTGTGTGTGTGTGTGTGTGTGTGTGTGTGTGTGTGTGTGTGTGTGTGTGTGTGTGTGTGTGTGTGTGCGTGTGCGTGAGAGAGAGAGAGAGAGAGAGAGAGAGAGAGAGAGAGAGAGAGAGAGAGAGAGAGAGATCCAGACAGCTAAAGGTGTGTGTGTGTGTGTGTGTGTGTGTGTGTGTGTGCGTGCGTGAAAGAGAGAGAGAGAGAGAGAGACAGAGAGAGAGTGAGAGAGAGAGAGATCCAGACAGCTAAAGGTGTGTGTGTGTGTGTGTGTGTGTGTGTGTGCGTGCGTGAAAGAGAGAGAGAGAGAGAGAGAGAGAGAGAGAGAGAGAGATCCAGACAGCTAAAGGTGTGTGTGTGTGTGTGTGTGTGTGTTTGTGACGATATGATTGATAGATGGATGGATGGATGGGTCACAGGAACAAAAAGTGCAAACCATGTATGTAAAAATATGTCTGTGCCTTCACAATGCATAGCTAGAATTGAATGATGAATAACTCAAACACAGACACCTTCATCTCTGCCTGTCTGTCGTTTGTTTTTAGTGACAGCCATAAGTCCTATTGTGCTATTGTTATATATGGTGTGCGTTGCTATTGTTCTGCTTTGCTGTGGGCGCAGACAGTGAGCTCTGGCCTTATCAGATATCAGTGTTGCTGGGTACATTGCTTCTCTTCTGTCATCAGGCCAGAGATGTAAGGTGGTGAGCGTGACAGATGACAAGATTGTGTGCAGGACACCTGAGTATAGGTGGACCAACATGACAGTCTTTCCAGGTAAGGGTTCAGCAACTTCCTCTGTACTTCTTTGATGTGTGTGTGTGTGTGTGTGTGTGTGTGTGTGTGTGTGTGTACAGTATGAGTGATAGAAAATAAGTTGCCGGTGAGTGTGTGTGAGTAGGTGACATAGACGGTGTGTGTATGTGTGTGAGGATGACACAATGTCAGTCATTGTGATGATTCCAGACCTTCTTGTTCATGCCAGGGTGTCTAAATGCTGCTGATAAGATGTGATGTGCTGATAACATGCTATTGTCTACTTTTCATCACAAACGCATCTCAGATCTATTGGCTCATAGCACATACTATAGCTTAGACAAAAGGACCAGCATCCAGCAAGCAAGAACAACATGTGCTGCAGTCTGTTTTGAACTCAGTGTTGTTTTTTTGCAGGTTTTTTTTAGTTTTCAAGGTTTTTTAGTAGGCACAATGAAACCACACAAACTTTCTACCTAAACAGATGTTTTAATCTCCCATGACTCCCCCAACTCTCTCTCTCTCTCTCTCTCTCTCTCTCTCTCTCTCTCTCTCTCTCTCTCTCTCTCTCTCTCTCTCAGGTGGCAGAGGTCTGAAGATGGATCTATGGAATGAGACTTACCCACGCAATCTCGAGGAAGTTCTGGACTACAACACCAGCTGGCACGACCACCGGGGTGGCTGGGTTGACTCCCTCACGCACAGGTTCCCCGACGAGATCGAACGCTTTGCCTCCAGGCTGACTGGTTTCTTTGTGCCCATGGAGACGGACTACTACAGGTTCTACATGTTAGCAGACGACAGATGCCATGTGTACCTCAGTCTTACTGGGCGCCCTGAAGATAAGGTAGCCATCTTCTTGTGGGGTCTTATTGGACTCTATGCTTCAAAAAGAGCATCTGTGTTTTTTGTTTGAAGTTTTTATTTACCTGAGTATTAGTGCGTTCATATTTGAACACCTCTGTTTTTTGTACAAATTTCTTTGAACCTGATTTAGTAAAGTCTTAACAGAACTCCTCAACAGAAAACAGTAGTTTGTGAAATACCTCTCCTGACACCATCAACACACCTTTAGGGCTGGATTTGTAAAGTGACTTTTGAACAATGCACTCTAAAAAGTTGTAAAGATGCCACCATTCCATGTGCTAAGTGAAATAGAAAATGAATATCTTCTTTGTCATGTCCACAGAAACTCATTGTACACACCAATACCTACACCAACAACTTCTATCGCTTCGAGAGCCAGAAGTCTTCCGTCATGCATCTGGAGAAGGGAAAGGCGTAAGTGTCCATACAAAAAGGCACTGTAGAAACAAATAGTAGAAACGAGAGTCTTAAAAAGTAGAATGTGCAAAAAGTTTGAAGTTAAGACAATCATCTATCAAAACCCAATCCTTAATCATACTGTAATATTATATTTGCTGCTAATGGTAAAAGGTGGTAAAAGGTGTATTGGCTTGACAACACATACATATATTTAGAAATAGCGGCTGATAGAATGATGTCACAAGGTCGAAAAAGAAAAATATTGCTCTGTCAAAATCTTTATGCAGCCATGTTGTCCAGGGGCGCTGCTAGAAATTTTGGGCCCTATGACAAAAAATTTTTTTGGGCCCCTCAAATATTGATTTTAATATTCAAATATTCTTTGGGCCCCCCTGTCTGTACTGGGCCCTTAGAATCATCCTAACTCCCCCCCTCCCCCTAGCGGCGCCCCTGATGTTGTCTGTATGTATAATGTAGGTACTACCTTGAGGCCCTTGTCCATGACTATGGTGGTCCAGGTTCTGTCAAAGTTGCGGTGAAGAAATGGAAGAGTCCCTTCACCAACAACCAGGCACATGAGGCTGTGAATGAGAAGCAGATCATCTATTCAAAATATGATGTCTTAAAAGAGAAGCAGGTTGGTATAGTGAAATACAAAAATATATTGAAATGCAAAAAAAATATTGCTCTTTAAAATGTGGTTGTTATGACAGTAATAATGCTTATTACCATTACTATAATAATGAATATTTAGATGCAGGGTTTAGAGTGGGACTGAACAGTCTGGTACTGTTTCCTGGGACCTGTGATAAATGATTAAATAATATACTGTAGTCATTCATGTCGATTAAACAATGGTGTTTTTTAATTGTCTTTATCCTCCTAATCCTCCTAAAATAATATTAATCCTCCTCTCTCTTTATTGTGCCATTCAAATAAAAAAGTAGCCCATAATATTGTGTTCTGCCACTGCCTTTATGCAGCTACCGGTAACTATATGATAGACTTTTTCAGGGCTACGTGCAACAAGTAGGCTATGTGTATTGTGGATATTAAGTCATGTGCTCTCATCTTGTGTCATCTTGCACAGGTGTTGCATTTTGATGGCTGGAGCACAGGGAAAACACCAGTGAATGAGGTTCAACGGGTGACAGTGAGCAGTGACTGCTTCTCCGCGGGGACCTGCGCCTCCAAATTCTTCACATTAGGTTATGGAGCACAGAAGACAGGTAAATTACCACTGCGACGTCTCTGGTATAGTACATTTGTAATGGTTCAAGTGGTACTGGATGTGCATTTTGCATAAGCTCTGCGCTTGAGTTTCGACAGTTAAATCCCAGTAGCAGAATTTTGGATTACACAAAGAATGGCACAATATTTATAAATATATAAGGCATGTTGGTACTTCTCACTAGATACAGTACTTAAATTAAATAAATGGAAAAGAATTAATTGTCCAAATCAATTGTAGGATTCATGAGGATAATCTATATGCCTAATGTCTGTATGCTTATGCCATGTTTATTGCAGGGCTCATTGCAGTGAGTGCATCAGCTGATGATGTTGCGGCCGCCCTGAATGGCCTCTGGACAATTAAACCCGACTCCGTCACAGTGACCAAACAGGATCAGGGCAATGGAGCGCAGTACACAGTGACCTTCGACTCGCGCAGGGGTGGGTGGAATTGGCTTCATCCATCTGATTCACTGTCATTATGTCTAGTTAGTCATTGAAAAGGCAGATCTATGATGCTGACTTCAACACTCGTTTATCAAGTCAAGATCAATTTTCCTGACTTCAGGTCAAGTTAGTCTGATTGAATTTGTGTCCATTACAGATTCTAGGTCTAGTTAGTTTAATTGCATGTTGGTGTATTACTTCAAGTGATGATTTTGAATGAATAAATAAATAAATAAATAAATAAATAAATAAAGCAAAGGCTTCAAGAATCATATCGATGTCATATCTAATGTTCTGCGTTTAAGCTTATTTTGTCAAATTCGAAGCAGGTCTGTTAATACCCAAGTCTTCCACATTGCAATAAATCTACATTACAAATGGCATTTGTGAAACTGAAGGCAGTGCATATAAGATTTCAGAGGTATACATTCATTTTTTTTCCCTGCAGGTGACTTTGAAAACCTACACGCTTGGAGTATGGGGGATGATGTGACCGTGTCTGTTGCCGAGGTAACCAAGGGAGTGGCCAGTCTTGAGACCTTCACCCTCCTCTGGGAAGGAACCCCATCCACCCCCATCCCATTCAACGCCTCAGAGTCCGAGGTCTGGACACACACACCCCACACCTAAATATCATCACACTACATCCGACCTAGTCATTTCCAAACTGCAGTTGAAAGACAAAATATGCTCATTTCAAACATACAATTTTCTTTTTTATACATTGTATGCATAGAGATATATGTAAATATGCCTACATATGTATTAAACACTGAATACATTATAACGTAAAATATCACATCAATGTAAGATATTTTATGAAGTAAAATATTATTAATCATTAGTTGGATTATTTTGATACTTTAATAGGAATTTTAGTTTCCATTTTGATGCAGAGACACATTACAGAAATGAAGGACACCAATATTTTGACATGAGGGATATGTGTCTCTCTCTCTCTCTCTCTCTCTCTCTCTCTCTCTCTCTCTCTCTCTCTCTCTCTCTCTCTCTCTCTCTCTCTCTAAGGACCATGGTAGTGTGTGAGTGTCTAGTATGTGTTGTGTCTGAATTTTCTGTGTCCTTTTTCTCCCCTTCCTTTTGTCCCCACAGGTCCAGAGTGCTCTGGAGGGCATGTTGCGTGCTGAATGCCCTGCTGACATCCTGTCTATGGAGAGCTTTACTGTCAAATACCACAGGGACTATGAGGACGAACACACTGGGGTGGGTGGTGAATACTCGCTGTCTGAGAATAATGACGGGAACCGGATGGATTACATTTTGTTAACCTGTTGCAGATTATAGGCTATAGTTACAGGTATTATCAGTGTCCTTGACAGGAAAATAATATATATATATATATTTATGTGAAACTGAGACACATCATATTAGGATAAGATTTTTCTGTCTGGGGCAGACACCATATTAAATCACAGTCCTTACTTATTACTAGCCTAAAGCCTGTGTGGTTATAGAAAGTCCATTTCTCTGAGACTCCATTACTCTCCAGGCTGAAAATGTAGGTCAGGTGAACAGATACTCTTGAAGCTCGAGAACATATGGCTGGTTTAGTGCTCAGGTAAATTTAGAAAGAAAGCAAGAACAAAGCAGATTTTATCAAGGTTTTTATAATTGTTTATTGCTTTTTTAATCTAAGAAACAGTCTTAGTTTTTGTTGTTTTATTTCAGTTTTAAAGACAGGATTGAGAATGCACTTAGTTAGCCATTCCGAAGCAGGCTGGTGGGGATTCTTAAATGAGCCAAATAGCTGAGACAGAACCAGTCCAGATTTTTCACATTTCATGTTACATTTATATAGCACTTTTCAAGACACCCAAAGCGCTTTACAGTGGAAGGGGGACCTCACTGACCAGATTTCAATGTCAATATTTTCAGTGCAAAATATATACGGGAATATACCTTTAATTATGTTTTTTTTCAACTCAACTGTTTTTGCTTTAGTCTTAGTTGCCATTAAACATCATGACTCTGGCTTGTGTCTGTGGTTCTGCAGTTCTCTGAGACTAACGCGGACAAGAGGGGGACACTGGTGGAGGATACCGATGCCTTCTGTGGTCGCTGGTCTCTCATGAACCCTGAGATTCTCTTCATGTCCACTGACACCAAGGAGTCTGGGGGCCAGTATGGAGAAGTGAACGTTCAGCAGGAAGGCACGGTAAGGACTCTGCTTAGTCATCTCTCTGAGTCAGACTCTTCTCTGTCATTATTAAATGATGTCCGTCACCATAATTCACTCTGAAGTATAACTCATGCAGCTGTGGTTGCCAACCTGCCATAATTCTCTTTTCTTCTCCCTCAGAACTGAAGCCTATTTTGATATTATCTGTAGATCTCAACATTAACTTTGTTGTGCGATGGCATGCTTATTTGGGGAAACATTTTGCATTTTGCATTGCAAAATGTATGAAAAATGTCAAACATAAACACATTCCCTGTCTCTTCCTACAGCTCTGCTTTGCCTACAAAGGAGACATGAAGAATGAAGTAGGAGTGAAGTTCTCTTACACGGACACCAATGGTGCCAAACAAACAGTCACAGCCCAGGTTTCCTTAACATCCAATCCGGACTCAGAGTACGCACAGCATTTAATCGGCATTATGACATCATTTCCTGATAGAAGATTGATAGGTGATGAATAGATAGATAACCATGCATTATTTGTTTCTCATAGCTGGCAATACAAGTGCGTGGACCTGATGACCTCACTGCAAATTGAGCATGTTGGCACCAACTACATGATGAAAGAGCTGCATCTGTCCAGAGAAGAAGATGGCGGGGATTACTATGTGGATGCTGTTCATCTTGGGAGAACTGCAACAGTGCTGGATGGCAGTATGTCTTCTTCTTCTTCTTCTTCTTCTTCTTCTTCTTCTTCTTCTTCTTCTTCTTCTTCTTTTCATTAAAACAAACAAACAAACAAACATTCTTCTTCTTCTTCTTCTTCTTCTTCTTCTTCTTCTTCTCTGCAGTCATTTCCAATAATTCCTCTATACGTTATCTGTCTGTTCTAGGTGTCTTCCAGAGGAGAAGGCCAGCAGCTCTCTCTCAGTGGGGTAAGATCATTGACACCATCACCGTGACAAAATCCTCTGAGGAATCATCCGTCAGCTATGACATCACTGCTACACCTTTCAACTGCGCCTTCGACTTACCTCTGTTGGAGATCGGCTTTCTGCAGGTGAGAGAGAGAAATGAATGGGAAAATGTATACGTGTTGTGATGTATGTATGTGTTGCTGGTTGCATTTCCAACTTTGTGTTGTTTGCAATGCAAGTCATATCCATGACACAACTGTGACTTTGAGGATATTGTATGCTGTATGTCTTTGACTATTAAAGTGTTAAAAAATGTTTCACCATCCAGATACGTACAGCAACACTGTCAACAGAGATGATGCTGTTTAGAGTGTTTGTTTCTCAAAACAAATCTTTATGTCCTTGTTCCCTTGGTGCTGTAGGCAATGTCCAGTAGTCTGCCTGAGAGTGAGGAGTACGCACAAGGCGCTGCAAAAGTGACTGTCACCCGTACCCAAAGAGCTAGCCCCCCTCTGAATGGCACTTTTGATGTTGAGATTTTTGGACGGCGTGTTGAAGGTGATACTTCTTTCAGTATTATTGTCTGGAAATGTTATGTGGAACAATAGCACAAAGCACTGTGAATAATATTCTTGTATGCAGGTAATGTTTGTTTGAATGAACAGACTGTCAGAATTTCTTTGGCACTTAGAGTTTACATGAATGACACAATGTAAAAGTATGTTAGTTAGTTATTATTTTAATTATGATGATTTCATATTTATTAATTAAAGATTGAATTATACGTTCATTAATGTAATGCAAGACGAAAACCACACACTCACTGTAGCTTACCAATGCATCACACTCTTAGCTCCATACTGTATAATAAGTTGATACAGTAATTTCCCGCATATAAGCCGCATTGTGTATAAGCCGCAGGACAGTGTTTTATGCAAGTTAAAAAAACAAAACCATATTAACACCATATTAACTGTCCCCCTGTTTTAACCTCATAGCGGAAGAAATTTTGCAAAATCAATGTATAAGCTGCGGCTAATAGTCGGGAAATTACGGTACTGTACATGAAGAGGGTGAAATGTAGACTAACATGGGATTACGGGCACGTCATCTTCCAGGCTTGGCTGTGGACATATCAGCAGAGGATCTGAAGTACGCCCTGCAGTCCATCCCAGAGATGGGCTCCCTAGAGGTGAAACGGAGAGGGGACTGCAAAGGTTACGAGTGGGTCATCACCTGGATCAGCAACCCTGGACGTCAACCTGTTCTCCAGGTGAGTCTGTGACCTTTACTGTGACTGCTGCGATAGGTCGTTTAGTCTTCCTGAGAAATGCAAAAGTAGAAAGTCATTTAGTCATCAAAAAAATTAGCCTCGCTCAATACCAAAACTGTCAAGAAAAGTTATCAAAACCAGTGTATAGCACCTACAGTACTCAATAAAACAGCATAGGCTACATTTTAAACTAGTTGGATTAGGGAAAATGTAATTCATTGATAAGAATGTCAATGCCAAGTTGTCAGTATTCATTTTGTTATTCATGTCTATCTTTTTTTTCAATTGTGGTCAGCCATTCATGTTCTTTTCCATAGGCTACTTTCCATTACTGTAGGTCAGACATCATTATAGTCAGAGATGATGATGATTAGATCACAGTCGACTGGTGTGAGTGGTCTAACCCAGAACACACACAGCTATATCTGTCCCTGGTGTGTCTACAGTATAATTAACTGATAAAAGATACTGTTGCGGTGCCTAGAGGTCTCTGCATATTGTGTGTGTGTTGTTGTATGCATTATGTGTGTAATTGCATAAGGGTTTGTGCTTGTTTTGTCATTTGACAAGTTCTACCAGGAAGTCTCTAATGCCACGTTAATGCGCTAAACCGCTGTCCAATCGTCGCTCGCCACTTGCTTTATTACGACTTGTCTAACACACCTGTCTGTTGTTCTGTGCACTCTCAGGTGAACGACTCACAGGTGACCGGAGTGGACCCAAAAATCCGAGTCCAAGTCCGAGACGAGGGAGGTCTGTTCATGCAAGCCATCAGGGGAGATCTCCTCCGTGTCGCAGAGTCCAAACCACAGGTACTTATGCAATACATTGACACACAAAATGATAGAATGTGACACACACACACACACACACACACACACACACACACACACACACACACACACACACACACACACACACACACACACACACACACACACACACACACACACACACACACACACACACACAGAAATAGAGAGAAAGAAAGCCACACACACACACACACACACACATGAGCACACACAGAAATAGAGAGAAAGAAAGCCACACACACACACACACACACACACACAACACACACACAAATACAGAAAGAAACACACACACACACACACACACACACACACACACACACACACACACACACACACACACACATGAGCACACACAGAAATAGAGAGAAAGAAAGCGTGAGAGAGGCAGAGAAGCCTGCTACAGTAAGTATTGAGCAGGAGTCATCAGAGAGGAGGCATTTTTGCATGGCTAAGTGGAGCCATTTGAATATGTCGTGTGTGCTATCATTAGTGCCCATCGGCAGCATTGGGAGGGTCACAGGGGGATTAGTGCCTATGGTTTGGGAAGAGAAGAGAAGAGAAGAGAAGAGAAGAGAAGAGAAGAGAAGAGAAGAGAAGAGACCCTCTGTGACACTCCTCTACAGACTCTCACACTCAGAGATGAATACTAGTGAATGACAACTGAAATTCATTAATCATTATTTGTATAGACTTGATCCAATGTGTATGGTAAATAGTGTAAGTTATTTTTTAATGCCCTGATAGCAAAGATCATTGAATCATACTGACCAAGATAGATCAACACAATTGTCAATATGATACACTGGGAGCATATATGCAAATAATCCTGGTCTGCCTAAGAGTGTTAACTCAATATAAACATCTCAATGTTTTTTTGTATCAACGTGCCAAAGCTTGACTACTCGTAGTAAGACTATAGGTTATATGAGTAATGAATTGTGTTCATGTTCATTGTCGAAATAGCCTGAGGGCGGTTTCACCACAAGTTTTCTTTCTCTCTTTCTCTCCCAGGTGGAAGTACGGATCAATGGCATCCCATCAAAGTGTACAGGAGACTGCAGCTTTGAGTGGAAGGAAGACAAAACTCCACTGGTGACTGGCATCTCCCCTCCACAAGGTAAAAAAAAAACCATTAGTCTCTGCTTCCCTTCCTCATGTAAGGATTATGTAACAGATGCCAACTAGCCTAAGCTAGCTGGCGGCAGTACATGGCAAATCCTCACACCCTTGCTCTTAAAGGAGAGTACCGGAGTGAATTCAAACATAGCCCTGTTGAAAGAGCTTGCTAAATACGCTAGTTAGCGAGTGGAACAAAATAATTTGGTACAGCACAGACCGAACGCGAAGTGAACAGGCACTTTACACTGAATCAATGGGACCTGACTGTTGGAAACCGAAAGTAAGATCTGAGGTTACATTGACTCAATGTTAAGTGTTTCGCGTTCGCATTACGTCTGTGCTATTCGAAATTCTTTCATTTCATGCGAAATATATTGCTGTTAGAAAGCTCGTGCAGCAGGACTATGCTTAAACTTACTCCGGTATATTCCTTTAAGAACGCTTCCTATCACTGAGTTGGAAGCCTGGGGCGTTCGATTCCCATGCCCTGGGTTTGTTGTAGGGTTTGAGACAAAGCGACCTTGGCTGAAATTGCATAGGTTTGATAGATGAACTTGATTTAGAAAATAGTATGAATACAGCTATAAAGTGTAATCTGTAAATGAAGAATAGATGTATTTAAATTTTATTATCGTTCAAGACTACAAGACTGACTTGTTTTATTTCTCCAGGATCGAACAGTCTTGGGACAGTTTTGACCATCGATGGATCTGGTTTCAATGACGGGAATGCAACTGTTTGGATTGGAGGCTCAGAATGCACTGTAACCCAAGTTACTGGTGAGTTAGACAAGACATATGTACATCAGAAAACAATCATAGAAAAACCTGTTTTCCTACAGTAATGATGTCCTGAAATGGCTTTGTCTTGCAGAGGGAAGTACATAATTGATGTGCATCTTTTAAGATATAAGACAAGATTGTGAGGCTGTTTTATCCCCATCAATCATTGGTTTCCTTGTTCCTCCCCAGACACTCAGGTGACCTGCAGAGTGGGCCCTGCTCCTGCTGGAACTTACCCAGTCATCCTAAGCCTCCCTGGCCTGGGAAATGCACGTTACCAAGGAGACAGGCCTTTCAACTTCACCAGCCAGCTCATTGTCTCCTCAGTGTCTCCAATCGCAGGGAGTGTCACCGGTACTGTTCTCTAACATTTCTCATGATCATACGAAGAGTTCAGATGCAAAACCCCCTAACTCCACTTGACCACTTTTTGAGAAAAAGGGCATTTTTTATCAGGCGTTTACAGTGTTTTGATTGTAAACAGATATTTTAGACACAGCGGGGAGTAGGTTTTATTTTATTTTTTTCACAAAAACATTTCATTTACATATTCTAGATTTATACAGGATTCACACAATATCATTAACTCAGTTTTCACAAAAATGGTGTTTAGGGGGTTTTGCATCTGAACTCTTTTCCCCACGACAGAATCAATAGCACATCGAGTGTGGATGATGTGGCTCACGGAAATAGAAATGTGCTCTGACTTCTCCATGAACTCATTAGAGCTTACAGTACAATGTACTGTATATAGTCTATTAGAATTTATGTAGGCAAATTACAAACCTCAAACCTCCTGAACTGAAACTTGTTTTAATATTAGCTCTGGGTGTCCCTACATCAACTGTGTTGTTGCAGTGACGTTCTTATTTGGGAAACGTTTTGCATGAAACAGATGGCTATCTACAAAACACTGGTTCATTTATGATTATAATACACCACAATGCTGTATGTCATTCTCTTGTTGTTTCCAGGTGGCACAGTCCTTACAGTGGAGGGCTTTGGCTTTGGAAGGGACGCAACAGTGATGATTGGCTCAGAGATGTGTGATGTGCTGGAGGTGGAGCTCACGACAATCAAGTGCAGAGTTCCTGCGGTAAGGGGCCGGCCGTAGTCAGATTTAATCACCCAATGAACCATACAGGGTACACACATGCTCAGTGTGTAACCTGGCACGCACTTTCTACTACCCCCACCAGCAGTTTAGCAGGGGCGAATTCAACAGGCGTAATGTTTTGTAATGTAACGTAACAGTTCCCATTCATCCCTATGGGTGACGTAGTAAAAGTTTTGTAACGTTACGTTGTCTTGAAAACGCCACAGTTCTTAACATGACACAGTGTGTAGTTGACTACTTTTGCCACCTATTTATTTATTTATTTGTTTATTGAATACAGGCATTAATTAGATATGTATTAAATTAAGTGTTACCATTTATTTATTTATTTATTTATGTATTTATTTAAATTTAAACAGGTTTTTTTGTTTTTAGTATTTTTATGGGTGGGGGGTCCATAGGATCTGTCAGTTGAGAAAGCAATTGGGAGAGGTAGATGGTGATTGGGGGAGGGATTTGGAAAGGACCACAGTACTCCATCTGATCTACTCACCTGGTGAACTGTGAAGAATACCCACATACTCAATAGGGGACCTGGCTCTGTCTATCACGCCTGCTAGCTCCGTCTATCACGACTCCTTACATATCCAATATGGAGTTTAGCATGCATGTCCTGACTCCTATCCCTGCTGTTTTACCTGGATGGAGCACCAGCATGTTGATACTGATCCAGATAACCTATATAATAGCATAATCTATGCCCAAGCAACCAGCATTTTCCTTTTCCCGAGGCCTAAAAATCGCTATTTTTTTCGCCATTTGGTAGCGGTTAAAAAGTAGTGTGTGCCATGCATAGTGAGAATGAGGTTTTTTTTTTTCGTGTTAACATGATTTTTCTTAAACTTCAGGTCCAGGGCTACAAAAAGATACCCATGAAGTTTAGTACGGTGACCCCCCCTAGCCCATAGACTAATAGTGTATTGAGGACGTATTGTATGTGGCCTATGACCTTTTGTGAAATGTCTGTCCTTCCATTTAACAGACATTTTCAAGTTCATGTTCAAGTTCAAGTTTATTTAGCCATATCAACAGTATAAAATACAGTTGCTAGGAATGTACTTTGGTGTGCTCACCCATTCAACAATACAACTGGACAACACAAAGCCAAGGGGGCACATAAATAACAGGGAATGACATACAACAACATTGTAAAGTGCAGTTGAAACATGAAAGTGCATTGGCTGTGCAGAATACAGTTACATTGTGCTTTCACTGTTGTTGTAGTTTATTTTATTTTATTTATTGGTTTATTTGGTAGGGACCATGCATATTTATGAACATTGTTGTATAAAAATACAGCCATGTAAATATGCCAGAATTAGTCAAAAGACTACTTTTCATCTGTAGTCCCCTGGCAGGTAGCCTAACATAAAAACATATCTAAAAAAAAGACAAAAGACAAACAAAAAGACAAACATGAACAACACCAAAGCGGGTACAATGCTGACATGGACATCACCAAAAGGTATACATAAACATGACAATCTACACCAAGGCAGAAAAATCAAACATACATGCAGACAGCAAGCAGAAAAAGAAAAAGCAAGAACAGGTAAACAGATATACAGAAGCAACAAAAGAAAGATAACAAACAAACAAGCATAAAAAGTAAGAAAAGGTAAACAATAAACAGATATACAGAAGCAACAAAAGGAAGATGAAGAGAGAATATATGAGATATGTAACATTGTGCTTTCACTGTTGGTGTAGTGAATTCTCTAGTGACTAGACTCCAGTCTAATGAGGGTGTGCCTCTAGGTGAAGACTTCAGTGGAGATCATGTGTGTTGTTCTGACAAACACTGACAAATGCTTTGTGACACAGGCATTGTTAAGAATGAAAAGCATGATGAATGTTTTCATCATCAAAGAGCATTTGAAGAACATTTAACATCAAGTCAGTGTATTTCTTGGCTCTCTCAGGTGAGCTGGCAGTAGCACTCTGATGAACTGCCTGTCACACAACAAAGCCAAAAAGTTCCAGCTCATTTCTAATTGACAGTGCAAGATAAATGCACTGTATTTGACATTGTCATCCTTAAAGCAATTTGTCCCGAAGTCTGAGATTTGATGTAAAAAAAAAAAAAAGTTCATGACACTTATCTCCTCTGGAGCAGGTTCATTCAGTGCTTGACCAACAAAATAGTTTGTACTAGTGAAATACAGTGGCCACATTTTGAATCATTCTGTTTATTTACAGAAGGCAAGGCACCACTGAAATGCATCTGTGCAAATGCAAAGAATTATGCAAAGAGATTTTACTAATATTATTATCAGTTACTTGTATCACAGACACCATCAAACACATCCAGGGAAGCATAATTATCACAAATACAATTGTTATAATCTGTTACTAAGTGTGACAAGTCTGATGCATTGATGCTCCTGTGATGTGTCAATAGGGTTCACTGGGCGCCCAGACTGTGACGGTGGCCATGGGAGAGATGAGCCAAGCGGCAGGAGAGAGCTTCACCTACAGTGACGGTCTGACTGCCACAATCACCAGCATCAGCCCAGACACTACCACTGTCAGCGGTGAGCACAAAACACCATTATCGATACATCTCCTGTCCTCTCTTCTTCTCTCCTCTTTCCACCTCCTGTCTTCCCTCTTCTTGCTCTTTTCATGAATACCTCAAAGAACAGAATCGGTTGATAACCTATTAGTCTACAATCACAAATATCACTTGGGAGTCTGAGGCCTTTCAGACAGTTTGAAGCAGTCTGCTACACTTTGATATTTTTAAGTATTTCATCTAACTAAAACCATCTATGCAAAAGTGGCACATACATAATTTGTTACATTCTCGAAGATATCAATAAAAACAATATGCAACCTTATAGAACACTGTATACAGTATATATATATAAAAAATACTGTACTGTAAACTGTATATAAAAAAATCTATTTGCTCAGTTCCCCTATAATAGACCACTAATGGTATCATTCTGTAACTTGACTACTCTGTTGTTAAAAAATTCCATGGTGCTCTATTCTCTAAGAAGCTGTTAGGTAGCTAACAACAATGCAGATAATTTTTGCCTACCGTTCATCCAACTTGAAAATTGACATTCAGGTGTTGACAGCCATTGTACTGAGATGTCTTCATGCATGGTCTAATGAATAGTTTTCCAACTTAAGGGACTATATTTAACATGACGCTGAAAGGCTTTTAGGCTTTTGTTGTGCAACAGACATCCTGTTTTGCTATGTCAATGGATGTTCAAAAATAAGGACTAGAAAACGTCAGACAATGACCATTATGGGTAATTATCCTTTGCCTCCATTGTCATGGTGACTTCTGAGAGCTCAGGATGAAATACAATACGCTATTTAACCTTTCTTGAAATTAGACTAACTTGTACGACCACATTCATTTAAGCCTCCTGCAGCTCCATCAAAACATCATCATTACATTGCAACTTTACATGTTTACATGGATATGGAATAGACCTTAAAGTGTCACAGCATCTCTGCATTTGTCAGTAGACACTCACCATATGGGATTCATTATATACTGAAGGCATTTCATTTTCAGCATACATTTGCTCATTAGCAAATGATGTTTAACAACAGCTTTAACATTTCTAGCATACTGTAAATAAAATATTAATATAAAAAATAATTATTTATTAATTGCAACATGTGCTCTCTAAAGGGTTCTGTACAGTGTCTGCTTATGTTACAGTGTTTGCTAGGAATTGTAATTGTGAGTTTGTTTCCCCCAGTTAATAATATTCATGAAACAATGTGTAAACACATTGCTCTATTTTTTTTATCAAAAAATTTTGTATAAAACTTTAAACAAAATCTTAATCTATTTAAAGGTAAATGAAAATCTTAAAAAAAAGAAAGAAAGAAATCTATACTGTAGCTATGTGACTTGATGTTTTTTTTCTTTTGCCTCTGTTGTAGGCCACAGGCTTCTTGTTGTGAGGGGATCAAACTTTGGAGCGCAGAGTAACGACAGTCTGGTGTTTGTTGGCCAGAGAGCCTGTGAGCTTGTGGAGTGGAACGCCACTACCATCACCTGCATCCTGCCAGCCCTGCCCCCAGCTATGTATGAGGTCAACGTGCAGGTTGGCAACCTGGGATACCCCAAACTTGGGTGAGGACTGCCACAGCCAGAGAGCTGCAAGAATGAATCAATTAATCAATTAGTTGCCAATTCAATCAATGGAATCAATCAATTTTTAAATCAATCAAGAATTTGTATACATATTTTTGATGTTTGAGCTGATGAAAGCATAGTACAAAGTGAAAGCATGATACAAAGTTGTTGAAGTTTGGCCACACTGTGATAAAACCCTGCAACAAATTACCTTGTATCTGAAAGGGCCTCAAGTTGTGTGTTTTCTGTGTGACGGAGCATGCTATATATCTTCTATGTGTTACTGAGCATGTTGTATGGTCTATCTGTGCAGTTCTGGAGTGAATGCCAACGTGGAGTACGTGCTGGAGGTGTCTAAAAGGGCCTCAAGTTTTGTGTTTTCTGTGTAATTGAACATGCTGTATAGTACTATATGTCTTCTATGTGTGACTGAGCATGCTGTATGGTCTATATATCTGTGCAGTTCTGGAGTGAATGCCAATGTGGAGTACGTGCTGGAGGTGTCCAGTGTGAGCCCAATGCTGGGCTCTCTGTATGGCGGCTCCACAATCACCATCTCCGGTGCTGGGTTCAGTTCTGAACTAGAGGACAACAGCGTCATGCTAGGTAGGTACTCACACAGGGTTTTGACAATCTCTCTCTCTCTCTGTGTGTCTGTCTCTCTCTCTCTCTCTCTCTCTCTCTCTCTCTCTCTCTCTCTCTCTCTCTCTCTCTCTCTCTCTCTATCTATCTATCTATCTCCTACTCACTCACTCACACACAGACATAGACATGCACATATACGCATAAAATCCTTTCAGCATCAACAACTGCAAAATTATGTCTTTTTTCTCACCATAATATTCTACAATCCATAACATATACCAAATGTGCTCCACTCTACAATAATTATTAAAAAGTGTGATCAACTTTGCCTGTTGTTAGTTGCATCAGAGATGGTTGATTAAAGTATAATGGTTTGATTAAAGTATCTTTGTGGTATCCTTCATCATACTACAGGAGACAGAAGCTGTGAGGTCACATCAGCATCAGACAATGAGATCCAGTGTGTAGTGGAGACTGGGTCAAAGACACACACCATCACCAACCAGGGCTCTCACCCATGTAAGTAGTGCACACTCACACACACAAACACACACTCAGGCACGCACGCATGCACACACACACACACACACACACACACACACACACACACACACTCACTCACTCACACATGTACCAAGCACACACTCACTCACGCACGCACGCGCGCACGCACACACACACACTCACTCACTCACACATGTACGCACACACACACACACACTCGCACGCACACACACACACACATGCACGTACATACATTAACTTACTGCTCAGGGATGACGTGCATCGAAGGAGATGTAAGATATGATTTATGGACTTGACATTTGGCATTTAGGCTTTACTAGGAGGATCAAATGATGGGTGCAGCACTGCAGCACATACAGACCCACATCCATGCATGTGAGTGTGATGCAGATCTTTATGCTGGTTGTGGAAAAACACTAAATCAGTCAATCCATCCGTCACAAGGCAGTTAATCTGTCAGTCAAGTAGTCCCACATTTTAGTCATGTCACTTGCATCACACCCTTCCAGCAGCAGCTATGCCGGCTGACAGAAAAACAAAGCATCACTTCTGTAAATCTGTCAAGGTCACCCATTAGCAACCTGTGACCTGGCCCCTTTTAGACAATGCCTAATTGCTGATGACCTTTGTGTATGTCTACATGTCAGGCATTTTTTTTTATTGCTTGTGCGTGTGTGAGTGTGTTTTGCCCCTTCGCAGACAATTCTCAAAACAATTAATTTGTGTTTATGTTGATGTTTTTCTGCAGGTGTATGTATTATATTTTTGTACTTCTGTGCTTCTGTGTGTATTTGTATACTACATATGTGTGTATATTTGTGTAACATGTAACATATTTATGTAATGTATATTTGTGTATATTTTATGTAAACATTGCAATGTCTGTGTGTATGTTTGCAGCGTTTGGAGAGGGATATGCATGGAGTCCGTCAGCTGCTCTGGCCACGGTGGGAGACACAGTGGTGTGGCGCTGGGAGGCCCCAGCCTTCCTCCAGAATGTGGGCTTCAGGGTGTTCAGTGTGGAAAGCCCCAGCAGCACCACCCCCGACGGCCGTGCCTTCACCAGCGGAGAAGCCAAGACACCCACTGGTACACATCACACACATGTTTTTACCCAAAATCCCAGATTTTACAAATGAAATGATAGATGAAAATGATAGGTGGAAGATTCATTTTATTTCTTTATTCTTCATTATAAGCTGATAATGAAGAATAAAGAAATAATGAAGAAGAATGAAATAAGAAATAATGAAGAAGAATGAAGATAATGAAGAATCAAGAAATAAAATAGTCACTGGCCTAACACCCATCTATCTTTCATACAAGTATAATATGAAAACAGATTTAAAGTATATCCATACTAACACCGGATGGTACACAAGTCACACATCTTACTTATTATTATCTTAACACTTTGTTAATGTTGTGCTTGCAGGTTTTGTAGATGTATTTATTTATAAACTATTTATATTATTTATATAATTTATAGTATCTATATTTATATTTTTTTATTTAATAGTTTCTTATACAAGCAGGCCGCAGTGGGGATTTACACAGGGGTAAAAACAGAATGTGAATGTTTTAATGGCAAAGGAGGTGATGACACAAAGAACCCAGAATGGCTAAAACTGTAAATGGTCCCAGGGCCCTCAGAATAAAATCCACTCCCATTTATCATTCCCATTTCTGGTTGGCAGAAAAGAGGATGCCAATTTGAGTAGCACACAGCAGGGATCCATGTGAACTCTATTATGCTTAGATCAGAGGGCGACTATGCTAGAGCTGTGGGGTGAAGTTCTCAAATAAGTTGGTCTTGTATGAAATATTTTCACCTGCTTGCATCACTTATTTAATATGACGAATGAAGACTTCAAAGCGTCCATGATGAAAGCTCAGGACACTTTTTTTTTTTTTTTTTTTTTGCAATTTTGGCTACAGTACATGGAGATAGGAAGTGCGCATTCCCCTTTCATAGCCTATGTCTTCATAGAGTCTTCATATATTATTTTGTTTCTCAAGGCGTAGGCTGAAAGTCTCTCACATGACAACATAACCCGCAGTTTTGCTGCCAAATTTTGTTACTAATCTTAGCTGTTTGTGTTTGAGGTATTGTGTTGTTGTCCCTGGGGGGGGGGGGGGGTAGTCAGGTTGTCATGGGAAAATAGTGACATCACAACACCATTGCCAGGCAAAAAATGTTGTCCCTCCAGTATGTTGCGTGTAAGTCTATATTTGGTGGTCGACCACAAACTGGTTTGTCCACCTACTTAGCCGATATTTTGACAGTTCTTAAAGGACATTACCTTAAGTGCCCTTGACACTTCAGTGCACTGATTGTTTAATAACAGAAGCCATAGTTTCAATGGAGTTCTCATGCTATGCAAATTTTCAGGAAGAAAATTTAATTGCATGTAGTGAGGAGAGGAGTGTTGGGGGTTGAATTGATATGGAATTGCCTGTAAGTAAATTCCCACTTGGGAAGATTTTACTAGTTAAAACAAATTAAGCATCAAAGACAGCATCAAAAACCACTTTAATTAGAAAAGCACTCAGAGAGTGCAGACCTCCGCCAAGGCAATGTGGTCACACAGACATGATAGAAATTATTGATAGTGTTCTGGATCTCCGATCACCACCTGAATTTATTTTAATTTAATTTAATTTAATTTGCTTGTCCCAACACACACGTTGTCTGAAAATTTCATCCAAATCCGTGCAGTACTTTTCGAGTTATTTTGTAAACAGACAGACAGACACACAGACGTCAGCAAAAACATAATCTCCTTGGCGAAAGTAATTACGTAAGTTGTGTTGTATTTGGACAAATGACTGCAGCTATGTTGTCATGGGAGAGCTGGCATAGGAGAGCTGTCTGAATGTCAGTATTGTTGTGTGTTAATGCTCTAAACTAATTATGGACACACCTCTTGCTGACCCACATTTGGATTAATTATCTCGTGCTCCTGATTCCTTGACAGCCTGCAACAGCCTTGCTAATATTAGTTTGCTGTGTTGAAGATTTTTTTTGCTTTTAAATTTGTAGGCATGCCCTTTCAAACAACAGCTGTTTTTCATCCCTACATATTAGTGTATTAAGTCATTTTCCGGGGCGAAAACCTATTCGCTACACCGTTTGAAAAGCTGTCTCATGAAAAGCTTCATGAATCCCTTGAATCTAAAGAGCACCTGTCTTGACATTTGCATATTTGTCCATCCCCTCACAAATTCCTCACAAAAAAATTACTGTTTGCATTTTGGTCCAGCCTGAAGTCAGAGCAGCATAATGTATCAGTCTTTTTTCCACCTCAAATTTAAAAAAAAAAAAAGAGAGAGTCAGCAACAGAAAAAAAAAAAACTTGGTGCATGTCAGTTTTGTCTCATTCACTCAATACTCCATCTCACTCCATATTCTTCCTTTCTCCTGCCCCTCTCCTCTTCTGTCTCCAGGCTTCTTCCGCTATCAGTTCACCACCCCTGGGGTCTACTACTATAGCAGTGGCTTTGTGGACAGCAACAACCAGAGGAGCCTGCAGGGGGTTGTGACTGTCAGAGAAGTCGAGGAAACGAGCACAGAGCTGCACGTCACTGTGGGTGGATTTGCAGCTCTAAGCAGAGCAGGTAAATACTGTGGTGTTATATTTCTTTTTTCTTTTCTTTTCTTTTTTTAAAGAACAGATTATGTTGAAAGTCCATGACATGTCATAAGGAATTCCAATGGTATGTCTTTATTGGTATATTGTTCAAGTTGTAGCCATGTCGTATCCAAGAATTTTCAAATTTGTTTAGATGGGACGCCTCTGTTAAGCTAGATAAATGTATGTATTTTCTGAAAACAAAGCTAACAAACAAGCAAATATTTTAAAATAAATTATCTTTTTTTTTTTTTAATGCCCTTGCAGCCTCCAGTCGAGTGAGCAGGAGTGTAGAGGAGTGCCCCCCAGTTACCCCTGACTGCCCTGAGCCTGCCAATGGATCCTCCAGCCTCTCCTTCAGCTTCTCCCGCTGTGCCAGTCCCGCTGTGCATGCAATCTCGCCCTCCAGTGGCAATGCCCACGACTTCATCCGCATCCAGGGCATGGGCTTCGGATCCCAGAGCTGTGCCAATGAGGTATAGTTACAACCAAGTTACACAACTAAGTTTTCACACTGTCTTTCAGCATAATTTAGTTGTATGGTAGTTTTGTACTGTAGTACCGGTATGTTTATTTCAACTCCTCAATTGAAACACTTTAAGAATCAATTAAGGAATATAAGGAATTTATTTGTCACATACATTGTCTACTGTAAAACATGTAGTGAATTGTTTTAAGTAAGTAAGATGTTTTAAGGTCCTGAATTCAGACAAAAATGTGGCAAACAACACTTTGAATTGTGTAAATTCTAGTAGAAAGACTAATGAGTATTTGTTAAGTGCTTCTAAAGCAGATGAATTAAACAGAAATGAATAGATGATTCTATACCATCACATTTAGGAAAGTATAGCGTTTGCATGATACACTGACTCAGACGTGTTCTTATGCAGGTGATGGTTGGAGATCACCCATGCCAGGTGGTCAACAGCACTGCCACTGAGATCTTCTGCCAGCTCAGCACTGATAGTGGCGCGGACATTGGCACCCCTCTTCCCGTCACTGTCAGGGTGAACAACCTGGGCACTGCCATCAACACCGCGCCCAGCGAGTTGGACCGGCGTTTCGTGGTTCTGCCCGTGGTGGACTCTGTGAGCCCATCGAGCGGCAGCGTCACTGGGCACACCAAGCTGACCATCACTGGTTCTGGGTTCTCCGAGAGCGTGTCTGTCATGGTGGATGGGCTTTATTGCCATCTGTTGTGGGCTAACTACACCACAGTCATGTGCCAGACATCCCCATCACCCACTGGCCCCCGAAGCGGGGAGGCGGTAGTCCAGGTAGGCTCCATCGCCACCACCTGCGAGAGCGACTGCACCTTTAGCTACTCCGCAGATCTGGCACCGCAAGTGTTTGGCGTCAACCCCAGCACAGTCACCGGCGACCACTCATCTGTGGTCGTCAACGGCACCGGTTTCGGCAGCGACGTCAACGACGTGTCTGTCCACGCTGGCGACATCAGCCTGGATGTGACGGCCGTCACCGACACCACCATCACCCTCTCCGTGGGGCCTCTGCCCGCCGGCACTCACCCACTGAACGTGGTAGTGATGAGCCGAGGGGCGGCGATCGGAAACGGCGTCACCCTGACCAGCGAAGCCCAAGCCACCCTCAGTCCCGCGGCAGGTAGCACAGCAGGAGGAACTCCTCTGGTGCTGACGGGTAACGGCTTCCTGACGGGAAACACCAGCGTGAGTGTCGCTGGCGCCCCCTGCTGGATCACGGAGGTGACTCCAAGCGAGGTGCACTGCCTCACGCCTCCTCACGATGAAGGGCGGGTGGAGGTGCACGTAGAGGTTCTGGGGGTGTCGTACCCAACGCTCTTCTTTAACTACTCCCAGGCACACACACCAGAGGTCACCAGTATCAGCCCTGCCACAGGTTAGAAAACGAATCTCTAACTAATTTCTAATCGAAACCCTGTTCTAATCGAGATCAGATTTAGAATTAGACAGGATTTAGTATTCAGAGAACACAAATTAAGAAATCCAGATAACACATCCACTTTCCATTCATGAATTGATTAGCCTAAAACATATAGAGGTTTTATTGAAATGGATATTAATCTATGTGCAGGAAACCTTCTTTAAGTGTCATAACTGTAGTGCCACTATTTTTAGGTGTTTGGCAAAGTGTATGTAATAGCCAAAGAATAATGTTGAATGTCATAATCTGATTAAGAGTTAATACCTCTAAAATGTATTAAAAATGTATGTATTTTACAGTCATATAGTTGTCTAGATGTTTGTGTGTCCAATTTAAATACCTTAACTTCATGCCAAAGATCATGGAATACTTTTATCCTCTCTGGTCATCTTACTTAACACCCCCATGTCTCTCTTCTCTTCATCTTTTTTTATCTCTCCATCTCTTTTTGATCTCATACAGGACTCACTGGTACTGTCATCACCCTCACCGGCACAGGCTTCGGGTCTGACACTAGTCTTATCGCAGTCGAGATTGATGGTGTGGCCTGCAACGTGGCCACTGCGACAGACACTCAGGTCACGTGTGCTGTGGGCGAGCATGCCGGGGGCACCTTCCCTGTTATGCTTCAACACAAGGTCAAAGGTCATGCTGTGTCTGAAGTCGTCTTCAAATATGAGTTCCAGCTCTCTGGGGTGGTGCCCTCAGAAGGTAATGCACTCTATTTGATTGCAGTTTATTTGTATCATTTCTTCAATTCTTCTGCAATTATTCATTCATTTCAACTTTACATCCCCGCATATTCATTCAATAAATGTTTGTCAGATGTATTCAAAAATATGTTGAGAAAATATTTCAGTTCATTTTTTTTTTGTGTGGAACATTTTTGCACAACATATTCATAAGTTTGCATACTTCTTCTATAGTGAATCTAGTGTTTAATAAAGCAGATCATTGACATCTTTCTTTTCTCTTTGTGTGTGTTTGTTTTCCCTTCTGTAGGAGGTGTTGGTGGGGGCGGCGTTGTGAGGGTTGATGGTACAGGATTCGATCCACACTCTTCTGAGGTATGGATCTGTGGGAACGAGTGTGAGGTGCTCAGAAACACGTCCACATCGACACAGCTGTTCTGTCGCACACCAGCCAGCAATGGTGAGATGTCACGTCATCATAATCACCTTCTCCGCTATTGAAAGAGCTTTAACGGTTCATTAGAAATGTTCTATGAGGCTAGTCCTTTTGTTTTCTATTGTGTTACAGTTAGAATCTTTTGATGGTTTGAGAAGGGAATGTACCATTTGACAAGATAACAAGGCTTTTTAGATCTTTTTGATAAGACGCAATGACATCAGTACAGCATACCTGCATGTTGATGGACCATGTGATGCTCCTGCTCTTCACAGGAAGTGATGCGGAGCAGTCCTGCCCAGTCACGGTGATGAATGGCAAGGACTCTGTGAGCGCATCTGATGCGTACACCTACAAATCCTCGCTGACGCCTACCATCAGCGACGTCTCTCCTCGCAGAGGGGGAACTGCCGGAGGCACGAGGCTGACAATCACCGGCTCAGGTTTCAGGTGTGTGTGGGCGAGAACCGGAGCCACTAGCACACACACAGAACACAATGAGGGACGGGGAACACCTTAGATTACTGCCACAGGCTGGAGAAGATTTGATCTCCGACTCCGCCATTGTTTTTGGCAACACGGGTGTTGTTTTTCTGAGCTTCTATTGAGATGATGGTCATGCAACACTGAACTCAGTGTCATGAGCTCATAAGTAAATACTCAAAATCAAGTGAACCTGTTCCAACAAAAACAGATGCTTTGAAAATACAATTCACAGGAATGTGAAAATGATTATTATAATATTATAATAACACTACTCTAATAATTATAAGCATAAGCAAATGAAATCAAAATGTGAATCATTCAGCCTTTTTTGTGATGAACACCTGGTATAATTGATTTATCTTCCATGCTGTATGTTTATTATTTGTAGTAGTAAATTCTGTTTATTATTGTTATTTATTATGTTTATTATTAGTAGTAAATTCTGATTTCTCATACAAGGTTGTTTCTTGCTCACTCTAGCACCAATGTCGATGATGTTAAAGTGACCATCGCAGGCTCCGTGTGCGATGTGGCGTCTGCCAGCGAAACCGAAATCGTATGTGTCACCAACGCGCAGCCCAAATCTCAGGAGACCAAAGTCCGTGTCGAGATCGGCGATAAAGGTGTTGCACTGATGGTAAGGAGGATACAGAAACCATTCTTCTCACACAAAAGGTTGAATTTCTTAAATTCCTATTCTTACATAACTCAGTGTGGGCCTTAGCGTGGAACATTGTGCATTATTGAGTAAATACCAATAGCCAAGACTTTGAATTTGTGTGAGACATTAGAGAGCATATTGAATGGGTGCAATATACATTTGGTTTTATTTATTTTTGTGCTATGGACCCTGCGGTGAGTCTGATAAAGATGAAATTGAATTGAATGAAAGCCAAATTCATCTTACACCAGTTACTATTCCAATAAAGCTTCCTTATATTGCACTTTGAAATGCAATTTCACAGAATGCATTTTCATTTAAATAAAGGTGCTGATTACCTTCCATATCAGCAATTGTATCTTTATCATTATCAACATTGTAACTTTATTGGTCTTTTTTCTGCATTTTTGTGTCTTTAGTGTCTATTTATTAGTGCTTTACAATTGTTTTCCTCACATTCCTTTGGTTTGGTCTGTCTTTACAGGACCATGCAGACTTCTTCTACATTGACGTTTGGTCCTCACGCTACACCTGGGGTGGACTCGACCCACCTGAGAAGGGCTCGTTCGCTGTCATCACCAAAGGCCAGATCATCCTGCTGGACACCAGCACACCTGTGCTCAAGATGCTCCTCATCCAAGGTTAAAAAAAATGCAATCTGACTTTCACTGACTCCGTGACGAGAATTGGATCAAAAAGCTGAAATAAAAACAAAAAACTAAACTAGGGATTTCCACTGTGAAAGAATGGTAACAGAAAAAGAAGAGAAAGAACCAAGGAAGCAGTTTTCCATTTAAACTCTACAGCTGAAAACAACAAATCAAATCAAATCAAATTTGTATCATATCATTTACATCACTTTAGGTCCTTTATGTACTACTTTAAGTATATGATGAGACAGTTCACTTTCCATATAACCCATTATGAAATACCCAGTATTTATTTTCTTCACCTGCAGTTTATTATATGGATTATGTCTGCCATTTGTCTTCTTGGCAGTATTAGATTAGTATTCTAAATCTAATCTAATTTCCTAATAATATATCTAATCCTTGTTGTTCTGATCACCACCAGGTGGAAAACTGATGTTTGATGAGAAGGACATTGAGCTTCAGGCGGAGAACATTCTCATCACAGATGGCGGAACGCTGCAGATCGGAACCGAAGAAGAACCCTTCCAGCACAAGGCCATCATCACTCTTCATGGAGACCTGCGTTCCCCTGAGCTGCCCGTCTATGGAGCCAAGACCCTGGGAGTGCGAGAGGGAGTGCTCGACCTCCACGGTAAATATCATAAATGATCGAGTCTTTTTTACTCTACAAAATTCTCAACCAGGAAATTAGCCAGGTCTATATGTTACAGTATGTTTAAATTAATGACATTGAATAACATCAACAGCAGAAGAATTTATATGAATTGTTTAAAATACATGCAATAAAAAAATATATTTTATGGAATGGGGCTATTTGATATTTACTTCGATTTATTTTGATTGCATTTTCAGATAGTGATTGCTCATGTGATAAAATGCATTTTTCTAGAGCTTCATATTGAATGACTTCATTGCAGCTATTAGACTGGCCATGGTTTTTAGATGTTTTTTGTTTGTTTTTTTGTTTTTAAAGTTCATAGCTTTTGTGGTTTGTGTCGGTAAGGAAACAGCCTTACTTTTAGATGAGCCCTCCAGTGATATTGTCCTATTGAGAGACCTGTCAGAGAAATGTAAGCAAAGATTACAAATGACCCAGATATGAGCTTGCCAGTGGCTGAAGTTATATAAGTCTGCCCCCTTAGGGTGCCACTTGACCTAGAGAGGTGCTAAGCCCCTGACACAGACACCACAGTCTCCTACCAATGCCCCCACAGGTGTGTTTACGGTGTTACCTATCTCACTCTGATACCTCTTCCTCCAGGTATTCCCGTCCCAGTCACCTGGACCCGCCTCGCGCAGACCGCTCAGAGTGGCACATCCACACTGGTCCTCACACACCCTGTTACCTGGAAGAGTGGAGACCAGGTGGTCATTGCTACCACCGGTCACAGGTAAATGTCTGCAGCAGTACCGTATAAGGGACACTCTGTGCATAGATAGTGCATAGATAGAAGATGGAAATTGAAACAGCTTTACAGTAATAATCAAAACCACCAGTGTAACCATATGGGAATAATGCTAATTCGCCCAATGATCATATGATACACTTAGTTGCATTATACAAATCATTAGACTCGGCAGCCATTATCCCTAACATATGATACACTTGGTTGCACAAATCATTAGGCCTGAATGGTAGCTGGGGTTTTATTTCCTAGATGTTAGAAGGTTTGAGTTTCAGCATTTAACACCACATCCACCTACAGTACATGCATGCAGTATGCCAGTGTGCCTCTGAACACCCCTTCTCAGCTTTTACACAATCTTTACACTTCTGTGACATTTTGTGTCACATTTGCACATGCTCACCTACTATGCCTGTGTGTGTGTGTGTAACTCCCAACAGGCACAGCCAAATAGAAAATGAGGTGAGGTACATCTCCACCGTGTCGGAAGACGGCAGAACCATCACACTCACCGAACCCCTAGAGTACATACATCTGGGGGTGTCCGTCACACTGCCCGACGGGACCCCGTTTGAAGCCAGGGCTGAGGTTGGCCTCCTCACCAGGAACATTGTGGTGCGCGGATCCAACAACATTGAGTGGAACGACAAAGTCGAGGCCTGTCCAGATGGCTTTGACACAGGTGTGTAGAACTACAACACTCATATCAAATGGCAATATACTCTTGATTTAGTATAGTATTTGAGTATAGATATTTATGAATATTTAACACATTGTAACACACTGTCGTCCTCAATATTTTATTCAATAAGATTGTTGTTGTTTTTGGTGAAAGCCATAACAGATGTTTAGTATATGACTAGGATGTAGTTCTCTTATAAACTGCAGCAATTTAATATACAATACAGCACAATAACAACATACAGCAATCAGTCAACATGTAAATGATTTCTGTGTTGGGGTTTTTAGGTGAGTTTGCAACACAGACCTGTTTCCAGGGGAGGTTCGGAGAGGAAACAGGAAGTGATCAGTTTGGAGGCTGCATCATGTTCCACGCCCCCAGGCCTGGCGAGAACTTGGCCATTGGCAGAATTGAACACGTTGAGGTACAGTTCCGTAACCACATAAAGTTGTACTTTCATAAAACGTTTTGTTGTGTGTTTGGTTTAGCTTATGTTTTATATTGCATTGCATCAGATGAACAATTAGAAAAGTGTTGCAGCAGCAAATCACAACCACCAAACAGTGCATGCAGAGACTCATAGAGCATACCTCTCTCCACAGCTCTTCAATGCGGGCCAGGCCTTCCGTTTGGGTCGCTACCCAATCCACTGGCATTTGATGGGCGACGTCAACTTCAAGTCCTACGTCCGCGGCTGTGCCCTTCACCAGACTTACAACCGTGCCGTCACCATCCACAACACCCACCGCCTCCTGGTGGAACGCAACGTCATCTACAACATCATGGGTGGCGCCTTCTTCATTGAGGACGGTATCGAGACAGGCAACGTGATCCAGTACAACTTGGCAGTCTTCGTCAAACAGAGTACCAGCTTGCTTAACGACGACGTCACGCCTGCAGCCTACTGGGTCACCAACCCAGACAATGTGATCCGACACAACGCCGCAGCCGGCGGTACCCACTTTGGGTTCTGGTACCGCATGCACAAGCACCCCGACGGCCCCAGCTACGACCCAAACATCTGCCAGCAGCGGGTGCCCCTGGGTGAGTTCGCCAACAACACGGTCCACTCACAAGGCTGGTTCGGCCTGTGGATCTTCAAGGAGTTCTACCCGATGACGGGCGGCCAGTGCAGGCGCGGGGATCCCGAGCCAGCGGTGTTCCGCACCCTGACCACCTGGAACTGTGAGAAGGGCGCCGAGTGGGTGGACGTGGGCGCCGTGCAGTTTAGCGGCTTCGTCATGGTCAACAACGAGAAGGCGGGTATTGAGGGCAAGCGCATCATCAGCAAGTATGTCGGAGACTTCGGCGAGGAGCATGGGGCCGCGGTCATCAACAGCACCATGGTGGGTCATGTGGACGAGCTGTTGCTAGGCGACGACTACTGCTCAACCAGAGGCGTCATTCTGCCCCTGGACGACGGCATGAGCGTCATCAACACCAGGTTCTTGAACTTCGACCGACCGAGCTGCACGGCCATCGGTGTGGCTAGGATCGACGGTACCTGTATTGAGCGCTGTGGAGGCTGGGGCGCTCGGTTTTCTGGGATCCAGTACTTCAACTCACCCAATAAGGCTGGTTTCAGGTGGGAGCACGAGGTCAACCTCATCGACATGGACGGCACCCTCACAGGTAAACCTCACAACCTCATAACCCTGGCTAACACAAGTTTATTACTATATTTAGCTTCTTCAATGTTATATTATGACCAGACTCACATTATGATGAAAAAACAATTTTGATGCTTGAAAAAGATCAAAAGATTGAAACGTTGTACATTTATTAAAAGTTGAGTCTCTTGAAGGCAGTGTGCAAATCCTTTCGTTTTTTCATCAGTTTATGCTTTTGATTTAGCACCTGCATTAAGATATTTGGATGTGCGCACACAACTATTTACTCAGACTCACATTATGACCATGTTATGACTACTGTTATGCATGTTATGTATGCCTGTTTTACTATGGTAACTGGTACATATTCTGACCACTGTCATATGTCATG
>JAODXP020000029.1:4086949-4106949 GCA_027497455.2 Sardinella longiceps | reverse complement strand
GGCACCTTTTCCGAAGGAGGAGTCGACTACAGAGGTAACAGATAGTTAAAGAGAGACATGGGAATGTCATAGAAAAATGTATGTGTGTGTGTGTGTGTGTGTGTGTGTGTGTGTGTGTGTGTGTGTGTGGGAGGGGAGGGAAGGGAGAATCAGATTTGCAGATTTTGAAAAAAATAGTGGCCATATTCTACTTAACTGTTAATAGCCTACAATGAGGTCTTGGCAATTATATTTGTCATTGTCACACTGCATATTTTGATATGTGCTACAACATGGCCATATACTGCATGTGAACACATGATCTGCTCTCCCTTTCTCAGGAAAAGCTCAGATCAGGAATGTAGAGTTTTACCGCACTGGACAGGAGGGATGGTCTGATCCCAGTGACCCACGCTACTCTGTGGCTTTCATCAACCTGGGAGAGGTGAGACAAAACACACATGCATTGTTACTGATGTCTCAAAGCAATTTACAGTATGTTTAAATCAACAACTGTGTGTTTACTCACACAAGCACACTTTTGCTCAGACTGTGATCAGACTGTTTTTACCTTTTTGCGCTTAATATCTTCAAGCAGATGAGTAGTACAAATGCTGGTAGTAGTAGCACAAGTAGTACCAAAAAGTCCATGACATGAACCAACAATGAAATGTCTTTTGTCACTTTTAGGTGTCTGATCAGGAGACCTACATCCAGGGATGTGGATTCCATGATGGATTCTCCCCTGCCATTGGAGTTTTTGGTACAGATGGTCTGGCAGTAGATGACAATGTCATCTATTTCACTGTAGGCGAAGGTTGGTGTTTTCTCTTTGTGTTTATTGTAAAGAGGGTAAGCAAGGTATTGACCCTTAAAAAGTTGGAGTGAAACATGTTTTTTCATGTGTGTGTTAATATGGATTGCTCAAATAATACCATTACATAGGTTTGCCAACGTGTGATTTTGATTTCATCACAACAAAGAATAACATAAGGACTGCTTAAAAACACCATACTATAAATGTCACATTTGAACAGTTTGTCATGCCAAGCTAACCTATTGTTGGGGAAATATCTGTTGAAAGGTATCAGAGTCTGGGGCAGCCACAATCTCATCAGAAGGAATCTGGTGACCCTGACCCTGTGGCCCGGGTCCTACCAGGGCAGAGCGGAGACATTCAACTACGACTGGACCGCCTCTATAGAGGTCAGTAATTACTGGCAGGTGGACTTACATTAATATATTGCCCTGGGGTTTTAAATATAGGAGAACTGCACAGCACCATGCCACTTATTGAGGAAGATTTTATGACTCTTATTTGAGGACCTAAGAGACCAAAACCAAAAGTCAATCTTGTTTCTTCAATACCTACATTTCTTTCTTGCTATATTATGTAGTTGTTGTGGTTTTAGTATTGTCATATATGCATTTACAATAAGGATAGTTTTAGGTTGGTTCTAATTCATCTAATCAATATTTATTTATTTATTTCTAGGTTAATGAAGGCACAAATTCAATTCTCATTGGGAATATTGTTGCCGGTTATGAAAGATCAGGGTACCGTATGGATGGAGAACCATGCCCAGGTAACAGCATTTTCATATTCTCTATGTGCTCATTTAATTATAACTACTACAGAATTATATTTTATTTATAAGCTTTCAAAAGCAGAGATAATATGTTAATGTGTTACACTTACAAATATCACAAATATTCATGCTTAACATACCTGTAAATGCTAATAACATTGTAAATAGCATTTACAGGTATGTTAAGCATGAATGTTTGTGATATTTGTAAGTGTAACACATTAACATATTCTCTCTGCTTTTGAAAGCTTATAAATAGAATATAATATACATAATAAACAACATTAATAACATACCTGTAAATGCTAATTGTAAATGTAACTGAATTACTGTGACCGTTTGGACTGACTGTTATCATGTCACATGAGCAGGATCAGCCAATCCAGTGCAGGCATGGCGGGATAATGAGGCTCACGGCGGAATCTATGGCATCCATATGAACAAAGATGGCCTGCCAGGCTGCACCCTCATTCAGGGTTTCAACATCTGGCGCAGCTTTGACTTTGGTATCTACTTCCAGGTCAGTTCCACAAGGTCATGAAAGCCTGACACGTACCCGTAACTGTGTATCAAATATTCATGTCACTTTCTGATCCAGACTTGATGTTATTGTGACTTTCTGTTATTGAGTCTGGGTCCCTATTGTGTAGTAATGTAGTTGTTCACTGTTTTCAATCTTTCAAGTAGTCACTACTTTATGCACTGAAATATTCACTGAAATATTCACAATTTCACTTCTTTCCCATCAAATGTTTACTAAAAAAAACAACACTTTTTTTCCTCAAAGGGTTCAATGGATCTGCACGTAGCTAACGTGACTCTGGTGGATAACGGCATGGGCATCATGCCAATCATCTACTCCCCTCCCTCTCTCATGCACCTTTACGCTGATAAAACCGTACACATTGAGGTGAGTATTTCTCTGTAACCACAGAATACACACATTTATTAACGCAATACTAAATGTAAATTTACATTTCTTAGTTAAAAGTAGTTTTTTTAAAGTTGTTGTTGTATTTGTTGGTGCACACCAGTGTTTCTAAGCGAGTTAAGTTAAGAAATAAAAAATAAAATCATCTGTGTCTTGGTTTAGCATTCTCTAATTGTTGGCACCAGTCCAGACTTCAACTGCTCTGATACACTGTCCTCTACAAACACCTATGTGAGTCTGTCAAGAGAGCACGGTGCTCCTCGTCCACCTATGGGTAAGTACAGTATGTGTCCTACATGAAAACAGGCTCTATGAATATGATCACAACAGCTGCAAGAATGTTAATGTTCCTGTTTTACAAACTGTTTAGTCCATGTTTACACATATTAGAACATTTTAGCTTAGTTAAAGAGACCATTGTTATGCTTCAGTGTTTTTCAAACATCATGCACACATCCAGAAAATGACACACAGTCAAATATGGTGGCGGTTAATATTCTTATGTACAGTAGTATGTCAGAACAGCAGCACTAAGCCCACTGTCAAAAGCCAGAAGCCCACAATGCAAGAAATGATGGTCATTTAGGGGAAACAGTGGTACCACTCCAGGAGCACTCTCTTGTCTCACTCTCAGTAATAACAACATTGCATTTCCACAGGTGGGAGATCTGGGATCTGCTGGCCTGCCTTCAATTCAGACCATAATTCTGGACCTTTAATGTCCCTCGTCGGCTCTACCAGCTATAACGCCATCAGTGGCCTCATGACAGTCACCGGTGAGTTTAGCTCTCTTTCTGTGTGTGTGTGTGTGTGTGTGTGTGTGTGTGTGTGTGTGTGTGTGTGTGTGTGTGTGTGTGTGTGTGTGTGTGATATCTGTATTAGTACTTGTTGGTCTGCAGTACTAGCCTAGTAAACTAGCACCACCCACTGGACGGCAAAATCTTTTGTCTGCGAGTGGGTCTAGCCTCGCATCATTCTCCAATTCTGCCAAGAATGCCAGGAATCTGGCAAAACCAATCATAACGCAGAGATGTGTTTTGAATAAAAGCGGGCAGGGTTTTGAGGGAGAAACAGAGCGTTGGCCTATACACACAGATATGGTTTGAAAGACAACGGGTTGTGCTCATCAACAATCTCCCGTTGTATCCATTCATCGGGGCCAGACTAAATAGACATCCAATCTCACATTTAGGCTGCAGTACAGTAGTTTGTTTGAATTTGGAGTGTATTTTGTATCCATATTAATTGTACATGTGTGTCCTCCAGACACAACATTTGTGCTTTTCAAGGATGAGTGTTCGACTGAGAGGGCGGTGATGTTCCTCACTAACCCTAAGAACGAGGACCTCCAGCACCCCATACAGGTGAAACGGATCACCATGGCCGAGAGTACGGAGGGAGGCAAACTGTTCATTCATCGGCCAGACGTGAGGTGAGTCTTTATGCTAAACAGAGACTTTAAGAACCCTGCACTTGATTTATTCCTGAGAGATGATATATTATAGGTACAGTAGATACCTTACAACCTACAGTACCTGAAGTACCGTACCCAAGCACATTTATGTGCACTCAAACTACACTCTACACTCAAAATAAGGAAGACCTTGCAGTGGATCTGACAAGGAACAACAGTAGCGTGTGTGTGTGTGTGTGTCTAAGCTTGGGAGTAGTTGGTTCTGGGGCAATTTCCAATTCCGATTTCGATTTCGATTCCGATTTCGATTCACATCTCCCACCACCAAGACCAAGGGGCTAGTGATGACCAGGCTAATGGTTAAAAGTTCCAGTGTGGAGTTTCACTGTGAAATTGGTTTGTTTCCGTCCTCTCAGTAAGGCAAACCCGGCAGATTGTGTGGACATGGACTGTGATGCCAAGAAGAAGAATATTCTGCGGGACGAGGATGGCACCTTCCTGGGCCAGGTGGGCACCGTGGTGCCCGAATCTGAGTTTGAGTGGGACGGAGACGCCAGACGCGGACTGGGTGACTACAGGATCCCTAAAGTCATGCTCACCTACCTCAACGGCAGCCGCATCCCCGTCAATCAGATAGCACCCAACAAAGGTGTGTAACCACTGTCAGTTAGGAGTGGGAAATAGCAGTGACTTTGTGATGACAAATGCATAACCACATATGGATCATAATACTACAGTTGTATCACAATAAATTGTGAAAGTTAATAGAATTATTATTATTATTTATAATCATAAATGAATGTCAACCAAGTACTGCCCTATATGTCATGCCAGATTAATGCACTGTAAAAGCAACTCATTATGAACTAGAAAAGCGCCCAGAGAGCGTAGACCTCAGCCAAGACAATGTGGTCACAGACCAAATATACATTCCAGATCATGTTGTGGATCACCGATCGCCACCAAAATGTAATCAGCTCTTGCTTGTCCCAATATACACATTTTCCGAAAATTTCATCCAAATCCGTGCAGTACTTTTCGAGTTATCCTGCTGACAAACAGACAAACGGACAAACAGACAAATAGATAGATAAACCAACGCGACCGAAAACATAACCTCCTTGGTGGAGGTAATAATAATAAACAAATTAATGGTTCATTAATGTTCATGTGTGCATTCTATTTGAAAGAATTATCATCAAATGGTATCTGAGCTTATCGTTTTTGGTGGAGATTACATCCTAACTGTGATTGTGGTTCCCCAGGTGTGATAAGAGACTCCAGCTGCACTTTAAAGTCCATGTGGCAGAGCTACGAATGCTTCGGCCTCAACTACAGGCTGCTGGCCATCGAGAGTCTGGACTCCGATACCGAGACCAGGCGTCTGTCCCCTGTGGCTGTGCTCGGAGACGGCTACGTGGATTTGATCAATGGTAAGATGTCTGTTGAGTGATGAGTGAGATGGTTTGGAAAAATGGGTTTGGGTATTCTTGCTCAGTGATCAACTTAATACTTATAAAACATACAATTGTGGAAGACATGCCTAGAACACAAACACATTTCTCCATAGCAGTTGTAAACATATGAAGTGTTATTATATGACATGGAAGCAACACCATAAACAATTACCGATAGTAATAAAGTAATATGCTTCATAAGATGTGTGCATTCGTGCATGTGTGTTTGTGTGTGTGTGTGTGTGTGTGTGTGTGTGTGTGTGTGTGGTGTGTGTGTGTCTGTGTGTGTGTGTGTGTGTGTTGTGTGTGTGTGTGTGTGTGTGTGTGTGTGTGTGTGTGTGTGTGTGTGTGTGTGTGTGTGTGTGTGTGTGTGTGTGTGCATGTTTATGTGTGCTTATATGTGTGGTGTGTTTGTGTGTGTGTGTGTGTGTGTGTGTGTGTGTGTGTGTGTGTGTGTGTGTGTGTGTGTGTGTGCTTATGTGTGCTTATGTGTGTGTGTGTGTGTTTGTCCACAGGGCCACAGGATCACGGCTGGTGCAATGGTTACACGTGTCAGAAGCGTGTGTCTCTCTTCCATGCGGTGGTGGCCACTGGCAAGTCATTTGATGTCTACTTCTCCAGCACCACCCCCCAGAAACTGCGCCTCATGATGCTCAACGCCAAGCCTACAGAGGTGAGAAACAGTCATGGACACACACACACACACACACACACACAAATCATAAACCTGTGTACTCAACATACACATACCATACACACTTGTATGCATACTGTATATCCACACAAGCACACTTATATATTCAACACACACACACACACACACACACACACACACACACACACACACACACTCATACATGCAGAAACACATGTATTCAACATATACTGTATCTACACAAATACACTTACGGTATATAATCTCTTTCTCTCGCACACACACACACACAGACACACACACACACACACACACACTTTGTGAAATAGCGGAAAAGGCAAAACAAATATCACTCTGCCGGGTCATGTGCTCATCATTCATGAATTGTTTTTGTGTCTCTTTGGTAGACTGTTCGAGTGGCAGTATTCTACCAAAACCCTCAGCGCCTTGATGTGTATGTGGACAACCAGCTGGTCCCTCCAACCAACGCTGAATGGAACAGTGAGAAAACAGACTACACCCTCCTTGAGCCATCAATCCCAGGTACTGATCCAGATGCCCCCTGAATAACAGTATTACTGATTACAGGAATGGATCATTGGGTTTCCTGGTTTATCTACTTCGTGTGTATTACTATGAATCAGAATGTGATCTATAGACCGGCATAATTTATAGCTGATTCAACTATTATTTTATTTCTCTATTTTCACATCAAATAGCATTAATGTTCAGCACATATTTTGAACATAATATCCTACAATTGTTAAATATTTGAAAAGATGATTTAAAAAGTGGTACAAAGTATAAGTAACTATTTTCTGAAGCTTCCGCCGATAAAATAATGTGTGTTCTTTAATGGAACATTGTACAGTTTTTGCTGTAAAACTATACAGCCATGCTGTACATGCATAAAAGCCTTACAGGCATAAAAGGCAAAACCGGAATACGCTAATGTTGTATGACAGCAAAGCATTTGCATAAGCCATCCAAATTCATTTGGAGATGGTAACAAAACAAATTCTCTGGTAAAAAAAGGATATTTCAAACAGTGTCCTTTTAGAACACCAGCGTCCAATGCGTTTTGCTGACCTCTGTTCTCTTATCTGTTTGTGTGTGTATAAAGGGATGTATTTACCTTCACTGAACTCAACTACAAATGGAGCCAACTACTTTGACCCCACCTACAAGATGCTCCACGTGCTAGTGCGCGGAGACCAACCTGTGGAGATCCGCACATCGCCGAAAATCTTCCTCTCCTTCAGCCTGCCCGCCGTGACCGAGGACGAGTTCTTCGGCGAAAACCTCGTCAACAACCTGGCCACCTTCTTGAAGGTGCCAGCCAGCATGATCCGCATCACTAAGATCGTGCGTGAGGATGGTGGAACGTCCAAACGTAGACGGCGGTCCACTGGGCTCAGCGTCGAGGTGGAGATCAGCAAACCTCCCGTCCAGGAGGTCTCCAACTCCACTGACGGTAAGGACTCAACACTGGACAGCCTCACCAGCAACAAGATTATACACCTAGCCTGCTCCGCCTGCAACATTCACTTCATCTCTTGCCTTGTCTTCTCAAATCATAACAACTCAAACCAAATGCTGTTTTTATTTTTATGATTGGCTATTTTGCCAAGAGTAACAGTTTGAAACAACAGTTTGAATGTTGATTAAAAGTTTTCTTTGCTAAGAGACAGCAATGGCAAAAACTAGTTATAGCAGCTGCCAGTCAGTCCACCATCACTATTATACCTGCACTGTTCGTGTGCTGATTCTGAATAAATTGTAATCCTATGTCCTTGTACTCTGGGTTTAGATGAGGAAGTCTTTACCGAGATGAAGAGCATCGCTGATAACCTGGGACAGGCGGCCATCTCTGGAAACCTGAGCCAGGCCACAGGCCTCAACGTGACCTCCATGGGCATCGTTGCACCGCCACCACCATCCTCAGACCCCGACTGGGAAGAGGTGAGGGGCTTAATACAGATTAATAGAGATTAGCCGTATGTCTGTCTGTCAGATTTATGACTTAATCCGTGATAGAGAAAACTATTTGTCTTACACCTGTGAAAGACATTAAGCAACACGAAGGAAGAATCATCAGAATTTATTCTCGGTTGTGTCAATTTTTGTTCAGCAGATGGTACATAATGTGTGTAAAGATGATGAATAGGCTTGTGTGTTCAAGCAGAGTAACGTTTTAGTGTACTGCTGCCACTCCAGGCTTGAGATGTCAGAGAGGCAATTCTCTGTATTATAGCATCAAAATAAGTTTGTTGCCTTTGTATTAAGGAGAAAGACCTACATTACCATCCCTTTAAAAGATATATACAGATATAAAATATACAAATGGCAAGAGTCCTTCAATCCAAACGGATACATCATATCTTAGCCATCATAGTTGCACAAGCTTTTAAGAAAATGGTTTCACTTCAGAATTATATGCCTATATTTGTGTAAACAAATAAAAAATATATTTAGGCCTCACACTTGTGTAAACACATGGAGAAAAACAACCGAAACCAATGCTATGAAAATAAAGTCCTGTCCATCAAATGTGTAATGTGTAATATATATATCGGTGCTGTTGTGCTGTGGCAGGTGGCTGATGTGGAGGTGACTCGTGAGGACCCAGAGCCAGAGAAAGTGGCGAGCGTTGCGGCTGTGATCATGAAGCAAGGGCCCGTGGCTGGAGACTACCCAGGGATCCTCATCCAACAGCCCAGCATCATGGCTGTGGACGAAGCGGTAGGATAATACACACTGATACAATAATAATTATACACTCTCTCACCATGGAAATACTCAGTAAAGCCGCTGTGAAGTGTTTTTGTTAACATTCCAAATGGCTGGGAGATGTCAGACATCAATAATGACTTACTATGAGATGGCTTCTATATTTGACCATTTATATGTCAGATTTTTAGATCATTTTGACTCCTGATAGCAACCAGCATGTACAGTAGATTGTTTTATATAACATTGAATTACACAATTATGTCGATACCATGAAGTAGAAACATCAAAATGTCAACAATGCCTTGCAAACTGATTTGGCTATGTGGGTTGACTGGCTATCAATAAATCAATGATGACGCTTTTGGTTTTCTGGCTATAGGGAGATTGCGTAGCCGTCGGGGTCACCACCTTGACTCTGACAGCCGTGCTGAAGGATGCCAGCGGTAACGCCATCGATGGCCTCTCTGGAAACACCACCATTCTGTTCAGAGGATGCTGGGCCAACTACACTGACCTGAACATTTGGGCTCCTGGTGAGTTTTTAGGCATTTCTTTCGGAGGAGGAAGCCAACACACACCAGTGTTGAGGTGCAGGTAGCGGATAGTCATTCAATTAAGAGAGGGTACCGCACACTCTTGTCCAATATGTGATTTATTATAAACAACAATTATTCCGGCCTGTGGCCTTTTTCAAGTTGTTTATAATAAATTACATATTGGACAAGAGTGTGCGGTACCCTCTCTTAATTGAGTTTCTAGGCATGCCTGAGGGATTCAAGATTTTTTCTGGAAGCCTTGAGGGTGATAAAGCAACATCTGTGGGATTATAATCACAGAAAATGAATCAATATCAGTAATGTGAACAGTTGTGTTTGTTTCGCTTTAGTCAAGTAATGCACTGTAAAATGATTACTGTCTAGGCTACCTTTAGCATTTCTTATCTTGCGCAATATTGTTGGATGCATTTGAATGTAAACTGGGTGTTTTATATAGTAAAATGGGAAGGTAAAGAATATAATTTCTTTCTATCTCTCATTCTGAGTAAGTTCTTATTGACAAGATTTTAAACTCTCCAATGGCTCTTATATCTATATCAGTTGTGAAGTCTGTTGTGCGATTTGTTTTCTGCAGGACACATTGTTATTTGGGGCAATAATACAAATTCATCTCTCTCTCTCTCTCTCTCTCTCTCTCTCTCTCTCTCTCTCTCTCTCTCTCTCTCCCCACAGGTGAAAATCTGACCATGGCTTTCACTCTGACAGAGTTCAGCGCCTCCTCCAGGTCCTTCACGGTTAGGGAAACCCCAACCACCACATCCAGCCCCTCCACCAATACAACCATCCCTGACATCGGTCCATCCGACTCTCCCGTACCCCCGACCGAACCAGAGCCCACTGCACCCCCTGCCCCAGACACCACCACCCGCTCCACCACCACCACAACCACCACACCACCACCACCACCTTCAGCTTCACCACTGAGTCCAGCACGGAGGATTCAATCACGGACGATTACCCCAGTGTCCTGGACGCCGCTGGCACTCCGTCATCTGGCTCTCTGCTCCTTGTCCTCACACTCCTCTCCAGTCTCCTTCTGACCCTGATGGCCCACTGAGAGAGCACATAAGGACGTGGCAGCCATTTTGGATATTGATCAAAGCCAATTGAATGAATTGTTGTTTTGTTTTGTTTTTGTTTTTTTCTTTTACTTTTTTTGTTCTCTCCTGGTGAATGTGGTGAGCAATCTCTACCTCTTGAAGTTTGCTTTTGAACTGTACCTTTATAGGGATGCAAACATGAAGGATAATTTATTGTATGGTACACATGTACTGTAATGTGGGGAAAAAAGAGAATGTTACTTATTTTCTGGCCATATGGATTCATTCCTTGGGAAAGTACTTTGGGTGTGTACAGACTTTTGTATAAATTGCACTCTTCTATTTAAAGCCTATATCACAATATTCTAAATTCATCAATGATGCACTTTTAGGGGATGAAGATGCTGTCTATTTTATTCAAAATAAATTTGCTTCTGTGGCATAAACTAACTGTGTGATGATCTTACTGTTTTATCTGGTATTTCAGCAAGTGCTGAACAAGAAAAAAAAATGTCATAAGACATCTTGCAACCAGGAGAATTTTTACATTTTGATTTTCACTTCAATCAACAGTTCAAGCTGATTGATTTGCATTAACAAACCTAGTAAGTGTCATAGTCCAAAAGTTAAAAGTACTGTAGGTCTAGCACTGATTGTATTACCTTACAATAACTAATAATAAAGAACCTATGCCTTATAATTAAGAATTGACAATGATAAAAATATTAAATCTCACTATGAATAGGTTACTGGCAGCAGTTAGGCTATAGCTTGATAAATTTCAGCACAAAGGCCTACACCCTGTTGAAGTGGAGGTAGTTACAAGTGTTATCCACAAGAGGGCAGAGAGACACCTATCCCCAAAGCATAGCCTACAATGAAGTGGATCCATCCGTAGCCAAGGAATTTAGGCAACACATGATGGAGGACACCTCACTTTTTAACTCTCAAACGAAGCATGTCTTTAATACTCATGTGTCTTCTATGTGATTCCGTACGGTCCAAAGACCTTACGCTGACGTAATGGATGATAACCTTGAGAGCTGAGGTAGCCTATTTTGTGTGCAACAGGCAAAATAGGTTAGAAGTAGAGACTGAGATTTAATGATGAGCCTTTTGCCTTGAATAGGCAATCTCGGAGTTTCTCGTTGTTAAAGTAGGCTTAACTGACAGGCTAACATTTTCATAGTTTACATTGGGTCGATTTGAAAAAAAAAAAATAAAAAATAGACCAATATTTATCAGATTTCCGTTTTGTTATTTGATATGCATTTGAGGACCTACAAATATAAATTGTTTTAGAGATGGAGAATGATTTCAAAAATTCTTTGCATGGTGGTAACAGAGTAGCAAATGTTGGCCAGTAGCTACATCATTCTTGTCTCAAGAGTCAGTCAGTACTTTTCTGTTTGTTTTCTTGACAGGAGGTTGTATTGTGGAGGGCGGGTTAAGTTGGCGCGGTGGTCTGCATGCCATGCGAGGGGACTTGACATGCATAACTTGCTTGCACCTTCAACAGTTCATTCCTTCTGTTGGAGGCCTACTAATTTCTGTGTTATTACATTTCTTTTCTATTTTTCCCCCTGGATAACTTCAGCATGAGTGCCTGCCATTTCAAAATTACATTGGTAATTTTTACCTGTTTTATGGATATTACTTGTTTTAAAGCGATGTCTGTGTTCTTGCCATCGGCTCCAATTAGCAAAAATGAGAAAATCCTTGACGAGACAAAAGGATCGAAAAAGATGGACCTCTACACATCGTCACCATTGTCACCAAATGGTAAAAATTCTCCGCGAGGCCGAGGACAGAAAGACTCGGTACAACCGCATGAGTACATGCTCTCCATCTACAAGACGTTCTCAGCAGCGGAGAAGTTGGGGCTTAATGCGAGTTTCTTCCGAGCATCCAAGGCTGCAAATACTATTACAAGTTTCGTGGACATTGGTCAAGGTGGGCTATCTATCAAACTATCTATGTCTGTCAATTTTTCTATCTGTCCGTCTGTCTGTCTGTCTGTTTATCTGTCTACCTACTTTGGTGTCTTTCCTAGTAGGCTACTCTATCTTATCCCTAGAAATCACAAGATAATCAAGACTTGCATCAGTTTATCTTCTTAAACTTAAAAAAAAATGCATACACAAAATTTCCTTTAATTTTAATTTTTCTGTATCATGCTACTGCAGCCTATACTATGTATTTAAACTTTTTATGTATTGTCCACTTACACATAATGAGGCATGTTATGGTTTACTCAAGCAATAAACAAACTTCCTTTCACAGATGACCTGCTGACTTCCCCTCTCAAGAGACAGAAGTACCTATTTGACATCTCAACCCTCTCTGATAAAGTGGAGCTACTGGGTGCCGAGCTACGGATATACACAAAGATTTCCGGAATCTTCCGGGCTTCTGAGGTGGGTCCGGTGGACATTCAGATTTTGTCCTGTCAGTCGCAACATGTTCTGGACTCCAAAACTTTGGACTTGGGGGACTCTCTGAAACCTCACTGGGAGGTTCTGGACATATGGGAGATCTTCCAAGACTGGCCGAGGCACCTCCAGGGTCGGCACTTTTGCCTGGAGCTCCGGGCCATGGTGGACAACCCTGAGAGGGAGGTGGACCTGCAGCAGCTGGGTTTCCGCAGGAACAACAGGCCTCACCTGAAGAAAGCCATCCTGGTGGTCTTCACCAGGTCCAAGAAGCGGCAGAGCCTCTTTTATGAGAAACGGGACAAGATCAAACGCCACCTTTCGTGGGAGAAGAAGAATGTAGCCAATGAAAACAGCTCACAGCATCACCAACATCAACAGCAGTACCAGCAACAGCAGCCTCAGCTGAGGACTGGCCGCAGTCGACGCGCTGCTCTCTCCGTAACCGGCGGCGTTGTCGGCGCGCGTCACGGCAAACGTCACGGCCGGCGTTCACGCTCACGTTGCAGCAAGCGACCGCTGCACGTCAACTTCCGCGAGCTGGGGTGGGACGACTGGATCATCGCGCCCCTGGACTACGAGGCGCACCACTGCGAGGGCGTGTGCGACTTCCCTCTCCGCTCGCACCTGGAGCCCACTAACCACGCCATCATCCAGACCCTCATGAACTCCATGCGCCCGGGCACCATGCCCCCCAGCTGCTGCGTGCCCTCTAAGCTCAGCCCCATCAGCATCCTCTACATCGACGCCGGCAACAACGTGGTCTACAAGCAGTATGAGGACATGGTGGTGGAGGCCTGCGGCTGCAGGTAGCCACATGAAGGACACTGAGAAATCCCATGGGAGAGAGTTGCAGTGAGGAAAGCATTCAGCTCTCAGAAAAGAAGTGAGATGGTGATTCAAGGAGCAGAAAAAGACAGAGAGAGAGAGAGAGAGAGAGAGAGAGAGAGAACACGGAAGAAAAAAAAACACATTTATGCATTTGACATACAGACTCAGATAAAAAAAAAAGAGGTACGATGGAAGAAAGGAGTGGAAAAGAGAAAGAGAGATGAAGATGATGGACTTGGAAAACAATTATGCTTTTAGCAGAAGTGACTTGCAGTATAAGACAGGCATACAGTTCTTTGTCAGTAGTTTGTTTGCATTCAGGGTGTTTGAGTTAAACCAGAGACCTCGACTTAAAGCTTGCAATACAAGCAAAGCTACAGGAACACTTGAACAAGGGAGGTCACTGTAGCTCAGAAGGTCATCCTGCAGTAATCTTAAGAGTATATAGCTAAAGACTACAGAGACATCTGGGCAAACTAATGCCATTTTTCAGGCATACAGGAAATCACTGTAATGCTGCCAGCACCTGCCGTCCTTGTCTCTGAATAGTAGAGATTAGGTGTCTTATGTGTCATTGTCATCCATTTTTTTCCTCTGGATGATTTCATCACACTTTACTTGGATACTCTTCCCACAAACTACATATAGATTGTCAGATTTCAACAAACTGTTAACTGCAGTACATGTACATCTGTTGACACTGTTAGCTGTTTGTGTATATGATTAAGATTATCTTTTAGTTTATTTAACAATAATGTTACAAAATGAACTTGAAACTTAAGAGATGATACTGGAGCAGTTACATAGAAAGTTGGCTTTATGTCACATCTATAAAACCACATAAAATGCCAGATATGATTTGAGGATTTTATGTATTCACCTTTAGGGGTAACATAAAAAGTTGCATAAAGTATTTAAATTACTATACGTCCTCACATTCTCTCCCATCCATTATGTGGAATTCCCCCTCTGTCATTTTCTGTGGGTAGACTATCCAAGTAAAGTTATTGACGGTCGGTTTTTGAAACATTAGTCTTTCAGGGAGGGAAGAAGAAACTGGGGTGATGGGCAAATGACTGCCAACCATTACATCCAAAGCAGCCATACAGATCAATGCACTGCTTTTGGTTACATTTGTAAATAGTTGTACATTATAATCAGACTTAGTATTTGATAATTTATGGTATATTTATGGTAAATTATACCCAACCTCATTGTAATCATTTAAACTTAGTTACAACCAAAATGTTCTTAAAGAGAGATATTTTTTAAATGCCACACACATGATGCTGGTAAAACTATTCTACCTCATGACAAAGACCCAAGCTTGACTGCATTTTCTTTTGCAGAAAACAAATGAAATAATATCAATAAAATTTGAAGACTGGGAAAAATAGTCTGTTTGTCCATTGAATGCAATGTAACATTTTTATTGTCTATCTGTCATTTTTATTGACGTATTTGCTATTGGTATGAAGTCAGGAGAACAAAACACATTTCAAGAGAATTTATCCCCCCGTAACCCCTTCCTCCGTCTTAGAAGAGGACAAATTCTTTTCAACTTCAAATGAATCCCAAAGTATGTCGCTGTACAGTATATTCTCGATTGTGTCTGTTGGAATAGAGAAAAGCTGCATTAATGTTTAATGCTTTCCTTTATTGCAACAATATATTTTGTTTCAGCTGTAGCCAAGAAACTGTTTCGGGGGACACTGAAGTCATTATTGTGCAATAGATCCACAAAATGCTCTCAGCATTTTTAAAGTGGACAATTTAGAGTTGCACATTTGAGATTGAAGTGATGGTTATGGCCTCCCCCGGAAAAATGGTTATCATTTCCATCTCTTTAGGGTTGTGCATAAAACAGAAAATGTTAAACTGTCATTCCAATAGACAGCTTAGAACGATTTGGATTGCACAATGCACATATACTGTATTATCAAGCGTACACGAGTCACCAAAACTGATAAAATGGCTTTTGTGTTTTTAATGTCTTAGATAATAGCCGAGGAGAATTAAGCCAAGATAAAGAAAGATTGGCGATTGACAAAGAGATAATAAGAGATATTTTCAAAGAAATAACAAATATAAATTTGATTTGTCTGGCATGAAATGCCCTCTGTGTTATGGCAGCATACTTTATATTGCACCTTTTTCCAACCCAAAATGTGAGTCTGAACCACTGTGCTGGGCAAGTGGTGTGTGTGTGTGTGTGTGTTTGTAGGGACAAACAGAGGTGACTGTGAGGTCAGCAGACGTTCAGGATAACCTTTTCTGGGTGGGCTGGTTATTCTAAATGCCCAACACACACACACACACACACACACACACAAACACTGTGAGTGGGATGGGGACAGAATAGCCCTGTTGCATGGGATTTCCCCTTCTGTGCAAGACCAGCATTCAGTCACAATTTAAGGAGGACAATAACAAGAGAGAGGGCTCTACCATCAGATTATGGTGCCTTTTTGTGCCAGGGGTCAAAGGTCAAGTACCCTTTTGTCTGGACACTGTGTGTGCATTTGAAAGGTACACAAGCACCAGAGAAAGAGGAAACTCTGAAAAGAAAGTGAGAACAAGGAAGAGGAATGTGTATAACTTCTTTCAGCAATTCTCTCTCTGTCTGCTCCCTCTCTCTCTCTCCTTTCCTCCCTCTCTTTTTTTCGCTCACTCCTTCCCTCCCACCTTCTCTCTGCTCTCCCTCTCTCTCTCTCTCTCTCTCTCTCTCTCTCTCTCTCTCTCTCTCTCTCTCTCTCTCAATCAGTCTGTTTTTTTTATGGAAGAAAAGATAGTATCTCTGTTTGGAATAACACATAGGGCCATTTTTCTTTACATGTATTTACTACATTGAAAACAGTACAGACTAGCAAAGCAGACAACTGAAGCAACATGGTTCTCTCAGATGTTCAGTCTTGGTGTCACTCCATGGATCATTCAGAGAAATGCGTTAAAATCTAGTGCACTAGATTCTGGTGAGGCGAGAAGACTGTAGGACTATAGAATCTTTAGTTAAAACTTCTAGTTAGAGACAAGGTTAGAGCAAGTCATCACCTGGTGGAATGGAATACTGTTTTCTGATTGGCTGTCAGGGTGTCCGTTATTTCTAGATAACAGGACACCTGAGGCATTGTTGGGTTAAAAAAGTTTAACCAGTATTCTTTATCAATGCTCTTTAGAATGCAGCCTTGCGGATCTTCTTTCATAAGAAAATAGTACCCCAACCGAACAGGATAACTTCTTTCTAAACGGAGCCACATGTTTCTTTTATGTTTTAAACACTTGCTTACCATCTATACATTTTAGTTGCAACCGGGTGATAAGCGGGATAACGGCCTTTGAGGTGTCCCGATATAGAGAAATAATGGACTTCGCGTAGGCAAACAGCCCTTCGGCTGTTCTTCGCCATACGCATCGTCCATTATTTGTCTATATCAGGACACCTCGGTGGCCGTTATCCCTTACATATTGGGGAGAGGGGAGTAGGAATATTCTAAGGGCCTGGCATTGACAGGGGGGCCCAGAGAAAATTTTAATATTAAAATTAATATTTGAGGGGCCAAAATAATTTTTTGTCATAGGGCCCAAAATTTCTAGCAGCGCCCCTGGTGGCCAATCATGGTGTTGATTTACTCCCTGTCTGTCTGCCCTGGAAATGCAAACCAGATGAGACAGTTTGCCGTTTGTGAATCTCCCGCTTCTGTGATTAAACAAGCCTGACCACACACTGGTTACTGCGCGTCACGCTCACGGCCCACCAGTCACTTCTCCACGTTCACTACATCAAAAGGAAATGACACGGGATTCGTAATGTAACCACTTCGAAAAGAGTTTCCTTTTTTTAAAGATCACAGAAGTACGTTTAACAGTAATCACCCACATCTTGTTTGGTATTCCAACCCTCCATCCCTGGTTCGCTTTAATCTCAATTTGCCAGATTAATCCAGTCTGTTTATCGTCTAGACACCTGATCTCATTTCCCTCTCACATCTCGGTGGATTGCTTGCACATTTCTTCTGTGGCTCAGGTGTTTCGGAGAAAACAGTCACCGAGCATTCATCTTTAATTTCCCCATATACACTAAAAAACTATGATGTCATTGGCTAGGTGGAGGTCTATGATGTTGTGTATACATACCATTGGCTGATTGCTTTGCTCCCCCCAAAAACAAACAAACCAACACAACAAACAAACAAACAAAAAAACAAATAAATAAAAAGAGGCAACCATTTTATTTGCAGTTCAATGAATTACATATACTGTATACATTACACAGCAACAATTGTTTTAGCAGCAGGCTGTGGATTAAAGTTCAACCTGGTCTGCTTTATGGTAAATTGCTATGGTAACTTATGGCCAGTTCTTTCACCACAGGCTTGATAGAGAGCTTCAAAAGTCTACATAATAAGGCGAAGCGAGTGAGAGGATTTGGGAATTTGAGAAATATATTTGAGGCTGGGTCATTTTACACGCATGGATGATGCTCAGGGGCCTCCACACACCAACGGCGGAAAAAAAAATCATTTTCAGATGTATCAAACAGCCCCCTCAAGCAAAGACCCACTCGGTGTGTGTGTGTGTGTGTGTGTGTGTGTGTGTGTGTGTGTGTGTGTGTGTGTGTGTGTACCTGTTGGAGGTTGGGAATTAGTGGTATTATTAGTGACAGGATCGATGTGAGCTTTCAGGTTGGCATAAGTCAGCGTGGGCTTTATTGATTGTGAAGTGGCTGGCCGCGGCGGTGAAACTCGAGCAGCGTCCAGAGAGACGACTCCTGCTTCTCTTTCCAGGACGGCTGAGCACGGGGAGGAAATACGCTCTGACATTACATGGAACAGGGACTGAGGAGGAAGTGCTGATGGGTTCAATTAAGGGTGTGTGTGTGTGTGTGTGTGTGTGTGTGTGTGTGTGTGTGTGTGTGTGTGTGGAGGGGGGTTATGTGTGTGTGACAGAAAATGACAAAGAAAAAGAAAGCGAGGGAGAAGTGTATGTGTGTGTGTGTGTGTGTGTGTGTGTGTGTGTGTGACAGAGAAAGAGTTTGTGTGTGTATGTGTTTGAGAGAGTGTTTTTGAGAAAGAGAGAGACAGTGTGTGTGTGTGTGTGTCTCTGTGTGTGTGTGTGATCTACCCACATCGTTAAACCTGAGATAGGTAATTGTGCATAATGAGAAGCCTACCTGAAAGTCTTGAAGAAGGAAGGTGAAGAAGGCAATGTGGATCTCACTGGCAACACAGCGTAACCCAGCACAGGCTTTTACAATCACAGCCCACTACATTAATTCACAATCACTCCCCCCGCATGGTTCCAATTACCCCTCTTAAAATGCCAAAGGACATAAACGCTCATTACACCAAAATGTGTTACTTTTGTGACAGCTGTAATAATAATAGTGGATTTTATGTTTTATCAGTTGCCCCTATTTCTCAGTTTAACTATTCCCTATTGTGTCCAGGAGATAAATAGCTGAGCGTTGGCCAGAAGCTTTTAAATGCGTTGTGTCATGTGCATCATATCTCCCGAGGCGAAACTCAGGATTTGGCAATGCCTTTGGTTGTAAACAGCTGTTAGTTTATATGTTACATTATGGTGCCAGAGTGAGTGTACCTATATGCTTTATATATGCTGGGTATTCTTCCAGGTGCTTAAGTCCAGAAAAGTGCTTAGTGCATGCTGAAATACATAGAGCTATAGCACTTTTTTAACTTAAATACCTGAGAGAATACGGGCCTGAGTGCGTGCAGATGTAATGTATGAATCTGAAGTGGAGGCCAGGCTGCAATGTGAAGAACGACTCCGAACATTTAAATAACGTTTGGGGAATGCAGGAGCAACAACTTCATCAACAGCGCAGCTTATTCAGCAACAGCTCAGCCTCTGTCACACCACTGACACACAGGGGCTGCATTGCAGCCTTTGAAGTGAAGGGGTATAGCTGCTGTTGGATTTGTTTTAAAGACCAATGTTTTGGCCAACACAAGTTTTTAAGCCAACTTACAACAACGGGGGCTTAACAAGCCTCACACAGACAGAGGTCAGTGTTCACCGGCGGGCCTCAGCGCTCAGCAGGAGCTAATCTAAAGTGTCACGTCAATGAGGTGGGGAGCAGGGCCTGTTCCGTCTCCCGCTGAGAGCCTGTCAATCCGTGGACACCTTCCTTCCTTCCATCCTGAGCGGGATCTCTGTGTCTCTGTGTCTGGGTTGTGTGTGTTTGGAGGAGGGTGATGGGTGTCTGTCAGTGTGTTTTGTGCAGATCAATACCAGGCTATTGTTTGTGACAGAGAACAAATGAGTTAAGGAAACGCCACTATGTTAAGTAGGTTAAGACTGGGCTTTAAATTAGAATAAATCAATAAAGTCTATAGGTGCAAACGGAAATACTTATATAGTT
>JAODXP020000029.1:4079449-4081949 GCA_027497455.2 Sardinella longiceps | reverse complement strand
CAGCTTTATGTCAAAGGCCTGCATGGGCGTAATGCTGTTTAACACTGCCCCTATAGGAAACACACTCGTCTGGAGACTGCCCCCAAGATCTGGGCCAAATCTGGGCCGCATGCGCCCTAGTGGTTGTCTCGTGTGTGTGTGTGTGTGTGTGTGTGTGTGTGTGTGTGTGTGTGTGTGTGTGTGTGTGTGCGTGTGTGCGTGTGTGCTATGTGTGTGTATGTGTGTGTGTGTGTGTGTGTGTGTGTGTGTGTGTCTGAGTCTGTGCTTGGGTGTGCGCTGACCCGGAATGACCCGGGAGTGTCCTGTGAACTCAGGACAAGAGGCGGGATCAGAGAACCCATGGAGCACCCCAAAGCAACCCCCTCCCCCTCGCCCCTTACCCCCCCATCCTGCTAATGCACAGCTTAGTGGCAGCCATGAAAACAATCTAATGAGGACGCCGTAATCGACACGCCTCTCTGCTCTACTCTACTCTAATCTAGTTTGCCCAGCCCTGCCTGCAAGCCCCCAGCCTCCTCAGCTTGGTCTTCTGAGACACAAGCACGGGGCTCACAGAATTACCACAGCCTTTTTAGATTTACATTTATATTTACATGACATCTACATCATTAACATGTGCATGTCTTTGCAGATTTACTTGTGGATAATTCTGGAACTTGATTTACTGTATGTCAGCCAAATTACTACTTTTTACTGTTTTATTTAGTAATTATATGTATTTTGTATAGAATATTACAATTGTAAATTTTACAATATAGTCTAACATATCACCTATAATTTATATACACATTATTAGGTAAAATACATAAGCTAACTGTTTGGCAAATGATACATAAGAAACGTATATGAATAAAGTACGTACTGTACCTGCTGTATGTGAATAAAGTTCAGGCAGAAATGATGACAGCATGATGAGGAAATGACCTTTCAGCATGACGCTGTGGCAGAGATCAAACTGCAGAACAGCTTTTGTACAGGCTTATATTACAGGTGAGGTGTGTAATGTAAACATTATTTTTTTTACTAATATCTAAAACAGACTGTGAGGTCAAATGGCTGGGAAAGTCTTCACACGCAACACCGCAACACCACGGCCCCTTTAATGTCTTGACCTGTGTTTTTACTAATATTAAAGGAGCTGTGTGTAAGAAATGTACTCCAAATAATTATTAAACAGCCCTGATATGTCACCAGGCATAAGGGAATCATGTTCATTTTAAACACTGATATAACTGACAGTTGTAGTCCAGCCAGAATATTAGCATTTGAAAAGCCAAGTTGCAGCCCACAAGTAGTGTTTATGTTGTCATTTCAAGTGGTATTCGTGTTGTTGTCATTGTCAAAGCCTCATTATGCTTCCAAATAATGTCATGACAAGGTCAGAAATAAAACAAGGATATGTATAGGAGATGCTTTTGAGAGATGGAGACGGCTGAAAGCAACAAAATATTTTGAAAATGATTGTAGAACCAATTTTGGCCACAATCCTACACACAGCTCCTTTAAAGCACACATGTCGTGACATATTCACATAACACACTTTCAAATTAAACAGCAAATGACAGAAGATCGATCCATACCCCAAGATGAACAGAAGTTGTTAGACCCTCTCCTGAAATAGTTTCAAGACTGCCAGGGTCACAGTTTAAGGAAAGCTTTCAGATTGTTCCATTGCCTTTCCAATCCTTTCTCTTAATTTCACTTTCACTCTGCATGTTTGGGCCGTTTATGTGTGTGAGAGAGAATGTAAGTGTATACTGTGTGTGTGTGTGTGAGTGTGTGTGAGAGAGTGTGTGTGAGAGAGAGAGAGAGAGAGAGAGAGAGAGAGAGAGAGAGAGAGAGAGAGTTATATGACTGATCACAGGGGTACTGTATGGTGTGTTTGAGTTTATTTAGGCCAATGCTCTAAAATCTGTGATAGATTACAAAATCAGCAACTCTGCTGAAACAATAACTGTGTGTGTGTGTGTGTGTGTGTGTGTGTGTGTGTGTGTGTGTGTGTGTGTGTGTGTGTGTGTGTGTGTGTGTGTGTATCTGTAGAGGGGGGCATTCTATGATGGCGGGTGGGCTGGAATTGTTATTGGCATGTGAAAGAGCTTGTGCTTCTTAAGGGGATTGGTTCATTATATTATTCTCTACAGTAATCGTCAAGCTAACAGCACAGAATTCCAAAAAAATGACTTAAAATGTCAAAAGTTCGTCTTTGCCTTTAGTTTATGCAATCATGCACCACCATGGCATAAAGAAGTACATTTACCCTAAGCCTCATTCTCAAAATGAGAGTCCGGTAAACCTAGCTGTTTCAAACCCACATCGACACAGGTGTTATAATGCAAAACTAACTCCAGTGAACAATGGTTCAAATTTCTTTTGCATGAATGTATGCAATAAGGTTTTATTCACATGGTACAACAAAATGTCTTTGAGAGCAGGATAACATCGGGCTTTAAAGACCTCTGACTGCATCAGTTTATTCTGGATTAAACTACAGGATAGCAAT
>JAODXP020000029.1:4064906-4079349 GCA_027497455.2 Sardinella longiceps | reverse complement strand
TGCTGTAAACATTCGGCCTGATGGCCCTGAATCTAATCTGAGAGCAGGCTATAAACAGTGACTCAGCTAAATAGCATAAAATACACAACTCAAGACAGGTGCAGTATGTTCTCCGCTGCCTCTGTGTGTGTGTGTGTGTGTGTGTGTGTGTGTGTGTGTGTGTGTGTGTGTGTGTTACTGTGGTGATGTCGAACAATATCCAATGAGTTTAGTGAGTCTGAATGTGAGTGTGTGAGTGAGTGAGTGAGTATGTGTGTGTGTGTGTGTGAGTGTGAATGTGAGTGCGTGAGTGAGTGAGTATGTGTGTGTGTGTGTGTGTGTGTCCTCACAGGGTCCCCCCCACCTCTGGTGCTCTGAGCACTGCTGTCGACTGAATATGAGTATGTGTACAGTATGTACTTGTGAGCATGTGTGAGTGAGTGTGAGTGAATGTGTGTGTGTGTGTGTGTGTGAGAGAGAGAGAGAGAGAGAGAGAGAGAGAGAGAGAGAGAGAGAGAGAGAGAGAGAGAGTGAATGTGAGTGTGTGCATTACCTCTCAGGGCCCCCCACACCTTTGGTGCTCTGAGCACGGCTGACAGCTGAATGTATGTATGCATGTATGTATGTATGCATGTATGTGTGTGAGTGTTTGTGTGTCTGTGTCTGTGTGTGTGTGTGTGTGTGTGTGTGTGTGTGAATGTGAGTGTGTGTGTTTGTTACATCTTAGTGCGCCCCACACCTTTGGTGCTCTGAGCACGGCTGACGGCTGAATGTGAGTGTGCGCGCGCGTGTGTGTGAGAGAGAGAGAGTGAATGTGAGTGTGTGTGTGTGTGTGAGTGAATGTGAGTGTGTGTGTGTGTGTGTGTGTGTGTGTGTGTGTATGTATGTATGTTTGTTACCTCTCAGTGCGCCCCACACCTTTGGTGCTCTGATCACGGCTGACGGCTTGTCCACGCTCAGTTCGTCTGCAGAGAACACAGACCAGACAGAGGCCTTGACACACATAAATATCACCCTGGTAACCAGTAGCCTATCACAGACCACAGATCATAAGCTAATCACACTTCTGTCAGGCAACTGCAACTGACAAAACAGTTTAGTGGTGAAGTCAGTGTGACCTCCTCTGATGACTTCCTCTCTCTGCAAAAGCCCAATGGACTCATTTCCTTTCAGATTTTTGTGGCCAACTGCTGGTTTGGCTTCTGTATTTAACGTTATCATTAGCCAACAGTGGGAGAAACTGAGTGCAGTTGCAAAGCTCCATTAATCTCTGTGCCATTATCAGAATTGTAAACAGATCTCCTCAGAGAATTTGTAGCCTAATCATGTTATGTGTTTGTTTACAGTACCTGTATCCAACAGTCATGTCTACTTCAACTTTGCCTCTTTGTATAAACTACTGACAGATCCGTAGCCTGCTGTCACTGAAGCCAATGGAGTGACTAAAATTAGGCTTCTTATGTTCCTCTGCCAGTAGGACAGTCCAAAGATTATCCGGTGACACTAGGTAATCTCGGTGTTAGAAAAGATTTCTGTGCGAAAGCGTTGAGTGAGCCAGTGTGCTTTATAGCTGGTTTATCAAGTTAGGGCGGTGGACTGACTCGCAGGAAAAGAAAACCACACTCACATGACTCGTCCGACTTCAGGCTAGGATAGCCGTCGCACTCGGAATCACTTGTGGTGATCCAGACCTGAAGTTCCGACACTTCTTCACCAAAAGCCTTCTGCGGCTTGTTGTAGCCTTGTTTCTTCGCGTAGCCAAAGATGTAGTCGAAATACCTGCCATTATAAGATTTATGTCCATCACTCCTATTCGTCACGTTTGCATTACAATTCAAACTCACAAATTCAATGCGTAGATTTTTATGACTGTGTTCATTTTTCAGTTAACGTTAAGTTAATCAGCAACTGGGAATTGACCTCAGCCCAAAAAATACACGGAAGTATCCGAGTTTCTAGGGGATAAGGTTCAATAACATTGTGGGATGGTTGGCTAAAGTTTGTTGTTATGCTAATCGATACAGAACAAAAAATCTTACCTGCGAAAAGCGGTTTGCAGAATACTACAGCCCGGTCCCGCAGACGAATGCTGAGCATGGACAATCTGGAATTTCGAACTGCTCATTTGAAACGCAACTGCGGACGTTTGTACTTTTTGCGGCATTGGCCAAAGAGAAACAGTGTCGGTGTCTTGTATTTTGACTCCGTCGTAGCCCCAGATATCCTCATGTCCCTGTGCCACAGCAGCAACCAGCACCAGAAGCCCAAACTGTACAAGAACACCCATGGTGTTCACTAACGTTACCTGAATTACTAAAGCTGTATTGTAGTGTCTCCCTACACGCAGAGTCAGCTGAGCACTGGCGCTTACCGCGCAAGCACGGCAAATACAATCAGGGGAAGTGGGCGGGGCGAGGGAGGGTTCATCACGGATGAGTCCGGAAGTAGGCTACAGGCAGCCAAGAGAAGGTACCTTCTCTTTTCAAAGATCACTTGTCCTTTTTGATAATTCCTACTACCTGCCTTGTGCCCACTACTAACTGATTTCAGAAAGCAGTGTGTGGCATGCAGTACATGGAAATAGCATAGGAGTAGGCACAGTGTTGGGGCTCAATTAGTTTTCAGTCAGGTAGCAGTCCAAATATTTAATGAGGTACTTGTCAGTAGGCTTCTTCGACTTTTAGAATATGCATAATACTGAAGAATACCGTATGGAGCTTAGTTATTAAACTTTGAGCCAGTTTTGTCAACTGCAACTGCCTTTGTCTCTAGATGACCACGTGCTCCCTTGATGGACCTTGTTTGGCAAGGGGCACAGGACATCAAGCAGTTTCAGATTATTTTTTTATTTTCAGATTATTTTTTTATTTTGTTAGTATAGGCTATCTAAACCCCAGCTTTGGGGAAACTTGCAAGACATAGCATGTCATGGCCTGGAATAAGGTTATCTCTTGAAACCTTCAGTCCCAAAGCTGTCTAGTGTGGATTGGAACCTAACGTTAGCCATAACAAGTATCAAGCCATTAGCTATAGGCAGGGGTCGGGGTGGACTGGCAATATGACACACGGGCAGAGTTGTATAAAGTACTGGAGAAGAGGAGTGGAGTAGAAGTAAAAGTACCATATCAAAAAAATGACTTGAGTAGAAGTAGAAGTGTTCCTTAAACACAATACTTAAGTGGAAGTACAAAAGTATGCAAAATATTTTGTACTTAAGTATCGCAAGTAAGAGTATTTTAAAAATTGCTACTCAAGTACTGAAAGTAAAAGTAGAAGTACTGTGTATATTAAAGAAAGCAGTAAAAAGTTTGAATATCATATTGTTTTACATTTATTTGGCTGAAATAGTCTGTTTGGCCATGGACTCTAAGTAGGGCCTCTACTCTAAGTAGACTGACTCTAGCTAATCGTTCCCAATTGACAGCATTCAGTACTGCGAAAGGTCGAAGGGGAGCTGGGGTCTCTTATACCGCCTGAATCGCCCAAAAATGATAATGAAAACCTGGTGATGGTCTGGTCTGGCATTGATAGGATGTGGTATGATTTGTAGCATTTTTTTTAAATAAAAGTAACGAATAACTAATCAGCACATCAAAAATTTAACGAAGTAGAAGTATTAAATTCATCACAAAAATGTAGTGAAGTAAAAGTGGAAGTAGGAGGAAAAAAGAATACTCCAGTAAAGTACAGATACTGCATTTTAGTACTTAAGTAGGCTACTTAAGTAGTTCTACTTCGTTACTATACATCTCTGCACACAGGGCAAATGCCTGGTGGGCCGACACACTATTGGGGCCGACGACTGCCTGACATTCTCACTTTAACTGTAATCATAGGCTTATTTTCTAATGGTCTGACCAGTATGGTGGGCTGGTCTTGTTCGAAATGCCAGGGCCGTTTTTTTTTTGTCCCAGTCCATCCCTGGCTATAGGACTCTAATACACCCAGTCACTGGTCCTGTGAAGGTTGGGTAGGACCAGTCTCAATGCTCTGTCCTCACAGAGTAGTAGACCTGGGCAAGCTAAGGCCTGAGGGCCACATGCGGCCTGTTGAGCTATTTTATCCGGAGCCTTCCCAAAGTAGAATAATTTATCATTTAGCCAAGGTGACTTACATTATAGGCCTGAATTATCAAATTTGTTGTATTCATGAAACACCAATATTCCCTTTTAACCCTAGCCTGGCGAATGCCAAACTAAAATCACAAGTGATATTTAGTCTGGGGACCTACCTATTGTATTTCTCGTAGCGGAAGCATCGTTTACAATTGTCCATAGCCGTTTATTGGGCGCTACGAATGTCTATCATAGCATCTGTACATACCTCGGAGCCAATACCAGAGCCACCACGTGACGTAAAATGCAATCGAGGGCCGTACAAATCCCTTTTTGTTCTGCGATTGGATACCGAAAGCAAGCGAGAAAAACGGCCATGGTCACCATGCTCCTCTGCAGAGTGAAATGAAATAAACGAGCAAAGGAGCATGGGAATTCCCAGGCTATTTTAACCCTGCATGTTAACATAACTACTGGTTACTGGTTTCAGACTTGCAAATTTACCTGCATCAACCAGTTGACTGTTGACACCCGGCGCATTAGTCAAAATCTAAAACCCAATGTGGCCCTTCGGCCAAAATAATTGCCCACCCCTGCCTTGGAGCCTTCCCAAAATAGAATAATTTCTCATCTAGCCAAGGTTTCATTTAGCCAAGATTTATCAAATTTGCTATATTCATGAAATACAAATCCCTCCCTTTAAATCTTGCATATTAGGATGTTCTTTGAAGAAAGTGGGGCTACTTGTTGAAGACAAGAGAGTCACCTAGATATAGTGAAAGGGAGCTTATCATTCTATCAGCTTTAAAGGACAAGTAACCATTGATTCTGCCCCTTGAATTGAGCCTGGTCTATCAGTCATGGCCTGACGTATACATGTCCATTAGTATATTAATAGTATATTATTAGTGTATTACATTAACCTGAGGTAGGCTATGATTACCAATGTAACCTTAGGTCGTCACGCCTGCACAAAAGTTTATTTTGGAATGAATTTACCTTATTTGACTTAATTAGGCCTATGCTTTGCATCCTTGGTGCACTACATAGCCACTAGATGGCGCTCAAACACTTCACTTTACCGGAAGCTCAGTCAAAGGCGGAAACAGCATGGATGGAGAGTTGAGTTGCATGCTTACGCGGAGGTGACCTTATTGATAGAATTGTGTAGTGTTTAATGTAAAACGGTGTAGTAAGTGCAGCTTTAACAGTGTCGTAATAATTCTAAAATGGCTGAGGCACAGGCTCGAGTGACTAAGGCGGTAGAAGATATGGTTCAAAGCCTGGAGCGAGATCAAATACGCAAAATGCAGGTAACGTTAAGAGTCCTTGCACTATGGAGGTCCAATCTGCTTTTACTGTTTTGGGTCCAACCCCTCCAACATTAGCCTGTCTCGCCTCTGGGTCGCCGTGCTGATGGGTGGACATAACGTTAGTTATGAAAGCTAATATGTCGATCAGTAAATGTGACATTTCCTTATGGAAGTAACGTTATGGAAACTATAACTTGCACAATGGGTTAACTAACGTCAGGACATTATGTCCATGTGTTGCAGTCCACCTAAGCCTGATGTAACTTGTTGGATGTGTGATATGTGTGTGGTTTGATGGTATATGCCACATAGGTATTTTTCCCCAATATGTCATTTGACCAGCCAGTAACGTTAGTAAATGCTTTGGATTTCTGAAATCTTAACGGGTTAATTAACGCTATACCAAAGTGTCTGTAGTAGTAGACAATGGCTCTGCTCGACAAACCTCGTCTTTAATCCACATAACCCACTTATCACTGTAATTGGCTCTATCAGTCACCATGAGGGGATTGGGGGAAAGTAACGTTATAGCAGCCAGCCAGTCTAATCACCAGCCTTGCTTTGATCTTTGCCCTGTCCGTCTCTCTTGTGCGCTCCTGTCTCTCTCCCCAGGGCCGAATGTTCCGGTGTAGCGCAGAATGCTGCGAGCGTTCAACGGACAGCATGACGCAGGTGCACAACTGCATAGAACGCTGCCACACCCCCCTAGCTCAGGCGCAAGGCACCGTCACCGCTGAGCTGGAGAAATTCCAGGTAAAACCAAAACACTCTTTGAAAAGGAGCTAAAAGTCAAAGGTGGAGATCAGTGACCATGTTCATGGACAGTGCATATGTATAGTCCCTGTCCCCTTCCATCAATGTATACATGTACCAATGTTTACCAACTTGTGTGGTGAACATTGTCTGTGTGTGTGTGTGTGTGTGTGTGTGTGTGAGAGAGAGAGTGGTGGTCTGCTTTCTATCTTTTTTATTTAAGCTGTTAAACTCACCTTTACTTTTGAAATGAGCAATTCTGTAAGAGTAACCCAATGTATATCCAACAATAGCTGGTTGTTGCAATGTAATAATAACCAGAACAAAAGAAAATGTCCGCAACTCCCATATTTATTGAAATAGCAACATTTCGACCCTGTAAGTTCTTTAAGTTATTTCATGTGTCCTGCACCTGACCAGAGGATAACTCACATTATCCCTGCTGCAACATCTGTCAGTTGCTACAGCTACAGTCTTGTGCCCTGAATCTGGCCGTGTTTCATGTCATCATCTCCTGGTGTGTGTGTGTGTGTCTACCCATAGGATCGGTTAAGTCGCTGCACCATGCACTGTAACGATAAGGCGCGGGACCTGTTTGACACGGGCGCCAAGGAGCCGGCGGTGAGAGCCCTCATGGAGAAGTGTGTGGGGTCCTGCGTGGACGACCACATCAGCCTCCTGCCCAGCATGACCCGCAAACTGCAGGAGAACCTCCAGTCCATAGCTGACTCACAGTGACCTCTGACCCTTGACCTGGGCACCGCAGCAGCCTGGAGGCTCCACCACAGCAACAAACATCAGGGGTCGGCGCATTGTTGTCATGACTACCCCCTTCATGGGATACACACGTACTGTACGGTTTATCAGATTCAGAACAGGATAGGCAAGGCAAGAGGCTTCAGAGATTGTTATTATTGCATGTATGAGTACCATAACTTACAACAGCCAGGGGGAGAAGCTGTGCTAGTTCTTTAGCAATGCTAAAGCTAGAGGACTATCATGGTAAAGAACTACACTGCACTGGTATAAGAGCCATTTTTGGTAATACAAATACTCAAGATGTTGTTTATTCTTGTCTTCACTTCTGAAGTAAGACAGCTTGAGGGTTCCCCAGTGATTGCAAGTCTGCAAACAGCCTCAGTGTCTTGAAACAAGTCCGTGTGAAACATTGGTTATGCCAACTTGGTGCTGTATCTCTGTCAATCACTAATACTGTGTTCTGTCTGTCAGCTGTACTCGTTTGTATGCCTTGTGTTTGGTGAAGTGTTGCAGGTGTTTGGCAGTGGAGAGAGCTGCTTTGGTTCGGTGCCCACACACACACATCTGCCTCCTGGCTGTCATTGTTTGTTTGTTTCCAAGAAGGTGGTTAAGTGATAAGCCTGACTAAGTTAACCTAGAGGAAGTCATAAACCAGCTAATAGAGGAGTCTGCAGGCTTTGTTTAGAGAACAAGAGTCAAGGCTCCTCTATTATGAGGTTTACCACTACTTCCAGCTTGACTTATCCAGGTTTGTCACTTGCCTGCCTTCTTGGAATACCCCCAGGCAACCTGTTCCCAAAAGCATAGTTGCCAACCAGTTAGTAGCTTAGTTAGTTGGCAATGGGAAATAGCATTGCAATTATGCTTTTGGGAAACAGACGCCAGTTGTGAATTTTGAAGCACTGGCTTCATATCCTCGTGCTCTTGTTTGTTTTTGTACAGACAATAAACAATCAGCTATTAAATAAAGTGTTAAGTGTTGTCTGTTTGTATCACAAATTGGTAATTAAACATAAATTCTAATTGTATTATTTTTAATGGTGGGCATAGATTAGTGTTGTCTGTTGGTATCATAAATTGGTAGTTAAAACACAAATTCAAATTGTATTACTCTTGTCATGCAAATGATGTACTATACAGTATGTTATTTTGATGACTATGGTGGCAAAGCGGTTAACCTCACTAGTGTCCTAGTAGCCTGCAAATTGTGGTTTGGAATCCTGGATTCCACCGCTTTGTCCTTGAGCAATGCATTTAACCCCCAGTTGCTCTGGGGGAGACTGGCCTTGATGTAGTTAATAATTGACAAAATGCAAGTCGCTTTGGATAAAATTATCTGCTAAATGCATAAATGTAAAAGATAAATGGATTGTTATATTTGTGGTTTACTCTAAACATTTCCAAGAAAAGCTTTGAAGGAGTCCTCCGAAGGCAATTTTCAATCAGAGAGGGTTTGGGAAACAGGAAACTGAGCAGAAAACCAGGACACACACACACACACACACACACTATTTTAGAAGCAGACAGGAGACGTAAAAGAAGGACAAGGTGTTGGTTGGTTGGTCAGTTGTTTGTATGTTTAATGGACATTTGGCAATCTTGTCTTCTGTCCAGTGTGGTTTTGGTCCATACGCCACTCAACTCAACTCAAAGAGCCAGCAGTCAACATGATGCAGAAAAGTTCACAAATGTACATAACAAATGATCCAGACACAAACATCACTGGATGAGCATGGACTAGCCCAGAACAACAAGTCCCAGGGCTAAATGGATCCCCCATGCAGAACAGGAGGAGGGCAACAAAATGCCCCAAAACATCTGAGCAGGGGCCAAAAGTACCCCACTGTGTCATGGAGGGGCAAGTATGAACCTCCCTCCAACAAACACACTCACACATACACATACATACATACATACATACATATATACATAAGGGGGCCATATCAGCCCCCATACCATCAGGGTAGTAGAACGCTACTGTTCCATAAGTGGAGGTTGTGGTATTAAGGAACCCATCAGGGCAGTAGAACGCTACTGTTCCATCAGAGGGAGGGCAGTAGAACACTACTGTTCCATCAGAGAGGATAGTAGAACGCTACTGTTCCATCAGTGGAGGGGGGGGGTAATGGAGCCCATCAAGGCAGTAGAACTAAGGGGTGTGGGGGTAATGGAACCCAGCTGATGAAAAACAGGACTTGGAGAGGCACCTGGTTCTAACACCCAGATGGCCGTCTCTGTCTCAGTCTCAGTCTTGTGTTCCACATGGGCGGAGGCCGACGATTCTCCTTCAGTTCACCTGTCAAAAGAGCACCTGAGGGGACTGGGCACCTCATAGTCACAGCAGAGGCAACACACACACACACACACACACACACACACACACGCAAACACGAACATGAAAACACAAACATGCATACATGAGCATACAAGCATTCATTCACCTACACACACACACACACACACACACACACACACACACACACACACACACGAACATGAAAACACAAACATGCATACATGAGCATACAAGCATTCATTCACCTACACACACACACACACACACACACACACACACACACACACACACACACACACACACGCACACACCCCTCTGCTGAACTCGTACACCTCAACATAAAGCACCATGACACACATGAAACACTCCACTTGACTCCCATACCGAATTAACAACAAATCAAAACAATACCAGCACATACCGAATAAACAACAAAACAAAACAAAACAAAACAATATAATACAGCATAAATAGGAATGAAACATCAAGTGTTACAGCGGAATTAAACAGCACCAGGCGGCGTGTAGAAAGTGAAATGGACTCGCTGAGGATGAGAATGATGAGATCCGGGTAGCTGCCCAAAGCACACATACTGTATGTGCCTTGATCTGTTATTGGCAATTACATTTGTGTGTTTTTTAAAAATTAAAACAAAACAAAACAAAAATATGATATAAAAGGCTGGAGACCGTTCAAAGGAACGATCTGTCAAAGAAAAACCAACCAAATAAAGGTAAAACTGAACTGATAAGGCTTTGTGATGGATGAGAGAGAGTGTGTGTGTGTATGCGTGTGTGTGTGTGTGTGTGCGAGAGAGAGAGAGAGAGAGAGAGAGAGAGAGAGAGAGATAGAGAGTGTGTGTGTGTGTGTGTGTGTGTGTGTGTGAGGGTGAGAGAGAGAGTGTGTGTGTGTGTGTGAGGGTGAGAGAGTGAGAGAGAGAGAGTGTGTGTGTGTGTGTGTGTGGACGGTCACGAGGCACTGCGGGCGCTACTCTCGGGCTCGGGGGCCTCCAGGCGTCGCTCAGACTGAGGGGACGTGTAGAGGAAGTTACAACACACATACAGCGGGAAGAACAGCAGCCGACTGTCCAGATTCATCACCACATACTCCTGAGAGAGAGAGAGAGAAGAGAGAGAGAGAGAGAGAGAGAGAGAGAGAGAGGGGGGGGTAGGGAGAGGGAGGGGGGAGAGAGAGAGAGAGAGAGAGAGAGAGAGAGAAAGGGGTGGGGTAGGGAGAGGGAGAGAGAGAGAGAGAGAGAGAGAAGAGAGAGAGAGGGGGGGTAGGGAGAGGGAGGGGGAGAGAGAGAGAGAGAGAGAGAGAGAGAGAGAGGGGTGGGGTAGGGAGAGAGAGAGAGAGAGAGAGAGAGAGGAAGAGAGAGAGAGAGAGAGGGGGTAGGGAGAGGGAGGGGGAGAGAGAGAGAGAGAGAGAGAGAGAGAGAGAGAGAAGGTGGGGGGTTGAGGGAGAGAGAGAGAAAGGAAGAATGGGGAAAAGAGAAAGAGAAAGGAAGAGAGAGAGAGAGAAAGTGAAAGAAAGAGGAACAAAGAAAGTAAAAGCAAGAGCAGGGAAAAGAGAGAAAGACAAAGTGAAAGGAATAGGAAGGAAGAGAGAGAAAGTAAAAGAAAGAGAGGGGAAAAGAGTGAGAGAATGTGAATGCAAGAGAAGAGAAAAGAGAAAGACAAAGTGAGGAAGGAATAGAGAGGACAAGAGAGAAAGTAAAAGCAAGGGAAGGGAAATCAAAAAGAGAAAACGAGAAGAAAAAGAATTAGGTTAGAATCTTTTTAGGTTAGAATCTTTTTTCTTGTTATACTGAGTTGACAGAGGCCATTCTCAGAGAGGTGAAACCTGTGATAATTGGAAACAGTACGTGTGTGTGTGTGTGTGTGTGTGTGTATGAACTTTATTCCCAGCAGAGGTGTCGCTGGTACCCAGTGCTGCAACTGTGTGTGTGTGTGTGTGTGTGTGTGTGTGTGCTAGGGTTGGGCGATATGGCCTTCAAAGTATATCACGATATTTTCTGTTTTTTATCACGATAACGATAACTGACGATAAAAAGTATATTAGGCCTACAAATTTAACACAGGGTTCATACAGGTGCCTGAAACCCTTGAAAATGCTTGGGTTTTAAATGTTGCGTTTAGAAAGGTTTAGAAAGACACTTCTTGAAAATGTTGTACAGGTAGCCTAATCAATTGTAAAGTAATTGCTGCCTATAAATATTCACCTGACAGAGTTGTTTGTGAAGGAAATATAAAATTATGATCCTAAACCTGACAATTGTGCCACTGCGTGAGTGAGTGACCACGCCTCTCCCAAACTCACTTCATAAATTGTCCATGGCAATGCATGTAAGACGCGTTTACAACGCAAGCAGCAGATAGACCGATGTGATTTTTTTGTACAGGGCGGTTTTCAACATAATAGAATATTAGCAGCAATGTTGTCACAGACGAGAGCCTACAGTTGACATAATAATAATTTCCAAAGTGCCAGAACCAACCACCCCTTTTAGATCGCTAGGTCAGCATTGAGTCAGATTGCGTCTACCGGTAGTTGTGCTTCCATTTGCGCTCAGATAATCAACATGTCTGTAACAGCAACGGAGAAAGAATAAGCAATTCTTCCCGCGTATCATAGACTGTAGACCTTCTGTGAGTAACGTATTTGTGAAGAGAAAAAAAAACGTGTTCAATAGACTATGCATGACAGTGCGCATACACCAGTCTATGCAACTTCAGTTCGCTCCATCTCTCCACTGATCAAAGTTTGCCTGCCCTTGTTGATGCTGCCCTGACATCGCGGCAAGAAACCTTGAAACTGTGATTTGACATGTTGAATGTTTGAAACTACTTGCAACTACATGAAAACTTTGATTCACACCGCTGCGGTTATCTCATGTTGTCTTAAATCTTCGGTCTGAATTTAAATAGGCTTTAGGTTAAGCTACGTCAGCTACTTCCATAGCTGCACTCAAACAGTAACGTAGGCTATTTGTGAAGAGAAAGAAAACGTGTTCAACATATGTGCGCATACACCAGTCTATGCAACGACTCTACTTCGCTCCATCTCTCCACTGACCAAAGTTTGCCTGCCCTTGTTGATGCTGCCCTGACATCGCGGCAGGAAACCTTGAAACTGTGATTTGACATGTTAAATGTTTAGCGGCTTGAAACTTCTTGCAACTACATGAAAACTTTGATTCACACCGCTGCGGTTGTCTCATGTTGTCTTAAATCTTCACTCTGAATTGGAATAGGCTTTAGGTTAGGCTACGCCAGCTACTTCCATAGCTGCACTCAAACAGCTTGTGCTGAAGGCATGGGCGGAGCTTGGTGAGGCTGCGAGTGAGCGCGTTGCATATGCATAGGCCGTTTCTCCTAAGCTTCATTAGACACTAACAAAACATTTTCTGACTTAGTCTATCGTTTTTGCCGATATGACAAAATTCCCATCGTGGAAATTCTTTTTCCCGATATACCGCAGACGATAACATATCGCACAACCCTAGTGTGTGCGTGTGTGCGTGTGTTTGTGTGTGTGTCTAACCTAGTCCTTCTCCAGTGTAAGAAGCTGGTACCCAGTGCTGTGTGTGTGTGTGTGTGTGTGTGTGTGTGTGTGTGTGTGTGTGTGTGTGTGTGTGTGTGTGTGTGTGTGTGTGTGTCTAACCTGGTCCTTCTCCAGTGTAAGAAGCTGGTACCCAGTGCTGTGTGTGTGTGTGTGTGTGTGTGTGTGTGTGTGTGTGTGTGTGTGTGTGTGTGTGTGTGTGTGTGTGTGCGCGTGTGTTTGTGTGTGTGTCTAACCTAGTCCTTCTCCAGTGTAAGAAGCTGGTACCCAGTGCTGTGTGTGTGTGTGTGTGTGTGTGTGTGTGTGTGTCTAACCTGGTCCTTCTCCAGTGTAAGAAGCTGGTACCCAGTGCTGTGTGTGTGTGTGTGTGTGTGTGTGTGTGTGTGTGTGTGTGTGTGTCTAACCTGGTCCTTCTCCAGTGTAAGAAGCTGGTACCCAGTGCTGCGACTGCAAACCAGTTTACCGCTGTTGTCGAAGGAGGCCAGTCGTAACCTAAACACACAAAACCAAAACATCAGGACACTCGTCTCAGAGAGGCCACGCCCCCACGTGATGGAGACACACACAGGAAAACCTACTATATACACTCTACAGCATAGGAACATTTCCTGGCGGCCTGTGATGATATCGCATATATCTGTAAAACTGGTAAAACTGTACATTGGTTTGAAAGAATTAATCTCCATTTAGTGGTGTCTATAGCTAGCCTGACATAGCCCGACCATAATACTGCTGTTCATCCGTATTCATGGTCTGGAGGTTCTTGTAACCTGGCGCGATTATACTGCGTGGGGGAGGGCATTCACTTTTGGTTTGAAACAATTGGACAGCTTGTCTAATCAGCGTCGCTTATTGGCCGGTAGACTCTCTACCGATATAAACACGCCCAAGAGGACCGTTCCCAAGACCATGGATACGTATGAACATTCGTATTATGGGCGGGCTATGTCAGGCTAGTCTATAGGCATTAATTTATTGCAATAAAGTAGCCTAAACTGTTGATATGCAACCTGGTCATTACAATGATTATAAATGGGATTTTTTTTCTTGCTTTTTCTCCCCCTGCCCCTTTGGTGGCCCTCAGTTCAATGTTGGGTCCCTAAATTGGCCCTCACCTACAGCATGAAAACTTTGAGAAGCCCTGCTCTACAGTCTATGGGGAAAACCTTTAATATACAGTCTATGGGGAAAACCTTTAATATACAGTCTATGGGGAAAACGCTTGGCAGTGGCTGGCAAACAGTCATCATCAGGGTGATGAGACAAAGTGAATGTTCCTGCATAAAAGTGTCTCTGTAATAGTCAACCCAACAAGTCTTTCCTACATTACTGAGCTTTCTCATTCTGTTTTTAGAGTCTAAATCTATTCTCCTCTGGAGTCAAGTTAAGTTAAAGTTAACGCTGATGGATAAATCTGCTAAATGCAATGATGTTAATCACAACAGTGTATGTGGTCCTAGACGTCCTGTATGGAGGAGGCAGTAAAGACTCACCTGTAGGCCAGGTGTCTCCGTGGCTGTAGGCTCACAGCGCCCCCGCATGGCTGACTCAGGGTATTGCGCTTGAACATGATGAAGCGGTTGGTGTAGGTCACCAGCAGGTCAAAGCCAAAGTTGAAGCCCGTCCATCGCCAGCAGTACTGCAGAAATATATAAACCAATCACAACACTGCAGAAATATATAAACCAACCAATCACAGTATTGCAGAAATGTATAAACCAATCACA
>JAODXP020000029.1:4057406-4059906 GCA_027497455.2 Sardinella longiceps | reverse complement strand
TTGTAGCATACAGGCAGCAGCCAGAATGCTGACCACTCTACTGGGTTTAATCAGGACGTCATCCCTGTACAGCGATCCAAACACCACCTGCAGGGCTGGAGACACACATGAGGAGGGACAGATAAAGGAGCAAGACAGAGAAAAAGTCAGAAATGTTGATTACACACCAAGAAGTTTATTTACTGCACAATACAAGTCTATGCACTAATATATGCAGTGCATCAGACACAACTGTTAAATGCACAATTAAATGCAATTCAGTTCTGCAATGCAGTTTGCAAATGCAATTTATTTTGTCCACAAGATACAAAATTTATCAACACTGACACAAATAGCAACAGCAACAGTTTACAACAGGATCAGATCTAACACAGAATGTTCTGGGCTCACCTTCTGTGTCAATATTCTGATCTGGAATCTCCAACTCAATGACCATCATGTTTGACTCCTTCCAAGACCCACTAAACATACTGGAGAAATAGCCAGACTAGGAGGGGGAGAGAGGGAGGGAGGGGGAGAGAGAGAGAGAGAGAGAGAGAGAGAGAGAGATTGATTACAGATGCATCTATGGCAAATTCTACCGCAAGCTACAATTCCGGATAATAAGTAATTAAATCAAGAACAATGTGCCCACTTAGTTTTAGAGACTGTATTATTACGGATTCATACATATGCACTGTATGTGATGTCAAGATTTCAAGTAATTGGGGTAATAGGTGTGCTCTACTCCCTATATTTCAAAGTCTTGGGTGGGTGCTGGTTTAAATTAGATCATGCATTAAACGTAAAAAAGAAAACTCTCCGTGTATCTTTTTTCCATATTTATTGGAACATGTCCACAAGTACGCTTTTTGGCCCTAGGCCATCATCATGATGATTTCACACAGCGGAAGAGAAACTCCCTCCTACCTGACACAAATACACTTTATGCAGATTCCACTCCTGGCCCAAAGCACAGATTCGGATGTCACTGTTCTCTCCGTTCAGGAAGAGGGTCTGGTAGATGTACTTGGAGGTACTTTTTAATTTTTTCCTTCAAAAAAAAAAATAATACAAAATCATTACACAGAGAGGCACAACAATGTAACGTTAAACAGCTGTAACTGAAAAGCCTCCAAATATGTTGTCTAAAATTGTCCTTATGTTTTTGTGAAGATGGCACATGAAACAAAAGTGTGCAATTCTGATTACCGTCATACCTGCGAGGTGTGTCGAGAAGACTGTCATCTTCCTCTGGCTCACTGTCACAGTCGCAGTGTGATGTCCGCTTTCTCTTTCTGCATTCACAGCTATGGGCCTTTCTTTCACAGACTTCCTCCTCCGACACCTCTTCAGCCGGCCGGGTAGCTGGACTCTGGAATCTGCTGCCCAAGGACCCCATCTCGCTTGCTAGGGATGTTGATGGAAAAATAAACTGTTATCGTTACCATTTATTGACATGTAACGTTAGCTCACGACCTAACGTTATCCTTTCCTTGAGCGAGGTTCTGAAAGCCTTTTCTCAAAGGTGTCCATCGAGTGACATGCACAGACGTCTTGTGTTTACGTTGGTTAGCTATAGCTAATTAGGAAACATAACGTTAGCCTTATTTACACTCATATCACGTTCATTGTAACTCAGTAAACTCGCGTCTGCAAACGGTAACGTTACATGTACCACTTCCAGCTTGTGACCTCACGATGCAAATAGTGATATGTCTCTAAATAACTATCGATATTGTTTTATATTAAGTATCCTCAACAGGCTTTATATGGTAAGCTATCACAGCTAACGCTATCAACGTTAGCCACTGACACGCAAAACGTCAGAGTTACAGGTTGTGAACTCAAAGCAAGAGTTTTTGAATAACGTTGCCTAAAGCACTTCAAGTGAATTGTTTCAGGACTTAACTTACCCTAAAAAAACAACAGCAAAGTAATAGCTGTTTAGTAGGCACAGCACAGCAAGCGACAAGCCAGCCAGCCAGCTGGTTAACGCCTGAACGACACCCTATTGTTTGTGTATGAAGATTAACTCTAATCCGTCTTCAGACTCAATTCACACGATTCGGGATAGTTTTATGAAGGCCTAACAGTGAAAAAAACAATACGAAAAAGCACCAACTGCCATAAGGTGGGCAAAGTGGAGAAAGGTGGAATGTTTTGATGGCTTCCTCTTTCTTCAGAGCTGAAGTTGTAAAAAATAATCAACTCGTGCACTACTGCCACCACATGGCCTGTATGACAACTCAGCATTTTCATTCATGCAGCCCAGAGCTCTGATGCAAGCCTGGATGCAAACTAGCCCTGTCCTGGTAAACCTCATGACAAATAAAATAATAAAATAGGCCTACAATAGAAAATACTGCTCTGAGAAATGTTTTTAATGAAACTGCATTTCATACAGGCCTTCCAATATTATTACCTTTGTTTGTTTAGGTCTATGGCATTGATGAGGAAGGGTTGGCCAGTGTGAGAATTTAATCCAGGTGCACATGTTCTGTTTTTGTTTTTGTTTTTT
>JAODXP020000029.1:4046494-4057306 GCA_027497455.2 Sardinella longiceps | reverse complement strand
TTTGAACTTGAACTTCTTTATCAGTCCAAATTTTGGATTGATTTGTTTGTAATAATAACTAGCAGTTAACTAGCAACTGTGTTGCAGTCACTCAGCCGACAACCAAAGTCAATTCCATCTGACGCTACCTATGCTGCCAATGTGGTGGAGTAAAAGTGTGTAATTAACTCAGGGAATGTAGTGAAGTAAAAATTCTAAGACTTTTAACTACTCGAGTAAAGTATAGGTATTTAGTTTCTATTTTTACTTAGGCTAGTTACTATAGGCTACAGCTCTGCTCATATTTTTGTAAGGTTGACAGTATATTTAATTCTTTAATGTAGGCTAAAGGAACTCATAGGCTATGTTAAAAAAGAAAAGTTATATTCAGTCCTATAGTGTTCTAGATTATAAGCTTTGAAGTTGCATATCATTTTTTAGCAATTAAGGAGTTACTGAATTAAATTCACTGATAGACTTTTATTGAAAAAAAAGTTTGAAATGGCTTTTATTGCATACAGTGAATGAAAACTCAGTGTAAAGGATCTTCCTGAGGAAAAAGAAATTAAATGACAGCTGATGCTGACATATACAAGCCCAGACCTAGCCTTGATCAGGCAACCTATCGAACAAATATGCACAAATCTGGGTTGAATTTGTCTCAGACTCGGCTGCTACATAGGAGATGGTGTACACATACATAAAAAAAAAAAAAATTAAACAAACACTTGCACAAAATGTATGATAAAAAGTGCACATCCCAAATTGAGTTGTAAATGGCAACAAAAAAGTTCAACTTTCACTTTTTCTTTTAAAACAATAAATATGAATATATGAGCACAAGGACATGGTCATTTGAACAGTGGAATACTTAGGCACAGGCATGTTCTTCTGATTATCAGCACTGACAGTTCATCGTTTTGAAAGCGAGTAGGTGCAGGGAGTTATATATTAGTATCTCCACAAAGCCAGAGGAGCAATTAAGCCACCTCCAGGGTCCAGTCCAAACCAGATGTTTAGAAATGCAAAAACTCTGGCCATATCCAGGAATATGTTAGGTCATCAAAAGGCTCACCATCAGCTCACAGTAATGAGGAGTCTGCATTGCTTTCCATTCATTTTCATAAAAATTCATAGAAACACACTGCAAACTGGTCACCCTTGAGACTAGAATAGCTTAGCCTTAGCTTGCAGCTCTGGGGTATTTTGAATGAATATCTATTCTTATATTGATTTAATTTCTCCCAGCTGAGTTGTGAGTGCAGTTTTTAGACAACTCATAAAATATTTGGGCTGAGGCGAATTTAATTTGTCTTCTTGGATTGCTCATAAAGGATTTCTGTTGCTACCTTTTCTTTTTTTTCTTTTTCTTTTTCCTTTTTTTTGTCTGCACAGAGAAATACTTGGTGGATAAAGTCTGAGAGGGGAGAATAAGATGTCTGAAAAGTTCAATTCACACTAGGGCTGTCTGGAAATGTGGAAATGTTGGGCAAATGGACTGACATCACATCTACATAACAAAACGTTCCTCAGCTGGATGTAGTCTTATGAATCATGAGCATGATGATAATAATACCATATAATGGAGACAGTGAGACCAGACAGACCAGACCATGAAGGGAAATATTCCTCTGAAACCATAGTAACAGAACTCCTCAAGGATGGGGAGAGAAATGGCAGCATGTGACATGGATGCTTCCATTTGTAAAAGTCAATAAACAAATGACTAAAATGAAATACTCTCTCATATGTAACTCAACAAATATTCATTCTTAATAATCCATGTCTGTAGTTTGGGTCGAATGAGGTAGATCCCATGACATATCGTATTGATGACAACACCCAGTACCCCCCAACCCCCCCCCCCCCACCCCCCACCCCATTCCAATCTCTACATCTCCAATTAAGTATCATATTGATGATAACAAAATTAAATTTCCCATTAAGAAACAATATTTTAATTTAATCCCAGTAGGAATATTTCATAAGAAAACTATACTGCATGTACTGTTGGTGGAGGCGCTGGTTAGTGATCAGATGACTTCATGGATGTATGCGTGAGATAAAACTACTACATCTGCTATCCGTTATTCTTTTTCTTTTTCTGAATATGTGTACACTCTTAAGACAAAAGAAGATCCTCATTGAGGATTTAGAACCTTTGTGATGTCAAAGGACGCTTTGGGAACAATTAGCCATACAGTAATATCCTGTCATCTTTATTGATGTTAAACCTTAGAAAACATGATTTTGACTAACAAATGGTACCATCTATGTGTATAAATCTCTTCTTTTTCAATCTTTAAAGGTTTTGTAACACACCAAGGTTTTTCACTGCTATTCTTTAGCTTACCAATGGCATCTTTCCTCACAGGACTTGTCAGGCATTAATTAGCACACATATCAGCTAAGGCTGAAGCTGCTGGGTGAAACATCTCGGACCTGTATTGAATTTCAATGCCTCTCCACTGTTAGATAATTTATATTATAATATTTGGCTTTTTTTTTTTAAATATCACCCTGTTCTGTTCAAGCTAGTCACCCATCCATCCACGTCCATCAATTTATTAAATCTCAATCATGTTAATCTATTCATTCACTCATTCATTCATTTATTCATTTGTTCATTCATCCCTCTATGCATCTGTGGCCATACAAGTATAAACTTAGAAAGGGGGAAAGGGTCCATAACTTTATATCATATATACTGTATCTCCTTGGAATAGGATCTATCTATCTAAGTGTTTGCTTCTTACTCACACAACTAACAGCATATACAGCACTACAGCATGGAAACGGTGTTTAAGTGTGTGTGTGTGTGTGTGTGTGTGTGTGTGTGTGTGTGTGTGTGTGTGTGTGTGTATGTACATATTTACATGTTACATATATACACTATGACAATGAGGATTGTGAGACATGATAACACAAAGCCTGATTGTGTGTAATTGTATCTATACGAAAATGGGTTCTGATTTTATGCTTCTGTAAACTATGTTTTATTTTATTTTATTTTATTTTATTTAGACGACAGTAATGAGGATGACAAATAATGATTACCACTGTAATAACACCTTTAGCATATCCAAATGTATACTTTATATCTCTATGTAGAGGGCTTTACTCACAATATTTCCAAATTCATTATCATTATTTTTGTGTTGTTGTTGTTGTTGTTGATGTTGTTATATTGTTTAATTCTTTTCAAGCTTGGAAAGTCTTTGAGGCTATGATTTGAATTCTTGCTTGCATCACTACATTCTGCTACATGCCATGTTAAATGTGTCCATATGAGTATAAAGCATCTGGGCGATGAGATATACTGTAGGCTATTAGGGGTCTTTAGCTGTACTTTAGCAGTTCAGGTAGGGGGGGTCGTTCTGTGTAAGTCTTATTATATGGTTATAGAATACAACTTTTTTTGTACTGTACAAAGGGTGTTTGGAGTTGTGTGAGTGTGTTTCCCTATACAATCTAGGAGATTCACCACAGAGACAATTACACACATCTGATGGTTTAACCTAGCTGCATATCAATTATACAACAAAAGGCTTTGTGTTTATGCTTTGTTTATGTTTTCCATTCTATATAACATGTTAGATGTCCTCATTCTGTACATAAGCGGGTTGTGTGTGGGATATGTGCAACATACATTGTGTCTTTTCCTTTACATAACAGTGTGTGAATTGTGTACACTCATTCTGTACAAGGTGTTTATATAGGCTGTGGGTAAGTTGTACAGTACAGTGGTTGGCTTATTCAGGACTTTGTGGACACTGCTCTGTACAGGTATTTATATACACCTGCTTTAGTAAAGATTTCTCTACGCAGCAGTTTAGGCATCAGCTTTATGAGGATATCATCTGCGTATAAGCTTCATTTATATTCTGCACAGGGCTGTGAGTACAGTAGCTTTATTGCATGCTCTACTGGGAGTGTATTTATTTACTACGGGTAAAGTTAGGGTGGAAGTGTTGGATCTGTTTATTTCCTGTGGGGGTGAGTTGTTTTAATTATTACCTCCGCCAAGGAGGTTATGTTTTCGCCGGCATGTGTGTGTATCCGTCTGTGTGTCTGTGTGTCTATCTGTGTACAATATAACTCGACAAGTACTGCACGGATTTGGATGAAATTTTCGGACAACGTGTGTATTGGGACAAGGAAGAACTGATTCGATTTTGGTGGCGATCGGTGACCCAGAACACCATCTGTGACCACATTGTCTTGGCGGAGGTCTGCGCTCTCTGAGCGCTTTTCTATTTTTATTTAATTTCTTTGAAGTCCTTGTGGAAGTGTTATTGATACTTAACCTTAAGCAATGTCCATGTGGATTTTATTGTTGCTGTTGTTTACTGCATGTTGTTACTGTTGTTGTTGTTGTTGTTGTTGTTTTTGTTTACTTCAGGCTGCTCTGTTTGGGTAGTTTAGGCTCAAGCAGCATCTCCTCCTCCTGGGGCCCCGGGCCCTTCATGGCCATGCTGGCCCCCACCATCACTGGGTAACTGCGGTTCCTCCTCATCCCCTCATTCAGGGAGAAGGGTGAGCCAGGCCGGCGCAGGCCACCCAGGGCCCCCAGGATGGGTGCATGTCCTCTGGGATGACCCCTGCCAGGACTGGCCAGGCCTAGGCGCTTGAGTTTGTCCACTAGGTTAAGGTTGTAGACACTGACATCCGTTTGGCTCTCGCAGTCACGTGCCTGTTGCGTCCCCCCTCCACCTCCAACTCCTCCTCCTGCTACATCCATGAGAATGGAGCGCGCAGGGCGAGAGGCTAGGAAGTTCTCGTTCGAGGGGCTCTTAAAGGAGAAGTCGTCGTCTTGCTCCACCAACGACCCCGGGCTCTGCGTGCCGCGCACTGGCGAGTTGGGCGGCGTGGACGGCCTCTGGGGGTAGGCAGCTATGCTCGGTGCCACGGATGTGCTGAAGAGGACCCCTCCTCCACCCCCGGCGGCTGCCACCCAGCTCTGATGCTGGTAGACGGCCGCTGATATCCCCCGTTCCTGCAGGAGGCGCACTAACCCCAGGGAGGTGCTGAAGGTCTTGGTGGAGTCGCGCAGGTTGGTGAAGGACTGCGACTGGGAGAGACTCATGCGGCGAGGGGTGCAGGGCGTGGCTGCCGGGGTGGAACGAAGGCTGGCGGAAGGCCCGCAGGAGGAAGTAGGGGCTGGGTTCAGGCTGTGAAAGGTCAAACAAGGTCATCAGCACAGAGATCATCAGAACATCAGAACATCAGCATACACAATTAAAACCATAATAATTCATACTGAGAAATATTCATAAGTTCACTTATTTGGCACAATGGATCATTTTGTCCTATGCTTAATGCATTTGGCATTGGTAGCAGGCATAATCTTGGATTTCATAGCATTTCTCCGTAGGGTAAAAATGGTCAACAATTGACCTATAGACAATCCTTTGGGCACACAAGTGCTACAACAGATAAGAGGAAGGATTAGGAGCGACCAGAGATAGCAGCGGAAAACAAGTCAACAAATCACTATTCACAGGTATGGATTTACTAAGGGATTAGTTAAAACAACACTAAGCTATATATAAGAATTCCACACTTTTTTAAGGCATCCGTTCTAGATCTGTTTTTATACCTTTCTAGACTACTTGACACTTGGATGGCACATACTGTAGGGTGGTTAAAAAGAAACACTACAAGTGTTATTCCCACCAGTCATCCAGCCAACACTTTGCTTTTCTGTTTGCTGGGAAGGAAAACTACAACAAAATAAAAGAAAACCTTTCAAGCTTACTGTATTGCCATCAAACACAATGTTCTAGCGGTCTTCTATGTTTAATGTTTAGTGTTTAATGTTCTAGCAGGCTCTGGGAAGTGTTGGTCTTTAGCATATGTACAGTAGTTGTCTATAGTTTTACACCTTAAAGGGGATATAGAACGAATTAATTGAGTATTGTACTGTGTTTTCTGATGTTAAAATACAATTCAATTGTGTTTTGTCAAAAATAAGATCAAGTGATATTTTACAAGCCTAATTAACACCGCATATTTAAGATGATTTAAGATAAATATTGAATATTGAACGCCCCGCTCTGGCCACCTCAATTGCACTGCAATGGATATACTTTAAAATAAAGTATAGATTCACAGCATACATGTACTGCACATACTATTATAATATATAATAATGATGTTATAGCCTATATATTATTCAAGCAATATAGCTACATATAGAAGCTGTACAGTGCAGCAGAGAAGCTACCAAGCATTGCAATGAGAAATTAGAGATCCAATACTATACTCTAGAGATATAGAATGACAACAAGGTTATGGAATGTTATTAAGCTGTTAGGAGGAGTATGTGTGTGTGTGTGTGTGTGTGTGTGTGTGTGTGTGTGTGTGTGTGTGTGTGTGTACTACCTCGGTGTGACTCTCGTCAGCTCGTCAGACGGGTGAAGAATCCGACAGGTTGTGAACGTGTAGGTGGAGCTGGTGTGTGCCATGCATTTGCCAGGATAGTACACTGCCAAATGAAACACACAAACACACACACACACACACACACACACACACACCACATCACATCAGTGCAGATCCTGCGATGTAAAGGGCATTACAAATAAACAAACAAAATTTATTATTATTATTATTATTATTATTAGTGCTGACAGACAGACGTATGGAGAGGCTTATCACATCTCCTGTCGTAGGATCAGTTTCTGAAAATCATAGTTCCTATTGCTAATTATGTAAACTAAGTAAACTTTTTGGTTGTTGATTGGCGCACTAGTCAGCCATTATGTTTTGGCTCATGTCATCTTTGGCTCATCTTTATCTATAATTTTTTTAGGATGCTTCTTTATTATTATTCATTACTTTGATGTATCATCTCCTGAAACACACTGATTGTTTGATGTGTCATTTAATTGTATCATTTGCATAAATATTTCAGGGGAAACGATTATTGGATTAATTATCTACTGGAAATGTTTCCCTTTCTTTGAAACTGTCCCAGATAACAAATAACGGTTTGTCTGCATTCACAAAGTTTATACTTGGAGAAAGTACATGATAAGAATCAGGAAAATTGGTAATATTATTTTTGCCAAGAGTGAACAAGAGCCAGAGACAAAGAGACAGAGAGAGAGAGAGAGAGAGAGAGAGAGAGAGAGAGAGAGAGAGAGAGAGAGAGAGAGACTTTGGACAAACAGTACAGCTCTGGTGCCATCTAGTGGTGGATGACACACATGCAGTAATTCAAATGGAATTTGATACAGTAAGGAGGGAGGTGTTCAACTGGATTTTATATTACAGAACATATCAGAATAAACAAAAACTAAATAAAACTGTTAATGGTGTTAATCACTGAGAGGTCGTTGTCCTCAGAAGTTCAAGTTTAATTGGAGGTGTCTGAATGCCTGAAATAACTTAACTGAGCTGTGTGAAATGTACTTGACACACAGCCATTCATGAATATTGAATTAAATGTAACTTCTGAGAAGTGTCTATGTAAGTACAATGACATAGTTTTACCTGAGAAGTCAGTGTTCAGAGCCTGTCCGGTACTAAGGCAGGGAGACGGGGAGTGTGATGCTGTGGAGATGGCATGGCTAGGGGCTGGATTGGGGGTGGTAGTGGTTGGAAGGTTCTGGAAGTATTGCTCCCCGGGCTCGTCCTCCTCGAAGTCGCTGTAGTGGCACACCTCTTCCAAATCGAGGTTCAAGGGGCGAAAGCCCTTGGTGACCACTCCTGGCCGGGCATCCAAGATGCCACCCAGGTTGGGCTGTGCCAACTGCTGCCAGTGCTGCAAGGTTATCGAGCCTACAGATCAGAGGGAAAGAGAGAGAGAGAGAGAGAGAGAGAGAGTCATTGTTATTTATTTTATTTCATATATTCTTATTTTCCCCATATTTAATGTATCAATATTAAGCTCTGGCAATACAATGTGCTAATTTGTCATGCCAATTAAGCATAATTATTTATTATAAAGATTGAATTGAATTGAGAGAGAGAGAGAGAGAGAGAGAGAGAGAGAGAGAGAGAGAGAGAGAGAGAGAGAGAATGTAGTCACAAGAAGTGTAGAACTCCAAACAACTGATGTCAGCAGCAGCAAACTGAAAGGAAAGCTAAGCAGCTAAGCTAAACTGGTGGAGAAAGGTCAGAGGGTCAGACACTAGCTGGATGAGCAGAAGAGGAGAGAGAGAGAGAGAGAGAGATATAGAGAGAGAGAGATATAGAGAGAGAGAGAGAGAGAGAGAGAGAGAGAGAGAGAGAGAGAGAGAGAGAGAGAGAGAGAGAGCAGAAGGGGCAGGTTATGATGATTGGTAGCAAACTATTGATCAGAAAAAGTAGACAGAAATGGCTACAAGGCTGAGCAATAAGAGATAGTGCTAAGGACAAAAAGGGGAAGAGGGGAAGATTTCTGGTAGGAAAAGCAGCCCATTGGCACATCATCACACTGTCACTATGGTGGAAGTCATAGCAGGATAATCTCTCTAGCTACACGGGGTTTGAAACGAAATGTCTGTATTACACAGCTGTAGGGTGTGTAAGTAAGGAGGCAACAATGTTAGCTTACTCAAGTACCCAAGGTACCTAGGGAGAGCAGTCATCATGGGACATACAGTAAGCAAAAACATGTTTTTCATTCATTGCAATATTTGAGTAAGCCCTTGCTTTTGAATAATTTGTATTTCTAGAGTAATTGCTACTGGTTTCTTCATAGTGATTCCCAATGTGTTTGTTCCAATAAATCTGTGTATGTATTTCCACAATACAGAACGATCTATTCAAGTTGTAAATTGGTGCTGAGACATTACTGTATGTTAGTTTGGTTAACTACTTGGTTTAGGTTGAAGGGATCTCCTTGGATGGTTTAGGTTTAGCTTTAATATCCAAAATCTAAAGTACAGCTTCAGTTTGTTATAATCTAAAATCGACATCATAGCAGGATCTTGTGTAAACTTCAGGGGCCAGAGAATCTGATAAACAGAGTATCCTGATCAAAGATTCTAGTTTGATCCTGATATCATTGAAACTTGTGTCCAATATTTCAGCAACGGAGGGCAAGCAACCTAAAGCAGCGGTGCTACTGTAATTTTGGGGAATGAACACACATACTCTTGAAATTGTATTTTCTTAGCTGATTTGTAAAAAATATTGCCATTTTACAGTACATTAAACTATTTGATATATTTGGTATAATTGGTATTTGATATATTCTGGTCTACTGCATCATAAAAAGCACATTGTGACACAGGATATGGTGGATATGAATGAAGAAAAAAACAAAACAACGTCAACATTATGATATGGGGTATGGATAAATGATAGAAAATGAAAATCTTTGAAGAGAGTAAATAAATTTTATTGACAATGAATGTAGCATTGTAAAAAAGATGACAGTGAAAGTAAACCAGAAATTAATTTTAACCTTGTTTGATGCAGTCATATGATATTTCTCATAAACACACATATAAAAGCAGAAAAACAAATGAATGAGGACAGAGATGAGCAGAAAGAATGAATGATGTAAACCATGGAGGGCAAAATGAAAAGAACACATTTTTATACAACTTAATATATTTAAATAATTTTTATACAGGCTATAATATTCACCATACTACTACTACATACTACATACTACTACTACTAGTACAACTACTACCTTCACTACTATTACTATTAGTACTACTAATAATATTGCACTTTTACTGACTAATTGCAAAACTAATTAAGTTTATTATGTATCTCGTTTAAGTTTTATAAATTCTATCTTCAGAGCAGTAAACATCACAGAGAGTTTGTGTGTATATGTGTGTGTGTGTGTGTGTGTGTGTGTGTGTGTGTGTGTGTGTGTGTGTGTGTGTGTGTGTGTCAGGGGGCGTATCTATGTATTTATTAGTGTCAGTGTTATAGCTATGGCATATCCAGCCACTTGCGCGTCTGCTTGTGACTGAAGCGTGTGTGTTTACTGTGGTGCATGACAGACCACAGGGAGTTGAAGAGCATGAAGGACGGGGGACGCTTGTGTGTGCGATGCGGGGGACGCCTTGGGGACCTCTGCCTTGGTCGAAGGTCGGACCCCCCCTGCTGGTCTTGGTACGCCTTTCGAAATGGCTTGGAACTGGGGGTCATGCAAGGGCTTGTGTTGGTAGTAGTGTTAGGGTTAGGGTGCGTTAGCCTCCTGCTGTAAGACTTGACGTTAGTGCTGGGGTTAATGCTAGGGTTAGAGCTGCGCTTAGCATCAGGGTCACCATCAATGGTGAGTTTGCCAGGCAGGTAGAAGCGAAGGTCAGGGTTAGGATAAGAGATAGGGTTAGGGTTAGGGTAAGGGTTAGGAGTAGGGTCACCTTCTAAGGGCTTGACAATCTGGAGCTTGTCGGGCAGGTAGGGGCGGCCGGCCCAGGACTGGTGTGAGCCGAGGGACATGATGCTGTCGCTATGGACCAGGCCGCTCACGTAGTGCGGGCCATCGTGCGAGTAGAGGCCGCGCTCGCGCTCCTCCTCGAAGAAACGCCGCTCGCTCAGGCAGTTCTGTCGCCGTAGGGAAAGACGCCGCAAGGCCAGCTTCAGGTCTTCAGAACTTGTGCGCTTCTCAGGGGTGTCTGGAACACTGCCCGATTACATAGGAAACAGAGATTTCATTAGGAAAGTGAAATAAAATAGCTTCATTTAAATAAAAAAGCATGTTTATTTCAACAGTAGAGGAAGAAATCTCAGCTTTTCATTGATATTTCAGTGATACATGGACATAAGGTGTAATACTGTGTGATCAAACAAGTTTAAACTTTCATTTGGGAGAAAAATCATACTAACTGGCTAACATTATCTGGACCTATTACATTACCGTTTATGAACTCTGGAAAC
>JAODXP020000029.1:3936494-4038994 GCA_027497455.2 Sardinella longiceps | reverse complement strand
TGCGGCCCATGGCAGAGTACAGAAGTATTATTTATATGATATCTAGCATAGAACAATTTCCCGAGATGCACCCAGTTCACCAAAGTACACAGTAAGATTGGTCTTTGAAACAACAACATTACAAGTGGCTCACGTGAGACAATGGAGCTGTCCAGCCAGTAGTGCAAATTTTCACATGAAAATTAAATTTCAAGACAACATTCTTATGAGCATTGTATACAATGTTAGTCAAAATTTTTAGTCAATTGTCCGTCCAGCACAAATTTTGCAATTTTCTAGTGTAAAAATGCATTTAAATAGCTCTGCTGTAAGCCCACACAGTGTACAGACATACATATATTTGTATGTACTGCACCAAAGACAAGAAACAGATTAATATTCTGTTTGTTACTAAAGCTGCGGAGTGCCATGTTGTGTCCCAGTTCATCCTAGTCCAGTCTCTCTCACCTCTTCAAGTAGTCTGGTGACAGCATCAATGTCATTGTAGGTTTTAGTCATCTGGCCGACTCTGTCAGCACATAGCACTGTGGGGGGACAGAGAGAAGGAGGGTTAGATTGTTTAGTTAAAAAATTTTTTTAGTTGGAAACAATAAGTTTTAAAATATAAGTTTCCTTCTCTTTAAAGAGAGAGAGAGAGAGAGAGAGAGAGAGAGAGAGAGAGAGAGAGAGAGAGAGAGAGAGAGAGGAGCAAATTATAGTTCTCTCTGTGATGACATTTGTACAGTATTATATCGAGGGTGGGAGTGGGTGAAATTGAAAGAGAAACTGAGTGAGACAGAAAGAGACTGATACAAAGAGAGAGAGAGAGAGAGAGAGAGAGAGAGAGAGAGAGAGAGAGACGGAGAGATAAATCACTGAACCAACACTGTTCTTTTAACCTTACAGGCCTGTAACCTGACTGCCATGCCATGTTATGTTATGTTTTCCGGCTCTTTTCTCCATTAAAACATTTTCAGTGTTCAAAGCAGCACTCTGGCAGGCAGCAGAGCCATTCACTGTGTACAGGGTCAAAAGCAAACCATAGCATCCCTCACCCACCAGCTTTTATTTTCCCCATTGTTGTTTTACATTAGACACTCAATACTCTTTTGTGCAACACCTTTCACTCTCCTCACCCCAGTGCCTGTCTGACTACGACCAGCTTGTGCAATTTTTTTTAAAAATTAGCTTTAATTAATTTCAAGAATTGCAAAGTGAATCATGAGAATCAAGGAATTATTTCCTTTGGAAGATTGAGGCATTCATAATTTTGCACAAATGACACACACAAATAAAAAAAATCAGCAGGGTCTGCAACGTTGCCAGCGGTGTCAAAGAGAACAGATTTCATATCAGGAACTGTGCCACTAATCATCTTAACTAATCTTATGTGATGTGTTTTACAAGCTAACTTTGACATGGTCGTCCTCTCTTCTCTTCTCCATTCCAGTCACACATAGTCTGATGCATGATGCAGTCCTGTAATCTCTTAGTAATCCAGCTGTTATACAACACCTTAGTATAAACACACACACACACACACACACACACACACACACACACACACACACACACACACACACACACACACACACACACACAAACACACACACAGGAAATATGGCAGGGCTGATCTTGTTAAAGAATTGCTTATGTTACTTCCCTCCAGATTCCCAAACAGAACATAATAACACACTAAATACAAACACTAAAATGGTGGCCTTCATAGATGTTCCCAAACTTTAGATTTACAAGTGCAAAAAATGTACGTTCCTGTCCTCTTCAATTCATACAGATAGATACACATAAAGATTTTTAAAACTTCCACAACAGAGTGGGCTGTTTGGTTCCTGACCTATTCTGCACCACTGAACAACTGAAATAGTTCTTGCATAACAAAAGATAACTTTTCCCTACACATGGACTGTACACATGGATTGACAAAAATAGCAGTACTGTAGTGCTATAGTGTTTTGTGCGGCCTATGAACCCACACACACACACACACACACACACACACACACACACACACACATGCACACATACGCACAGTTAGAAAGGGTTAGAGTTATAAATCAATAAAGAATTCGATACAGCGTCACAAAGCAAATATTTTTATCTAACACTATGCGTCACAAAGACTACGTGTGGAATACCCTTATTCTGTTTTATCTTTCTGACACCTGACTTCTGTTTTCTTCAAGAATAAAATAGATAAAAATAATAAAAGCAATCTTTTTCTTCTTCTACACTTTCTCCTTTCCATATTCTTGTCTGAATAAGACTAGCTGTAGACTTAGATTAAATACAGGTTGTATCAAATATTAAAAAAATATAAATATTGAATAAGAAAAACTACCTTATTCATCCCGAACAGGCTAGTACATGACTTCAACATCATAAAATAAATCAAACATACAGTAGCATTGCTACTCTTCACATGACTATAACATGCTTGAGACAAAATGGAGAAAAAAGAAACAATGAAGGACATACACTCTGACTATTAACCCAAAGACCTTAAGAGAACATACAACAACATGGAGCGTCACCTGAAGCTTACTGTCACTCAAGTCCACAAGCACACACACACACACACACACACACACACACACACACACACACACACACACACACACACACACTGACTTGATGGAAAGTGCTGAATGCATAACTTGTCATGCCAGTTCCACCATGACAGGTAAAAAAAGCCCTTTCATAAAACAAACAATCAAATAATCACCCAAAACAAAACAAAACAAAACTCCAGTCCAGCGACCCATCAAAAGAGCAGAGCAGAGCAGAGAGTTTACCAGAGAGTTCACTGCCATCAGTGCACCAGTCCAGCTCGATGTAATCCACATCCACTCCAAAGAGACGCTGCATCATACTCAGCCTGGCTACCACATCAACACATCCACAGTCTCTCAAGAGACAGAGAGAGGAGGAGAAAGAGGTTGCAATAACAAGGAAGAGTCTGGGGCAGTGGCAGAGAGAGAGAGAGAGAGAGAGAGAGAGAGAGAGAGAGAGAGAGAGAGAGAGAGAGAGAGAGAGAGAGAGAGAGAGTGTGTATGTGTATGTGTGTGTGAGAGAGAGAAATGGGAGCCAATCAGAGGGGGTTTTGGTCCTCATGAATAACAGCAGTGGGAGGGAGCATCCCAAAACTGACACAACGCTTCCAAAAGGGACTTAAGCCAACACACATGCTTTTTATACAAGCTATACCTACAAAAATACATTATCTATAATGTGTGAAGAAGACAAGTCCTCCAAAGATTTAAAAGACCAGCTCCAAAACCTCGGTGGACTTGCAACAGAGGCTCAGAAATGTCACGCTTGCTTCCAAAAGAAGCTTCTTCCAAAACCCAAATACTATGTTGTAATGAGAGTAAAGGGTGATCTTCTATCAGAGGCTATGCTCTAAAACTCACACACGTGGTTCATGTAAAAGCTACTTCCAAAGCATTCATGCATTTCCTGGCTACCACCAATTCATATGTTGCCTTCAAAAAACAAGTTCCATCTTAGAATAAATTGTATAGACTATGATGGTAAATGAGTCTTTGTGTGGTAGACAATAGGGAACCGAAGTCACGCTAACTTCTGGTTTAGCATAGGGACCTTTTGGCCGTGAGAGTGAATGGACAGATTAACGTGACTTTCTGGTCCACTTTGATTTATAACCTGAGTCACACATATGTTGCATGTGAATTTAAATGATAACCATTCATGCCAATCAAGACTGTGTTTGTTGTTTTATGTAGCGTAACTTTTGAAGTTCGTCTACAATCAATTTATTTTTTTACGTTTGTGAAGCTCAAAATGTAAGTTTAAACATTATAAACATACTATGTGAAACCCACGGCGCATACCCCAGCGGACCAGAAGTTATATGTATCTGTTTATTCATTTTAATGGGCTCGATAGGTCCCTAGGCTAACACGGAAGTGGGCGTGACTTCGGCTCCCTATACTAGTAGGCCCATACGTCATCTAACATACAGTTTGAGTCCATCATTCAATCACAAATGATCTAACTTGAGGCTAACACAACACAAAACATCCATCCGTCCATCTATCAATCCATTCATCCATCCATCCATCCATCCATCCATCAAGCCTTTCCTGGTTCTCAGAAAACTGAATCAGCTTTGGTCTGGCACTTTCAAAAACACATGCATGGGAGAGGATCAATCGTTCACACTTTCAGGCGGTAGCACACACATCATGTGGCTGATCGATCAGAGCATCAATGAGGTCACAACATTCTTAAAACAGCTTCCTAGATGAACTTTAAAATGTATAAAGCACAATAGTGTTCAAAACTTCTGTATATTTAAAAAGCAACATCATGCAGGTATTTTAGGAACAACTTCAAACTCATTCTGATGCAATACCGACTTATAATAGAGAATGAAGTTGATTTGATTTGAAGCTTATAATATGTCCACAATAAATCACTGTGTGTGTCAGAATTTGAAAGTATCATTCAACAACACAGTAGACTATCGGCACCTGGTCCAGCAGCTGCATCACCGTACAGCAGTACTTAGTGTAAAACACTTTCAACTAAGGCACTGGAATTAAACTGAAAACTGCTCTAAATTGTGCTTGGAAAATGGGGCTCAATGGTGTTTTTTGCCCCCAATGGCACCTTCTAGGCTGCACAGCCTAAAAGGCACTACCTTTACCCTATTCCTAACCCTAACCCCCTCAACCCTCATCCTAACCCTAAACCAAGGTGAGTAGTGCCTTGAAGGTAGCACTGCCTGGAAGGCACCGTTGAGGGCAAAAAACAAAGAAGACCGAAAATGGGATATAAGACCAACCAGTAAAAAAAATATTCCAAAAACCAATGACCAAAGACCAGTGTAGACTCACAGAAATAGCTGAGTGTCTCCTCAATCTGCTCGACGGTTAGTTCGATGTGCGCCTGTGAGGAGATGATGGGTGTGTGGATCCAGTCGTCGTGGTCATAGCCGTAGACCGTGTCAGCGCGCAGGCGATACACCGGCAGCTGCTCCTCGAGAAGACTGATGATCTCGACCTCGTCAAGTTCAGTGCTGTTACACACATCTAAGGGACAGAGAGAGAGAGAGGGAGCAAGAAATATAAAGAGAAAGAAAGCCTCTATATGTGTGCAGGTACAGTGTATGTGCGAGAGAGAGTGAACGGAGAGAGAGAGAGAGAGAGAAGAGAAAGAGAGAGAGAGGTTGTGCTTCTTGTGTGTGTGTGTGTGTGTGTGTGTGTGTGTGTGTGTGTGTGTGAGAGAGCGAGAGTGAGAGAAAGAGAATTACAGTATTAGGGAGGAGTGCATGTTATGAGTCAAGAAAAAGATTTGTGATTGTTTGGTTATGTCTATGTATGTCATTCACCGAAGTGGAAAAAACAGTGTGGATACATTTGTGTGTATGAAATGAATACTAGAGGAGAGAAAAGTGTGTGTATAAAAACACACCTACCACCACCATTAATACATTCACACACACACAAACACACATACAGAAACCCACCAGTGATTGTCCCAGCGTCCCGGTAGCCCTGGTCCGGCGTGGGCTGGGGGTCTGTTCCCTCGCTCACATACTGTTCCTCGGGGATGGAGCTCAGCAGGAGTGGGTCTACTGGAGGTGTTCTACACTCAGACCCATGAGTATCCAGCTTGGCCGTTTCTCACACCATGCCCTGGAAACGTGTGTGTTGTGTGTTTCAGGGTAATGAGAGAGATAAGGTAGAGAGAGAGAGAGAGAGAGAGTAAAGAGAGAGAGCGAAAGATACAGAGATGTGTGCCTTTAAAGAGCAAAAAGATGGGAAGAAAGAGAGAGAAAGAGCATGTGCATGTGTCTGTATTTGTGTGCAAGCAAGACAGAAAGGGAGAGAGACAGAGAGACAGACACACAGAGAGAGAGAGAGAGAGAGAGAGAGAGAGAGAGAGAGAGAGAGAGAGAGAGAGAGAGAGAGAGAGATCATTATCAACCACCACAGGTGCATAACCTCCACAAGGTAAACAAGCTCCAAAGCACATCAGACCATTTCATATTTGACTACATCTGCTTGAGGACAATAATTTCATGTAATTAGTGCCTATTTTCTTATTTAACTTTCAACATTTGAATCTTCCATTATTATTCAAGTACAGTACACACAGGGAGTGCTTCATTCATACTAAAAACTACTTTGTATGCAAAAACTACTCGTGAGACAGATGGGGGATAAGACTCCAGGTTTTTGCCTCTGCTTGGGTTATGTCATGTTGTGGTTTCAGAAGAAGCCTATGGACTAGCTAGCCCGTGGTACTTCCAGATGATATCTACAAACCAAGCATCTCTCTGTGGATGCATGCATGGAAATTAACAAGGTGTGAGGAATAAATTAAGACCAAAAACGGTAGACTACAAAAGATGAAAAACATAATGCACATGAATGACATCAGTGTGGCTTATGATGTTTGTGGAACACCACTCAAGAAAATTAACAAATGACCTCCTACTCGCCAGAATGGTTATAATGTACCGACATGTCTAATACTGATAAATGTAATTTATCCCCTGAATATACTGTAAATCACACACACACGGATCGTGCGTGTTGCTCCACTGTGCATGGGTGTGACTGGGATGCGTGTTGATGACGTTTTATGGAGAGGATGAAGACTAGGGCATCTGTAAACAAAATTCCTGTAAATCATTACGAACAATCAGCCAAATCCACAACGATAATGTTATACATAAAGATACTTAAATGCTCGTTTATTAATATACCCTTATACCCAATTTTACCCTTCAGGAAGGATGCTGATGCTAGGAGAGACAACTTATTAACATCACTGTGAATGGTAGCTTACTCAGAATAAGCGCAGCTGGTTGATGTTTTTTATCCAGGGAACCGTGGGAATCTGCCGTGATCCTCTTGCCTGATGTTAAAAGAGAAAGGGCGTCTAGGTAATCTGCCTTGATGAGACGTCCTTTAAGACCTTTGAGTGCCTGCGCGCGACTGTCCTTTCCAGAGATGCCCGGTACGGGATCGCTTCTTCTCGCGCACTACCTAGCCGTGTCAGTACACTGCAGCGGACAAAATGTCACAACGTGACAGGATGGAGAGTGGGTCTTGGGTGCTGTCTATTATCCATTGGTGTCGTGTATTCCTTGTCCCGTTATATTCTCTCCATCTCTCAGCGCATTTCGGCACAAATACCGCACTGACCTGTGACGTCGCGCGAGAGTGAATCTGGCCTGCGTTGCGTAAAGCCCCTCTTGTCTCTTTTTCATATTTCGTTATATTTCTACGGAAGCCCGGAGGTTCAAGGTTGGGGCACTAAGGGCCAGTTCAGTTCAGTGTTCGAAAAAAAATAGTTTGATTTACTTACACAAGCCTACCTGAAATCAAATGACAATGAATGCAGACACATCCTTTCCTAGAAGATCCCACTGATCTTTCTACACTAGAGGTTGGTTCACTTTGTTAGAAGACTCCAAAACAATTTACATGTACAAATGCAACTTTGCATAAATAGGTCAGTTGATTGTTGGGGGTGAAACAATAGGAGGTACATCATCCCTTTCTCTCTCCATATTTTAGCATCCTTTGTGGTAAATTCCTTTTGGTAATTACATGCCCTACTGTTCTGCAGTACATTGCTTTTCTATCAGCTGATCTACGCAAAGAGGAGATAGACCATATGGAACAGAATTCACATGGAAACTTTAGTTTTATAGAAAATACAGTACCTACACTAAAATATTGCTTTGAAAACTATCTAGTACTGTTGTTCAATTCCAACAGGGGGAGAGGTGCAAACCAGAGCATTTAACACCACAAGGAGTTCTTGTTCCTAAATGTATTTTTTTTTTATTAATTATTATTTTTGCCCTCATTTGAGACCTTGAACAGGCAATCATTTTAATCAATATGTCTCGTTTAAGCAAGGCACACAAAGCACCAAGGATACAATTTCAGGACTTCTTTTTCTAAACCAATATTCATTTGTCCCTGAACATTAGAGTCTTGAAAGTCATTACCAACACTGGGTCACTCAAACCAAACCCTTTGCAGATGAATTTTGCAAAACAGATGAATGATAAAAAGAGGCAGACACAGCAGTGAAATCTGGAATAAAAGTGTTTTTATTGTTACGCCGTGTCACTGGAACCACTGTTGGCACGGTAACGTTGAACAGGCTACAACAACGTTGCATCAGTAGATAGTCTACCTCATTGAATATAAAAGAATAGCTTTCCCCATTCACACCCCATAATTGAACCTACCCCCTCTTTACCCAGTAGCCCCCATAGACTTAATGGTGACGTGAGACTTGCCTGAATCCAATAGTAATAAGCAGAATGACTTCAACATTCTCTACACTTATTGCATGTTTATAAAAAGCTACACGTAATTACACATTTTTTTAGAGTCAGCATACAAGAAACTGATGTTAGTGTTCTATACTGTTATGTGATAAAGAGTAAGAAAAAGGAAGTAGTCATATAACTTGATTGGAACAGAAACAAGAAAAGAAAAAAAAAATACAAAAATTATACTTGAAATTAAAAAGGTTGAAATAAAATAGTAGAGACTACAAGAACTATCATGGATTCGTCATCAAAAAGGTGTTAAAAAAAAGAAAGGAAAAAGAAATGTAGTACATAAAAATAATAAAGATCAGGCAAGATTAAAATGTTTATAAATCCATCTTTTTTTTTTTTTTAAATCCATCTGTTGGCACTCATCCATTTTGGCAACCGCTCCAAATATCCCTTCTTCACTCGTCTGTTTGCCAGGACAAAAGCGATAGTATTCTCCTTCCGGCTTGTCCAGGGGCAACCGTCCTCCAGACGTGTCAATAACAATATGTCAGGCACTTTCTGATCCTCCACCACCATCATCCCCTCATCTAACCTTCATCAACTATACGAACACCAAACTCAAAGCACGCTGCAGTTTCACTCTGATTATCCAGCTGCGGAGAGAGAAAGGGAAGAGAGAAAGAAAGGAACAAAGAGAGATTATCAGACACAAGACGGAAATTGTCTTTGTACACACACACACACACACACACACACACCTTCAAGATAAAGATGTGCTTAACACTTTTGGCCCCAAATATTGCACCTGTATAAACATTACCACTTTCTTTGTTCCCAAGTGTCCCCTAATGATAAAATGGTTACATAGCAATCAGTGTAAGAGCCTCCTGCCAATGCCCTTCCTCCCCCCTCCCCCATCTACCCCAATCCTCCTCATCCTCCCTTCTCTATCACACACACACACACACACACGCACACACACACACACGCGCCCTTACCTGAGTGACTCCTGGCCAGTGAGCATTTAAAGGTCCGTGTCGAACCATGCCAGCTGGTTGGAGTCTGGGGGCGGCAGGCCGTCCATGAGCTCTGGGTTGTGGCTAAGGTCGGGCAGGCCGTCTACGGGGTAGTCGCCCGAGTGGGGGCCCATGTCGTGCTCCAGCATGGAGTCCATGCCCAGGCCGTCCTGCCCGTAGCCTGGGTAACCACGGAAACTGGGGTCTGAGAGAGGGAAAAGTTAAGTGTTACACTTTATGAGATGAGACACATAGAGGCTCGGCAAACAGTAGCAGTAGTATTGCTGAAACAATACTTTTGCAGCAAGTGTTAGGAGGCTGCAATCACATGACTTCAAATCATCACTTCCATGAAAAAATTAAAACGAATTAATATGCTGGGTGTATAATTAACGCACTACAATGCAATAGCAGAATACAATATGTTGACCCTCTGACTTGAGCATCTTGGAGGGTTTCTTACCATCTGGTCTGTAGGCCAGGGGGTCACCCTGGGCACCCATCTCCAGAGCCATGTCACCAGTCTGGGGAGGACAAAGGACACCCAAATGGTCACTTACAGAGTCATCAAAACAAAAAAAACATTAGATATTTTTTTCAACATTAGGGTTGGGTATCGAGAACCAATTCCAATTCAGAACCGGTTCAAAACCATCAATTCCATCGATATTGTACGTCTCCAAACGTCATCAATTATCTTATCAATTCTTTAGTATCTCTGCCCGCACGTCGCGGTGCATTAGCGCCATGTGCTTGCAATCTATCACATTAACTCCAGTGATTGACATAGCCTACCATATTGAGGAGACAGACACGTAGCTGTTCTCAAGCCTATAAAGACTGCCTTTTTTTGGCATGAACTAGGCTTCTCAGGAATCGATAAGAGTATTGATTAGGATTGGATTGATAGGCAGAATTGATAATGGCATTGATATTGATAAAATCATATCAATACCCATCCCTATTCAACATCCACACTGGCACGCAGGCACCCTCACACCTCAAATACAATAGGCCAGTCCAGCATCCACAAAATCTTAAAATGATGGCGCTTCTGTGAAGGGAAACAGCTGCACGTTTTTGCCTGGTTTGTTTTCATAACAAGCATCATTATGTTATTGTGGGCAGATGGCACTAGAAGTTCAAAAGGCATGTGAACGCTTTAGGCATTTCTTAACCTAAGAGCAGTGATATCAGCTGCTCTGCATTAAAGTGATGATGTAAACTGCTTGTTCACATTTGCGTACCAATTCAGTGACATCACTAATCTTACTTTCGATTCCGAATTAGTTAATAATAATAATAATAATATTTATTTACAGTATATAGCACTTTTCAAAAGCATGTTACAAAGTGCTGGCCGTTAACCCAATCTAAAGTGCTTGTTAGTATTTGCGTATACTTTTGGTCTATGTTGTTACAAATTTTGTCGTTTTACTCGCCATCTAGTGCAACAAGGCTATGCTTGAATTACGCCAAACCATCACCAAGTCTTTTAATGTGCAGCCCTCCAAATTTACCAACTCTCTGCTATGACAAGTGTTGGAACTCCCCACAACATTGTTATTGATCGGATCAAAGGGAAAATAATAACGCCAATATTAAAGCAGCCATGACAGAAGGCACTGCAGAATTAACATGCAATGCCAACATTCACTCCCCTTTCAACTACCCAATGTGACAGTTGGGCCATGGGCCAAGAAACACACATACTTTCATGATGGAATGCTGCTTTGGAATAGTCAATCGCACGGAATAAATAAAACCCATCAAGGATAAACAAATCACACTCGGAGCCTGTGCGTTTCTGATCGCTGCCGTGCGATGAATGTTACCTCATTCCAGGTCATGGGTTCCGTCCTGAAGAGGGAGCTAGTGAGCTCCACAGACAGGCGCTTCTTGTAGTCCTGGGGCTTGTCCTCAGACATGCGGAAAAGCACAGCAGCCGCGTAGGTGGCTGCAAACACACACACACACACACAGTCACACACACAGACACACACACAGACACACACACAGACACACACACAGACACACACACACAGTCAACTATTGTATTTTTTTTTCCCTGTGCTTACAGATAAAAGCAGACCATACCAACAGTGTCCTCCTGTTCAACCCATACAAACCCAATCAATACTCGCAGGACAAATGCATAGTTGGCATATTACCCAATAAAAGGGTCGCCTCGGTCAACAGTTTCCACTTGGCTCTCAACGGACCAAATTCCAGAGCTTATCAAATGACCTTCCTCAACTACTTCCTTTGGATGTCTCATCGAGTGAGTTAGTCTTAGCACAGTGCCCTGACTGTACACACCACAGTGTACAAACTGACAAAGTAACTTCTACATTATCGGACTCAAATTCCTAGATCAAATTACAGAACGCAACAAAAAGGTTTAAAAGGACAAATATAATGATCTGTAATTTCCTTGAAAGGAAGACAATGGAGTATAAAAGTGTTTCATATAAAATCCAAACGCGTGTGTGTGTGTGTGTGTGCGCGTGCGTGCACATACCAACTCCTTCGTTTCTGGAGTGCAGCAGTTCTGTGAGGGGTGCGGTGGCTCCCTCTGCCTCGATGGCCTCTGCGGCCTCTTTGTCCTGGGCCAGCTCACACAGAACACCGGCAGCCACACGCTGGATGTTCTCAATGGGGGAGTACAGCAGCTACAGGCAAGGCAAGGTAGACCCAGTGAGTTACTTTTACTTTTTTTTTTTTTTTTTTTAAGATATTTTTTGCCTTTAATCAGATAGACAGTGTAGAGATGACAGGAAACGAGTGGAAACTCCCGGGGTCCCCGGAGTGATGGTCTGACGCTCTAGCCACTGAGCCACAGCGCCCCTGAGTGCTACTCTTGTAAAACTAAATACAACTTACTGCTTTATGCTTAGAAAATAAAGTGCAGTTTTAAACAACAGACATCCATTTTCTGCCATATGAATGGAAGTAGTGTTTTTTAAAAAAATATATAGAAATGTCGATTAGTATTAGTATTTGTCAATACTTTGCTCTGTTGTTCAAAGTCAACAATACAAGTGCAGTCAGGAAGAAAAGAAATTAAAAAACATTTGGTACAACGTAGTGCACAAACAGCATTCAATGACCTTGAACAGGACTACTGCCTGATTTACATCAGACTTCCTCTTTAAGGATAACTGTACCACTAGAAACCAGCCATGTACTGCTTAATACAAATTAACAAAAATATGAGAGAACTCCACTGTTGGCGTGGGGTGTGTGTGTTTATATATCTCTTTTAATCCCTGGTGTGTGAGATTAGTCATTACCTGTACGAAGAGCGGAATGGTGTTGAGTCCTCTGATGACTACTCTGTTGTGAACATCCCTGGCCAGAATATGCAGGGCTCCGGTGCAGCCTTCAACAATCTCCTCCATACGCACGCCCTCCTGGAAGGAGACACACACACACACACACACACACAAGACATTACTTTCAAATCTCCAACAGCCTATCTTAGGATGCTTTTCTCATACAACCCTGGTATTCCATAGCCTGACGTAGCCCACCCATAATACAAATGTTCATCCTTATTCATGGTCTGGGGACGGTCTTCATGGGCAGGTTTATATCGGTAGAGAGACTACCGGGCAATAAGCGAAGCTGTTTAGATGAGCTGTCTAATCGGTTCAAACCAGAAGTTAATGCCCTGCCCCCCGCAGAATAATTGCGTCAGGTTAAAGAACCTCCAGACCATGAATACGGATGAACAGCAGTATTATGGTCAGGCTATGTCAGGCTAGGTATTCCAAGCTAATAAACTGCATTGATCTGTAGACCAACCAACCAATCAGCATCAATGGTGACCCAAGATCCTGAAGACGGACTTACCACAAACTGCTGCTGGGTGCCGCCCATGGAGGTGCGCCTCTGGGTGTCCTGGTGTGCCCTGACCAGCAGCTGCACCAGGCGCGGAATGGCTCCCTGCTCGCGCAGTGGGGCATGGTTGGCCGGGCACAGCGCCAGGTTACGGATCAAACCCACCGTAGCCTGCACACAGGAGACACACACACACACACACACACACACACACACAGAAAATACAGTGGTGTCAGCAGGGGACAAGAGTGCCTATGGACATGCCAATTAGCAGCAGCATCTGTTCCAGTTTTACACACAAGCACTCCCTTTAAATAACAATTACATAAGATGTCCAGCAGGGGGAGCACTTTTCAATGAAAAAAATATATAGAATCTTTTAAATTGTCTCATGGTCTTCTTGCTCAAAAAACAATCCACAGTGGAATGATCATCCCATTTTATCCCCTCACCGTTATGGCTGAGGTACTACTTTCATCATTACTCTTATCTGGATTGAAACCCACTCCCTTTTGACTTTTTAGAAAAACCCTCCATGTTCGTGTCCTTGAGATACAGACACTGAGGAACACTGGTGCACAACTCCCTCTCCCAACAGTAGCTTTGCACTGAAACATTAATCGTTAGTAGCACTGGGCAAAGGAGAGGTGAACAGAGAGAAACCTCTCGCTAGTGCTACATGTAGATATTCTGTTCCTCTTGTTCCACCATCATGTACAGTACATTACAAGAGGACAGAGCAATACGTCTTGGGTATGTACCGGTGCAAGACATGTTTGTAAACAAAAGTCTAAGCAAGGTCAAGAAAAGCTGGGGGGGCTGGAAGACAAGGAGTTCTAGCCACTTTTTAAAGGAGAAATCCAGTGTGAATCAGTCAATAGCCCTGTTGTTCCAGATACCTGAATGCTGTCTTTAAGAAAAAGAACAAGAAAATTTGATGCTACATAGATTGAATAACAATCCGATTACTAATGTTAACTGAATAGGGCATAATGAAATTAAACTTTCAGCAAGTTGTTATGCCCCATTCATTTTAGTGCTAGTTGCCGGTTCGCTGCTTAGTCCATGTTGCATCAAATTTTCTTGTTCTTTTTCCCACCTACAGCACTTGAAGTGGGCTAGTGATTGATTTACACTGGATTATTCCTTTATGAAATTGTACATCTGGGTTGTGTCGTTTGTGTACCTTAATTAGGGGCCAGTGTGAAGGTGGGTGAAGGAGTTTGACCACCACGGGCAGGCCGTAGTGCAACCGCACGGCATTCTGGGCCATCTCGGCATCCTGGTGACGGGAGGTGAGGTGACGCAGGGCGCACACGGCGGGCTCTGTGATGTCCTCGCGATCTCCAGCGCGCAAGACTGTTCGCACGAGTGCCTCGATACCACCAACCTGGCAAAAACAAACAATAACACACACACACAAAAAGTTAGAATTGCATTTACAAATAGCTTCCTAGAACAAAGCACATATCCCTGTCCACTTTCAGGAGACGCACTATCAAATAGTGACTAAAAATTGTTTAAAAAAAAAAAAAAAAAAAAAAAAAAAGTGAACTAAACAGACTAAAAGGCAAACTAAACTAGACCAGTTTTTTTGTTTATTTTAAGACCTGACTTTTTTTGAGGGGGGGGGGCTCAATGGAAATTGGCATGCCGTAGTTGCATGCTACCCTATCAAATATAATGCAGCCAGAATTGGAAGTTACTCTTATAAACCCACCATGTATTCTAACCAAACAAGCTACCCTTAGAACCCTTGACATTCAAGTGGATTCATGGCAGATGTACAGCATATAGCATAAAGAGTCCTCTACCTGGCAGACCATCATCTTGTTCTTGTAGTTGTTACAGGTGAGGTTGGACAGGATGCCAGCGGCGCACGTCACCACGTTGATGTCATCAGAGCCCAGCAGCTGCACAAGGGTTCCCAGAAGCCCTTCCATGCCCTCCTGCAAACACACACACACACACTTGAAAACTTGACAGCCAAACACATACCATTCCTATCAGCAACAAGAGTGTGAGTTCCTTAAATAACCAAAGGTTTAAGTCCTTCCATACCTACTGCCAAAATTGGAAGGAGTAGAAACAGACAGACAAAGTGTGTGTGTGTGTGTGTAATTCAAGAAGGCATTACGTACAATAGCCTGGAGTAGTGTGTGCATATGTGATCCCAGAAGTTAATCCGTAACAATAAATTGGTTCTTGGTCTTGGAATTTTGACAGGTCAGAGTGTGTGAGTGTGAGCGATTCCCCGTCACACAGACCAACCTGTTTGGTGGCAGCATCAGAGAGATTTCTCAGGGTCCACAGGCAGTTCTGCACCAGGCGCTGGCTTGGGTCAGTCAGATGGAGCCCCAGGGCCTGCATACCTCCTAAACATCCATAAACAAACACCACCCACAGTCAACACATGCCTTACTAAACTTCACTCCATACACCATCATTTGTCTTTTGAAGAATTTAAAAAAAAAAAAAAAAGGGGACGTGATAACACACAAGCATGGACATAACACACCCATCCATCCAAACCAACATCCAAGCAAAACGGCAGACTAACTTGCCTCAATTACATTTTAACCCCCACAAACAAACATTAAACCATCGGCATATTTGTGAAATATTTCATGACTTTCAATCTTGTGTAATTGGAGAGGAAAATAAATCAACTGGTCATGTCAGCTATTTGTTATTCTGGCGCAAACACTGAATGTTTTCTGGCCTTCTCACGAAACTTTCAATTCAGTCCTGCCGCATTGTTTTCTTTTTATTCAGATAACTCTAGCACAATCATACTTTCGCCAGACTGAAGTCACCTTTAAGAACCGAGTGCTCAGGGGAAAAAAATAAAAAATAAAAAAGGGTCTACTTGTTCTCACGCACAGGCACAAATGCCAGTTTCACAAAAACCCTCAGCCAGTGAGTCACCGAGTGAGTCAGTGTGTACACAAACACACATGGTCTCACACACACACACACACACACACAGCGTGAGCGTGTGAAGACTTGCCTGCCTCCACGATGGCGGGTTTGTTGCTGGAGCAGACGGAGAGCACTTTGAGCACACGGCTGGTGGTCCACAGGAGCTTCTCGTAGGTGTAGGTCCGCATGATGTTCACCAGGGCCTGGGGGCCGCCGCTGGCCAGGATGATCAGCTACAAAACAATCCCACCATTAAAGACCTCAGTTAAGATAGTTTTTTTTTTTTTTCTTTTCTTTTTCTTTTCTTTTTTGTTTTTTTACTTTGTTTTTATTGTTATTCAACATTCATAAATCAACAAATACATACAGACAGAAAATATAACAATTTAGTTAAGACAGTTTTATGTGTGTGTGTGTGTGTGTGTGTGTGTGTGTGTGTACACAGTACATGCACAAGACGGTGATAAAGTCCAAGTGATAAAGCAATTCATTTTTTCCCCCCTTGTGAAATAGGCCAATCGGCTGCCTTTGAGGTGTTAGCCTCTTCCGGTTTACTTTGTGAGTAATCCTGCGTGTGATCTGTGATTAATTTTCACAAGACCATTTTCTTTTTTTTGACATGACTGACTGTTAGGATAAGCATGTCAGTAGTTTATATACGGTAATAACATAGCAATTTAACTTTGCATCTATAAGGTATAAAAGTAGAATAGTGCCATAATTACAGCGCATATATCTAGCTTCCTGATTATAAACAGAAGTTTATATATTTAGCTATATTTACACATGGTGGAGGGCTATACAGAGGAATGCAATCCTTTGTCTCAATCTATTTCATTATATCATGATCAGATTGGCTGCTTTATTAGACATTTAACATTTTATATAACATTTGATACATTTCACTGTGATTAATACACTGGCGAGGTGAGTACACATTTCCCCCCCTCTTTATTTTGCCTACACACCAAACTGCAGTTTATACACAGTGAGGCTTAAATTACTCTACCTTTATCCATCCATCTATCCAGGTGTGTGTGTGTGTGTGTGTGTGTGTTTCTTACCTTGCTCTCCTGGTTGCCATAGGCCAGGATCTGCAGGCAGTCGGTGGTGATGGCGAGGAACTTGACGTTGGTCTTGCTGAGCAGGGCCACCATCTTCTGCAGGCCCCCGGCCAGACGCACGGCCATCTTGGCCCCCTCCTGGTGCAGTAGCAGGTTATGCAGTGTGGTGATGGCGTAGAAGAGCACAGAGTCCACTGGAGACCTACACACACACACACACACACACACGGTTTATAAACCAGCGCACAAGCAAACACTACCAGTCAATGGCGCCTACTCATCGCCTTTGTATATTGTTTCCCGGGAACATTCTAAGCAAGTTATTTAAGGACAACTGTTACATAAGAGTTAGATGCTAGTGCAGAACCCCTACATTTATTTCAGCAGGAGAATAAGGACAACTGTTCTTTTATTACGAGATTTATCACTTCCAAAGAGTTAACCAACTGAGGTGAGTCACTAAACAACTCACTCAGCAAAGACCACACCCACTATGATGAAACCTAAACATAACAAACTATAAAACATTACATTGACTGGTTATGATTGTGTCTGACTCAAGTGCGTACTGTACTTCTTAGTGTGTGTGTGTGTGTGTGTGTGTGTCCTTACCCCAGCATCTTGACGAGGGCGGGGATGCCACCGGACTTGAAGATAGCCAGCAGGCCCTCTCGGTGGTGCGAGAGGTTGTGCAGTGTGCCGGCCGTGCAGCGCGCCGTCTCCACGTCGTTGGTGTTCTGCATGGTACGCACCACGGCCGACACCATCTGCGGCGAGCGCATGATGGCGTGCCGCGACGCCTCCTTCTTGGAGAGCTGGTGCACCATCACCGCCGCTTTGTTCACCACCACCTGCGAGGGGTCGCCCGGGTCAAGAGAGGAAGTTAGCCAGATTAGTCAACGATAATCCCGCAACTAGACATAACAATACTGTGCAAAGGAAGGAAAGCATAAACGTATTAAATTCTACTTCGACTACTAGCTGAATATGGAGCGGATTTGTTCAGTCTCTGTATGTATTCAGCATAGTTGATCTGCATTAGCATGGCCCATGTGATACACCAAACAGCAGTAACATTTGTAGGACTAATTTCCTTTAGATGCAATGCAAAAACTGAAACCATGTCAATACTTGAACACAAATCCTTACCTTTCAGGCAAGTAAATAGCTTTTCTAGACAGTGGCCTATTACATATTAAAATACAGAAAATACACTGCATGTGTGTGTGTGTGTGTGTGTGTGTGTGTGTGTGTGTGTGTGTGTGTGTCTCTGACCTGGTCCTCATCGTTGAGAAGTTTGGTGAGCTCGGGGATGGCTCTGGTGGCCAGTTCGGCATCATCCTGGTAGTTGATGAGGTTGACCACGGCGTGCTTGAGCATCTGGGAGGGCTCAGCCAGCTGCTGCACATTGGTGGGGTGGGTAGAGTCAAACTGGGCCGACGGGATCTGGATGCCCTCCTCCAGGGTCTCGGGGAACATGGCGGCACGCACACGCTGGGCACGCGTCATGGCATACTGGCCGTCCATATCTAAGAACACCAGGCAAAGGGAATCGGTTTATACACACAGTGATGTGGAGTAAACACGTCACAAAAAAAATATATAAAACTAAAAATGCTATGTAAAAATGCTATATGCATTCTCTTATATGAATGCATATAATCCAAAATGTACGATATTAAACTCGGTCATCTCAAGTCTCATTCCTCTGTGTGTGTGTGTGTGTGCGCGTGTGCATCTTACCTGAGACCTGCTCGGGGGTGAACGGCTGATTGAAGCCCATCTCCCACTCGTAGAGTTGTGGGTCCAGCTCGTCCTCTGGGTTGGGCTTGCCACTGAGGGAGGGGGCGGTGGTGGTGGCCCCGGAGTGGATACCTGAATCCAGGTAGTTCTGCTGCTGCCACTGGCTCACAGCAGCCTTGGCGTCAGGCTCCATTGCCATATCAAGCTCCATCAGATCAGCTGGGAAAGAAAGACAGACAGAAATACAGACACAAGTTAACACAGATGTGTTAAGGCAATGAGAGTGTGTGTGTCACAGAAAGATATACAGACATAGAGACCCACTGAGAGAGAAATCGTCAAACAGCCAGAGCCAGACACATTGACAGACCGAATTTAATTGGAATCGAGAGGTTCTGAGCTCATACATTTTGATGAAAAGCCAAATTGCACACATCTAGTTTCCTGGTTTAGAAATTAAAAAAAGGCAACACCTGTGCTTTTATTTCTGATTTCAAGAGACAACACCTGGGACTTTTATTTTCATTTCGGCTCACATGAGGTCTTTCAACTGGAGGCAAATTCACCCTTTTTGACTCCGGTTAGTCACCTTCCTGTCGATTCTGCCAGCGATAAGAGGCTTTGGCTTGGGATTACCCACTCAAATTAATTTCATTTCTGTACTCGTGCTGTCGCTGCTGACCCAAATAGCAAAAGGACTTGTTCCCAAAAAAGAAATTAAAATGGAAACGTGTCCAAGTTGTGAGCAAGAAAAAAAATTATCAAACTGAAGATTACCCAGCACCATATGGTGCCCAAGTCAAATGGTGCAGTTTACCCCATTCCAGTCTATAGGAGTAGTTCAAACCCTGTGACATAGCCTATAACAGATTCTGAAGGCTCATTACTGTATGGCAGGTTTCGCTACCCACAAGAGCTTCAGTATATGACAAAACATCTTTCTTTGTGCACACGGGTCTTCAGCAACTGTGAGTTAGTGTTGGTATGAAACACCATAGACAAGGTCAATGGCTCTGCATTTGAAATTTCTCCGCAAAAGGCCAACAGCTTTCTGTGCCTCATTCATAACCATTTCTCTTATCAGCGATAGCCACATACTTTAAAACAATGTCACAGGTAATGCAATCAGTTATGGTTCACTCCTGCCTAAAATAAATTAAGGTCATCACTATCAGCAAATCTGGATGTCCATCAGCAAGACAAACATATTAGGCTAGAAAATGTGTAAATTATAGGAAAATATTTTGTATAAAAAGTGTTTCTTAAATACAGGAGGACCATGAATGGATTTGAATTCAGTTTCAGTTTTTTTTAGTGATTTTTGTAATGATTTCAGAATTCATGTATATAACAAAGTTTACACAAAATTTGATCTTGGCCTCACACATAGGCAATTAACACTGCCATGTCGCTACAAAGAGACCATCCTAAACATCCTAAAAGAGACGGGAGACTGCTGACACTCACCTTGGGTGGCCATCTTCCCCTCGAGTCACTCAGTTGGCTGAGTGTTCACACCTGTGCAAGAGAAAAGAGAGTTTGCTTTTCACACTTCAGTCAGCCATACTGGACAGCAACACCACTTCCTGCCTGCTCAGTGGCACTGTTGGTGGCAAATTGCTGGGATACTGCACTCTGGAACTTGTTACAGTTTCTCACTTCGTACCAGTTGGTAATAGCTCACTTGGTAATATTTCACACACCACCACCCATTGCATTTGCAGAAAACCCAAGATAAGGCCTAAATACAAATGCTGATGACACCCAATGAAATGAGAATCACGAGCATAACGCTCCTGATTTATTCAATATCTCTGACAACAGGTCCTTCCAATCGTCTTACAAATAGATTGAACTAACACTTCAAACCAAAAACAGAGAACAAACATGCTTTTTATTCAAGGAAGGAATCAATATCAGCAGTATAGTTACCTAATCGAATCTCTACCATTATGTCCAGTCCAGTCCCCCCCCCCCCCAAAAAAAAAAAGCTTGGTTATGAAAAGCCAAAGTTTGATTGTTTCAGGCATGAAAACAGAAAACTACACCATCCAGTTTAGCTTTTGTACACTCAAATATAGGCTAGTGTTGACATGTTCTATGTTTTATGAATGTTGTATCCCTGTTAAATATCTGACTGAGAGCATACAGTGTGTAGGCTTGAGGACCAATGTTTATGTCTAGGCCTACACAAATAGGCATGGCGTGCTACTAATCAGGCATTCACACAGGTGTTTACAATATCTTCTTTGAACATGGTTTTGCAATCTGCTGGGAACTCTCTGAAACATGGTAGGGATCAGTGCCGTGTTTAAAACTTGCCTCAACCAAAAACGAGCTTTAAAGTAGTCCTCATAAACATAAAATCCTGTCTAAACCCAACAAACATCCTCCTATACTTGCATTCGTGCCTGAGCAAGCCTTAACTACAGTTGGAAAACCCCTCAATCGCCCTTGAAGCGAATTCTAGTATCATTTATCAGAGAGACACAACATCAAACTCAGCCTGTAGACTTCATTTCCTTTCTCTGACTTGGAGCCACTACCGATAATTCACAACATCTGGACAGATGTGCAGCGGCGAGCCGCTAGCTTGCGCATACACCGCTGAAGATCAAAGCGATTCTCCACAAGCTACACTCAAGTACCCCTCCCCGCTATACACACTGTACCCAGCTCCAATCGCGTCCAATGTGTGCAGCCTAGCATAGCGAAGCAATGGGAGCTCCTCCTCGACTGCCTATGAGAATGCAGGCCACACAACTGAGGAATGTGGATGGTTGGGGCCCTCGGTTTAGGAAGCCGGGCAGGACTATTTAAGCCAGTCAGCCAGCCACCATGGTTTCAAAGAACCGTTGTTTAAATGACTAGGTGCTTTACAGTCGTACAAGTGCATGACCTTAAAATGTTTGACCGTCACCGTACATAAATATAAAAAATAATTATGGTTTAAAAAAAGGCAAAATCTTAATATTTTAAGAATGGATATTTGCTACTAATAGATTCCATATCTACCATTTAGCAAAACCAAGAGTAATTCGGCGGAGACATGGTGAACTGATAAACTTTCTGATTACGTTGCCTTCAGATTGGTTAGAGTGGCACACAGCATTAACGTTACAACAACATGTAGATCAAAACCAAGCTCGACAAAACCAACACAAAAATGTAAACACTGGACCATAACCTAAGCCAAAAGAACAAGCATTCACACAGCTTAATAGACGCTTAGGCTACAATTCAAGTCAAGCAATATCTAGTCAACATTAGCAAAAAATACAACACTCCAACTGTCCAAGATGTGAATGACTGGAATTGTTAGGTTCTTAATACCAATTGTTTAGGTCAAAATGACACCAAACAAGCCAACCTTCTGTGAGTTAATGTAACGTTATGTTAACATCAAGGTCAACGTAAACTTTTCTTTCTTCTTTCACAAAACGTAATCAAAGTCACCGACAACCAGGCCACGGTTAAGAAATATTTCGATGCCCATCAGAGGAAATCCTTCTAACTTACGCTGAGTGAGTTAACGATGGAAGGAGATCAAGCTACCTAACCCGACAAAACACCATGCATTTCCCCTTTAACTAATCACAATTAAAATAAAGACCATGAATGTGTGCCAATCTAATTCGGTTATGATCCACTATAACGTTAACATCTGCAACTTTCATCAATGCATTTATATTGAGTAAAATGCTAGCGTTCCCAATAGCAAAGAAAAAGCCGAGACACACAGGAATGCGTAAATATTCCGCATGCTGGGAATCGTTTTACTGTTCGAAAACATCAAGATTGGGAACATGAAACATTCATTAATAGTTAGCGACAGCTTGTATAAACCTAGCGCAAGCCATCCAGGTACACAACCAATCCTAGGTAGAGAAAGCTAACGTTAGCTACTAACGTTAACGTTAAACGAATACTGGATTACCTGGAGATACAATTGCGACAAAAAAGATACTTCACCGATTCTGCTAGATGAAATGCAACATTTTATATCACATCAATTAACATTCGCAGCTAATTCTACGCAAATGGTAACATTGTGTTTCCGTGGAATGTTTTGACGGCAGTTCCAGAATCCATCAAAAAGGAAGCCGTCTTTCCCCATTTCCACGATGACTATTCCCCGGGATCTGCGAATGTAGAGAGCATAAGCTACCATATCTTTGCATATTTTCTAAAGCACATACTTACTCTCAAATCAGTGCCGTCTTTTTGTCAGCGACAGATGATCAGTCCCACCCGAGTAAATAGATAAACGGAACAGGTAAGCCGTCTGAATCCAAACGGATATTCCTGTTACCGCTGCACTGTGGTATCGCTAATGTTAGCTCACCCAACAAACTATCTTAAAATGGCGTCTTGCAGGGGAGTTCTTATACCAAGAATGCAGTTGGCGTATCCCGCCGCAATCAAGAAAATAGATCAAATATGTGATGCAATGGAAGATTCTCATACTGTTGCCTGTTATTTCTTTTACATGTGATCATTTAAAAACAGACTTGGCACATGTCGTGTGTTTAAAATGTTTATTGCCTTTTCTTGAAGAAATATGCAAGATTTTGGTATGCGCGGAAGGATATAGACCAGCACTAGGAGGGCGAGGTGCATTAATTACGTCGAAATTTGACTGTTTTGAAAACTTGAAAGAGACTTAATGCCTCTCATTCCAACAAGTCAACCGTTTCCATCAGAAGGTTATCTGTTCTGGCCACTTGGCGTTATTTCTATGCTAGGATTTCCAAGGTGGGCTTATAAGAAAAGCAAAAAGGTGTGTTGTAAGTAGACATAGGCTACAGTAATGATAGAATCTTTCATTATTCACCACCCTCTATAGAAAAGCAAATAAAAAACTAGGCCTAGGCTACTAAACCATAGGTGTGTGTGTGTGTGTGTGTGTGTGTGTGAGAGAGAGAGAGAGAGAGAGAGAGTGAGCGAGTGTGTGTGTGTGTGTGTGTGTGTGTGTGTGTGTGTGTGTGTGTGACAAAGTAGCCTGATGTTGGTGTGTGTGAGAGAGAGAATGTGTGTGTGTGTGTGAGAGAGAGAGAGTGAGAGAGTGTGTGTGTGTGTGTGCCTACCTACATTTGAATAGCAAATACCACAAGATTTTTTTTTTTTTTTGAGGGGATGTTTAACGGGTGAAACACCCACCAGGAGTAGGAGCAATAGCTGTACTGTACTGTGATGGCTCACACCACTGGCTCACTGTCCTGTGACCTACCATCATCTGTCCTATGCCTCTTACTGTACTGTCCCTCACCACTGACCTACAGTCCCATGCACTGTCCTGTGCCACTCATCAGGGGCGGTCCTGCCCTCTTTGGTGCCCTGGGCGAACACCTTATCTGTCTTCTTTAATTTGATACCAAATACCTCTATTGTAGGCGTAGATATATCCGTACCAAAGCTTTCAAAAGACAATGAAGCAAAACCGCATTACTGATACCCGCGATTGTAATTTTCGGCGCTCACGTGCGCAATAATAATAACAAAAAAAACTTTGGAGAGCCTGTGATGCCGCCCCCACCCCCACCCCCCGATGATGCCGCCCTGGGCGACCGTCCATACCGCCTATGCTAGAAACCGCTCCTGCCACTCATACTGTCTTGAGACACTTGCCTACTGCACTCACCCACTGTCATGCATCCACTGTAACTGTACTGAAGCTGGTGGCTTGCACCACTGTCCTGTGTACTGTCCCTTACCGCAAGATCTGATATCACCAAGTAATTAAGAGTCCAGGATCAATGTCCAACCTGTTTGCCCTGGATCAATGTACTCTAACCCTAACCCTAAGCCTAAGCCTAACCCTAACCTTACTCCTAACCCTAAATCTAACCCATTGATCCAGGGCAACAAGTTTGACATTGATCCTGGACTCTTAATTACTTGGTGATATCAGATCTTCCTCCCTTACCAGTGGCTGACAGTCCCATGTACTGTCCTGTGCCACTGTCTTGTGGCACTCACCTACTGTCCCTTGTCATTTGTGGCTATCCAATGGGTAAGTGTCACAGGACAGTTATACAGTATATACAGCACATGACAGTGGGCAAGTGGCACAGGACAGTTATATACAGCACATGACAGTGGGCAAGTGGCACAGGACAGTGGATGCACACAGTAGATGAGAGTTGTGGGATAGGCTCGTACATGAGTGGCACAGAACACCAGCAACAATACAATACAGTTTTTGCTACTGGCTCTGGAACATGGGAGTGTTGGCAACTATGGGGTGTATGCGTGTGTGCGTGTGTGTGTGTGAGAGAGAGAGAGAGAGACCTGAGACCATCAATATTACAGCCAGGTGCAGATTATGCATAATCATGAAAGGTTAAAAGAATTATAATTATTGCCTCCATATTGGCATAATGTTTGGAGATGGTGGTGTGTGTGTGTGTGCGTGCAGGCGTGCGTGCGTGTGTGTGAAAGATTAACAGTTGAAGCAACATAATTCAAGGATATTTCAGAAGAATACATCATGCCAAACTCTTTAATGCTTTAGTTGATTGGTGTAAGTCTAAATTGCTTGTCACTGTATTTAACATAACTGAGTTATTTCAGTGCTTTCTGCCATCTGCCATCTGAACTTAACATGATTCATCAAGAAAGGAAATAAGTTGACTTCTTGTGGACTTCCTTAGCCTCCATGTGACTTTTTGTCTCTTTCCAAGAGGCAAAATAGAATAAATAAGAGGCAAAAAAGGAAAGGTTAACTTGGATTAGAACACACTAGCCCTTATCAAAGACGTGTGACACACTGTGAAGATTCAGTAGTTTAACATTCCCTTCAATCAGTCTGTTGGAGACAAAGTTTTTATTATGGAGGGATGCTTTTAAGGGAGAGGATGCTGATTTAGTACTTCTGTCCAAAACTACGGTACTCAGACATGTTAAATATTCTCTTGCAGGTCAGATCTATTCTGCGTGTATTGATCAAAGAAATCAAAGGGCAATTCCATGTGATACCAGTGAAATAGGCTATGATGGTAATGATTACATAAAAGGTTATGTACAATTTTTTCATGAGATTTTATTAGCGTTATGTACATGATTAAAAAGTGCATTTTTTCTCCTGAAATTGGCCCACATCAATTTGGCATGGTAATGAGAATCAGTTGTTGGACAAATCCTTTTATTTGCTAGCCTGGGAGTTCCCATGCTCCTTTGCACGCTCATTTCATTTTTGGCATTCGCCAGGCTATTTATTTGCACCAAATATGTTAATCAGAGGTCTTATGGGTGACATAGCTTACTACACCCATGTTCAGTGGATTGTTTCAGGGTTAAGGGATTTGGGATTCAGTTTGTCGCTTCTAAAGCATGGAGTAAGGAAGGGGTGTCATTTGAACCCACCCTAAACAGATAATTGTCATATTTGTAGACATTACTGTTAACAAGGTTGATGAGTTGGTGTTGCTGATCTCCTTTGGACAGTTAAAGGAATAGTCCACCTCTTCATGGAAATTGGTTATTCACCTCCTTACCCGCAGTTAAATATGTGTGTAAACGCATTTTGGTCCCAGTGCTTGCGTATTCCTTGTCTGGCATCCCAAATTTCCCCCATTTTTTAGCTATAGCCTAGCATAGGCGCTGGAATGTAAAGTGTCCAGATAGCAACTCTTTGGCAACTTTACTTTCCAGTGCCTATGCTAAGCTAAAGGTAAAATTGGGGTTGCCAGACTAGGAAAACACATGCACTGAGACCAAAATGCTCTTACCCACATATGTAACTCCAGGAAAGGGGGTGAATAACCAATTTTCATAAAGAGGTGGACCATTCCTTTAAGGAATAGGTGTTGGCCATAAAGAGGGATGGTGACCAAGTGTGTGTGCGGCATGATGCTGTCCATTCCTTAGTGCCACATTTTCATCAACACATTTTTACTGTTATCAAGTACCTACTATTATCAAGGTACTATTATTTCCCAAATATTTCCCATCTTCCTTCTCGTTGAAGCTTGCATGGCAGTCAACAAACATAGTATATTACCGCCCCCTAACGGAGGTTGGCTGTAAATAGCTTTGAGCATCCTAGCTTACATCAATGAATTAGCCTACTTTATTTAGGAAGTCTATAAATGCTGTAACGTAGATCATTTAATCATATGAAAGACGCTTTTGTGTTAAAGGCAATGTTGGACCCTGATCTACCACTGCAAATCGGCCTCATGAATGCGTAAAGTAGCGGATGACGCATGGCTGTCATGCAGTTCTCATATTGTAAGCATATCTTGTCCTAATAAAATACAACTTATTTGAAAGAGCAGCACATAATTTGTTCATCCATTGTGACTTGAAATGCAGAATGGGCTTTAAAAGGAATGGCAGTGGCCTCGTCACAGAGATGAGCAAATTGCGTCTGGGCTACTCGTGGGTGTGGCTCATTGCTCCTTGAAAAAGCCGGCTAGTGAACCTGCTAGGAATATAAGAAACAAGAGGACTGACAGCTGTGCAAGCACCGGTTAACGCGAACAAAGGAATAAAGCCATTTGGAAAATATTTTTTACAAGCAACACATCACGTCGAGACTTCAAAAAACGGTAATTGGGTCAAAATGTAACGGTGTTTGTGATGTAGCATATTTGCCCTGGTTATTTTTTGGAATTAGGGTAACTGAGCTGTTAGGCTGAACCTGTCCATGAATTTAGGCTCTTTCAGAAACCTTTCAATTTATTGATGGTAACTAGACTGTTCAAGATATGTAACCTGCAAGCTGCCTCCGTCAAATATCTTCAATTGTGAAGACCTTGTTCGTTACATTAGGCTAATATGGTGCTGTTAATTATAGCCAACCCTGGTTTATTTTTATTTATTTATTTTGGTTGCATGAATTGAGCGTGCCTTCGAAACGCTTTGTCACGGTGGATATTTCTGACTGTAGCCCGTCTGGGCCGGCAAAAATCGCATGACCCAGTTTTACTGTTTCAAGAATTGCGAGTTTGACAATTACATAATAATTCAGGTTAGTTATACGTTCATTTCTGGCTGTTCTGCGCTAAGCACAATTCGAAATTTACGATGTAAGAGTTAGTGCGTTGGCTCAAGACCGGCGAGATGGCGAATTATACCAGGGAATGTAGTGCCAGGGAATGTCCGTGCCTGTTATAATAGAGATGGTCTTGTCTTGTCATCGTTATAATGGCCTTTTTTTAAAGGCTCAAAGCCAATTTGTTTATTGTATGAGGGTCTTCTAAGGATAACAGCATGGGTAGGAGGAAACGCCATCTTCTCCCTATCTGGGCATGTAACTGAACTAGCATGCCCCCTGAAAGCGAGACATGTTCTGGGAATAACAGTTTTAGAAGGATGCAATGACTGCCTAAAAATAATGAGTAAACAAGTCAGAAATAGGCACTGTTAACACTTCCACTATGCTTGCTGACACATAGTTCACATAACATTGCAGTATATGTGCTATCTACATCATCTGCCTAAACAAAGCACTCATTACCAACACTTCATATAAAGCATTATTGTAATGTCATTGCATCTTACTGATTCATCTGTCTACAATCCCATTTCAGATGAAAATGCTGGAGAAGTCAAACAGCCAATATGACTCCTTCCTTTTCTGGAGGCAGCCAATCCCTGAGCTGGATTTGTCTGAGCTGGAGGACCTAGGCCTATCTGGGGTGGTGCCCTTCCAGAAGAGCCAGACCAAGAAGCAGAAGTCGTCTCAGAAACAGCAGCATGGGGAAGAAGTGGAGCGTGAGTTGGCAGAGTTCAACTCCTTCAACTACTGGAGAGAGCCTATTGTCAGCATTGACACCCTCGACTTCAACTTGCTGCTGTGAGCCGCATACCATACTTGTCGGTTTAGTTCTGAATAACCCTGTTCAGGACATTAAAAAATTATGCCAATCTCTTACAAGTAACCCGTAAATGTCTTTCCATGATTTTCATATATGAACTTGAATTGACTCCAGTGTAAACACCAGTGTCTCTCACTGAGAATGTTTGAAATTAACTTGTGGTTTGATCACCCTCCTAACATACACAATCTCCTGCCAGTTCCCTGCCCTTGCCCCCAATAGTGTGTCTAGTAAAGCAACACTAGATGTATTGAAGGTAAATGCATGATGGTCCTTTGTCAGTGTTCACTTATCATGTAACCATTAGAGATACAGTTTAGGGGTGAGGGTGAGGGGGCCTTTTTTTTTTTTTTTTAGCTGTCACTTAAATTGGTTGGCATAGTCAAGGCAAGCCAACAACTGTTTTAGATGATGCAGCAGATGTCTGCCATCACTAATGTAGAATATGATGAATAAACAACAAGGGGAATTAAGACTGTAGTTGTAGATCAACTATATGTATGGTCAAAAACAGCCTAGAATTTACACAAAAGGCCATGGTGAAGGCATTGTCCTCAACGTGACATTATTGTTGGATGTTTTCATGGTTTAGAGATTTTTTTTTAGCCTATCAGTTGCCTTTTGTTCATCAGAGATTTTTCTTCTTTTTTTTTTCCTGAAAACTTATGTATGCTGCTTTCAGTCTGTTTTGAGCAGGCCTCGGAAGAAAAAGACTACTAAAGCCTATTGTGATTGTATTTTTTCTTTATGTATTTTTCATTTGTCTGGTTACTTCCTTGAATTGAAGGCTTGAGGAAAGTGAGCCAAATTCACTGTTGAATGTCCATGGTATCAAGTAAAGAGATGGCCCTGTATAGTCAGAAAGCTTAATAAAATATTACTGCAAATTAGCCTGTGCATCATAAAGCATTCAGTTGAGCATTTGTCTTACAGTCCTTTAACCTTTTGTTTGGTTTAACTGTGAAAACAAAACTGAAGCATAATGTCACAAAAAAATGCATTTAGAAACAGACTGATGAATAAAAAAAAAATAATAACATTCTGGTCTCTGACTGATTACTACACTGTTCATCACACATTCTCCATAAAACAGTTATAAGCATATTTATAACAATTATTAGCAGGATTGGAGATGATATTAAATAATTTAAATATGTTAAATAAATTAAATATTATTAAATACAGACAACAACTGAATCAACAACCAAGTTTTAGCAGGATGATGGATGAATTTTGGGTATGGACGTATGCGCAATACTGATTTGAAAAGACATTATTTGGGATATCAGCATCAGTGACCTGCAATGAATTTTTTTTTATTATTATTATTAAAAAAAAAAAAAACATGACCCTTTCTCTTTTACTTCCGGTGGCGCTAGCCGCCATCTTTGAACCGAGGGAAAATCTAAAACAATATTTGTTTTTATAAAGTTATCGGGCTAGAAACGAGAAAACAGTCCATCTGATGTCGATATAGATCTGCATCAAAACACTAATCCGCCAACGACAGAAGAAGGTAAGAGGATTCATTTCAGCGAAGCATAAATGCTGGAAGAAATTTGAAAACTGCAAAGTTAATAGAGTGCTCGTAGTTAGCTAAACGCTAAGTTGCAAGCTAGCGTTAGCCTCATACGCTTCGACAACATGAAACTTTGAGACCGCAGACTTCCATGGTTGATGTTTGATTAGTTACCGTACCTATACTGTAAGTCTGGCAATGAAAAATACGAGCTAATATAAAGCGACCGTCTATCTTTCTTGGCGTTCTTTAATATAAAACTATTTACAGAAACAAGAAAGAGAAACATGTACTGTAAAAGTGTATACTCTTTTTGCTAGCTAGCCCGCTACTTTGCTAACATCACTGGCCAACTCAATTTTAGTCAACTTAATTTCTGGGTAGTACATTAGCTACATTACGAGTTGACTAAAGTTGTTGTAACAATCCAGACTAATATCAAATGCTGCTTGTAGTCTCAGTGAGTAGACTGTTTTCTCATCCCTTTAAATAATATAGCTGTTAATTAAAACCTTGCCGCGAAACCGTCGTAGTGGATGGATGCTACTCGTTGTCACCGGATGTGGAAGTAGTTTTTTCTCTTGTAAAATTAGATTTCTCTCCTGACTTCCCCCGGAAAACCTACAAGTTAATATCAATGAGTTTCCTGTTTGTCTACCTGTTATGATTGTCTTTTAATATGGTTACCTGAAATCTTAGTTCAAAGACAACTTAGTAACACATGGCATTCCTTGGTTCTTTTTGCTTAGCTAGCCGCTACCGACAGCATGCTCACCTTGTTAGCTTGCTAGTTATATGTAGTTTTCTGATAGCATAAAATGGCTTCTCTGAAGCGCCCGAGTTAGCGCGAAAAGTGACACCAGTCTGTTTTATCAAAAGGCTCACTAAAACGTAAATACTTCAGCTTTTGCCTCTAAGTGGATGTTTTAACAACTTCTCTTATCAGTAGTTAACACTGCATGTTTTTTTCTGTGACGAGAATAGCACACTTCGTTGTAGACCATCTTGGTAGCATTATGATTAATTTGTGATGCTAAAACATAACGTTACCAAAACCTTGACCTGTAGAGATACTGTTACATTGCCTGGACATCTCAACACAAACAAAGAGACTTTTGTTTTTCTGTTTTGCGCTTTGAGGTTTCCACTCAGTGCTGTTTGAGTTACACTGAAGATGAATTTGTTAATGGGAAATGATGGACTATATTGAAGCTTTGGAGCATAACCATCTAGGCTATTAGTCAGACTCGGAGGACATCACTTTTCCCTGATTGGGGTGTCACACAAGCATCCACATTACTCCTAAGACTTTCTACTTCACACCTTCCAAAATTCCCTACTCATTACCTTGCTTCTGTTTAGTCATATACATTTCTTTATGAATCAAGTTTTAGCATATCTTTAAAACACATTAAGTGAGCCCTGTTAAAGAGCTAACATGTAAAGACTTTGATATTGGATGTTTGCAAACATTGACAAAACTATGATGTGTGGGCATACTCCTGTACATTGGTTGTGTGGCCATGAGCACTAACCAAGTGCTTTCCTTCCATCCTTCCTCCTATCAATCACGCACTCTGTATGTGTCAGATGTCGCTGGTGGATCTAGGGAAGCGTCTTCTGGAGGCTGCGCGGAAAGGAGAGGACGATGAGGTCCGAACCCTGATGGCTAATGGAGCCCCTTTCACCACCGACTGGGTAAAAACAATCTCTTCTCCCCACCTTCCTGTCTCAACCTCTTGCCTTCATTCTGAGAATGCTATCCCTAGAAAGCATCCCCAAGGGAGTCATGGCGTTTTCACAGTGTTTGAAAATCCATGACTTGTATCTGTCAACTTCCTAATCTTTTTTTTCTTTTCTTTTCTTTTTCTCCTTTGGAGAAGTGAGTGAGTGAGTGAGGTTAGTGGAGAACACCAGAGAGGACAGAAAGTTAAGGAAAGCAGGTGCTTGTTCGCTTCTGTGTTCGTGTTCGGTCTATGCTGTTCCAAATTATTTTGTTCCACTCCCTAACTAGTGCATTTGGCAGGCTCGTTCAGCAGGGCTATGCTTGAAATCACTCCGGAGCACCTCTTTAACCATTCTTAACCATACTTGAGGCTATATTACCAGGTCAGAATGCTGATTTTAACAGACTAGTGTTGTGTGTCTCTTGGTAGCTGGGCACCTCGCCTCTGCACCTGGCTGCCCAGCATGGGCATTACTCCACAGCGGAGGTGCTCCTCCGCGCAGGCGTCAGCAGGGACGCCCGCACCAAAGTGGACAGGACCCCTCTGCACATGGCCGCCGCAGAGGGACATGCTGTTATCGTGGAGCTGCTCGTCAGGGTGAGCGACTACTTTTTTGTTCTTGGTGGTGTTTTGATTCGATTGTTTTTTTTTTCCTGCAAAGTCAACAGATGATGGATAATTATGAGCACTCATAATTATTGACTCCATCTTGGTAGATGTTGATGTAAATGATGCTGAAGAACATTTATTTGGTACTGCTCAAAGGACTGCTGAAAAAAGATTACCACAGTATTATGGTCTATCAGCGCTTGAACTTGCTTAACCTCCTTTCTCGATAGAGCGGGGCAGACATAAACGCCAAAGACATGCTGAAGATGACGGCTCTGCACTGGGCAGCACAGCACGGCCACCACAGAGTGGCTGAGATGCTCCTGAAACACGGCGCCGACGCACACGCCCTCAGCAAATTCGACAAGACACCGTTTGACATTGCGGTTGACATTCAGAATGCGGAGCTCATCCTTATGTTACAGGTATACCACAGAAAACCAGACTTGAAGATTTATGTTATGATGACTCCTAGTGTTTAATCAAGGTATCTCCGAGATGTGCAATTAATCTGATATTATTTCTGACTCAAGTTATGTAAACACAATATTTTAGCAACTATACTCTAAGTTGATTCATATGCAAGCATCCAAATGGCAATCAGCTGTTGGTATTTGAAAGCTTTTGTGTGAAGTACTGTATGATAATTATCTCATCTATGTCATGGTATTTTATTCTAAATTTTATTGGAAGATTACCTGTTGAAAGGATCATCGTATGTAATGCTGTTTATCCACAAACCCTAATGTTAGTCTACCTCATGAGTAAAGGCCAATTCAGACTGAAGATCTGTGACGAGACGAAATGGTTTTAGAACGGAGTTGCAGCAGTGTGAATCAACCGTCGCAGGTTGTTGCAAGCAGTTGCAAGCCGTCGCAAAAGATTTAACATGTCAAATCGCAGTTTTGGAGTTTTAGAACGTCGCAGCCCGTCTCGTCGCAGATCTTTGGTGCAGTGGTCTCATGCTCTGTATGGAGTTAGAAGTCTCTGGGCTAATCTTTGACAGGCTTTCTACCCATTTCAGGAGGCCATGCAGAACCAGGTGAACATCAATGCTGAGGCAGGCATCACTGGGGGAACGACTGGCCCTCAGTTCATCATCCAGGGCCTCCCAGGGATGCAGGGAGGGGTTGTGAACCTGGCTGACCTCATCAGGAGTAACTCGGGTAAGGACTCCATCGCTCAACCGGTAGAACAAATTAGATGTATAAAATTACAACAAATTAGTACCCAGTGTACACATACCGTATAAATGGGAGCCAATAATGACATTCTGCAGATGCTTGTATCTCAATATACTATGCTAGCTACTATTGTAGGAGATGATGGTGCTAATCATGCTCCACCACCCTATTGATAAATACTTGTCAATATCTCTAGAATCACAAAGAATCTTTAAATGCAGAAATGAAAAATGTGCCTTGTATCATGTAACCATAGAAACCAACCTTGTGTTCAAGATGACAAAACGTTGCTACGCGCTTTATACATCAGCGTCATCAGTACGTCATACGTAGCAAAATGATTCAAAACGTTGCGACCACTAAACTTGGCCCTGCACTGTGTTCTCCATTACTTCTCTTCAGGCGACACAGAGGAGGCCATCGCTGCCAGCACCTTGGATTCCAGTATACAACAAGTGGTCGGAGAGGGAGGTCAAAGGGTCATCACTATAGTGACGGATCAGCATGGTAACCTGCAGACGACGGGCGGGCTGTCACAACCATTCTTTGTGACCATGCAGCACGGGCAGCAGAGTAAGTATAAATGTGGGCAACAGTTTCCACTGCAATATTACTAGTTTCAGCATTTGTGACAAAAAGATGGATGACTGTCGTTGCTCTTTTATGATGCTTAACATGTCTGTTGTTCCATTGAGATCATTTGTTAAAGACGGCTTTGCTGAGTTTGATGAAAGTGTGTTGCACATTTCAAAGGCAGCTGTTCATTGAACAGTCTTAAGTTTAATTTTGAATCCGAGTTTGGACTCAGCTTCATCTTGATTCATCTTCTCAGTGTTGGCGGTCCCAGCCAATCAGATCACAGAGGAGGTTGTAGAAGAGGAACCTCAGCCACCTCCTGCCAGGAAAAGAAAGATTGAAGTCACAGCCAATCACACGGAATCTGAGGACACGGTATGCTCTGCCGCAGTTTAAAGAATGAGAATGAAAGGGAGTCGTAGTCCTAGTTACTTTTGTAATTGTTATTAGGCCCACTACTGCCACCACTACTACATCTACAGTAATGATGCAGTAGCGTTTTTGTTGTTGTACAATTACCATAAACATCAACACATACTGTAGTGTTGAGTTGTCTTAGAGTGTGTGAGTGTGTGTTGTTGTTGAATGAATTATCCGTGTTCTTGAGTGATTGATGTCTTGTGTTATGATTGTCGTTGTTGTTTCTTGTTGTTATAGATGTCGTTGAGTCATGTTGTGCATGTGTGTGTTGGATTCCCGTACAGGAGCTGCTGCAGCGGCAGTTGCAGGAGGCGAACCGCAAGGCCCAGGAGTACCGTCAGCAGCTAATGAGGAAGGAGCAGGAGGCCGAGCAGTACCGCATCAAACTGGAAGCCATCAGCCACAGCCAGAGCAACGGCAACGCCACACCCGACGAGGAGGTGGCCGAGGAGGAGGTCGCGCCGCACGGGGAAGGGGAGGAGGTGGTGGAGGAGGAGGAGGTGGTGATGGAGAGCGCGGCCCCCGCCGGCGAGGAACTCCTGGTGCTGTCGGAGGGCGCCGTCATCGTCAAGGCCGAGGAGCTGGACTCGGAGCAGCAGCTCACGCTAGTGGAGGCCACGGCTTCCCACACGGAGGTCATATCCTAACCTAACCACTGCACGGACAGACAGACAGACAGGTGGCCGTACGGACAGAGGGATGGAAAGAGAGAGAGAGGGAGTGTGTGTGAGAGAGAAAGGGACAGATGGAGAGAGGACTCTGCTGGTATAGGAAAGGGACTGCGTCCTACTGACGTCCTTCATTTTTATTTTCTTTGTGATTATTTTTTTTTGTTTTGTTTTGTTTGTTTGTTTGTTTGTTTGTTTTACATTCACCCTACCCATGGTGCCTCAGAAGTTTTTTCCCATGATGCCCAGAGGCATTGAGCTTTGAGAAGAGACGAGACCACATCGTGTTCCCACAGGTTTTCCTCAGGGCCTCCAATATGCTCATAGTTTTCCATCTGTTAAACCTCTTACTTTATCTTTTTTTTTGTCTATGTCTGCAAACTGCAAAGCCTTATGGGAATTTCATGGTAGTACAAGGTTTACTACTCTTTACTGTGATGTCATTTCATTGAGAGTTTTGAGAGATTTTGTTCCTTTGACATTTTGTTCAGGTATGAACTCACGTCAGACTCTGTAATGATCCCGGTCCAAAACTACAGTGAATAATAGCTTTGTTTAAAGATTTTTTTTACCGAAATAAGGAAAATATTTTTTAGAATATAATAAAAATACCTTGATGATGAGCAAGAAAAACACCTGTCATTCCCGAGTGTGCATCAAATGGCTGTATTGTTTCGCATGATTAAACGGCCCAAGGCAATTTACTAAGTCGCAACAATTTGTGTTTGTACTGAAGTAGACAGTTGGTTGCAGGATCAGTTGTTTACCCTGTATGAGTTGTCTGATCCATCAAGGATCAGCAGTGCACTGAAAAATATCAGGGGGGAAAATGCTAAAAGATTCAGTTTGTTTACAAAAAAAAAAAAAAAAAAACAGGACAGGACCAACAAAACAAAAAACAACAATTTTGGACCGTTTCTGTGCAACTTTTTTTTATATATCCCTATAATCTTCTTGCTTCAACTTCTATACCTATTTTATATGTGTACAGTATCCTGGGAGCATCGTTAACACTGTTATCATAGCTTTAGCCTTTCAAAAGAACAAACTTAGGTAAATGTAAAGCTCTGTGTCCTGGGGTCTGTTCCCCAAAAGCATTGTTGCAAACTAAGTTAGCACCTTTGAAAGAGAGAGCGTCGGTGCAACACGGATGACTTTTTAACTTTTTACCTTTATTAAATGGTGCAAAACATAATGACTAACGTTTTGATGTGCGTTACATCTTCATCGAAACGTTAGTCTGGTGCAACCAGAGCAGGACGAATTACTATGAATGAGAGAGCGTCTGTGCAACACAGATGACTTTTTAACTTTTATTAAATGGTGCAAAACATCATGACTAACGTTTCGATGTGCGTTACATCTTCAATAAAAGTTAAAAAGTCATCTGTGTTGCACTGACGCTCTCTCTTTCATAGTAATTCGTCCTGCTCTGGTTGCACCAGATTTGACTACCACAGAAGCGCAAAGAACACTTCTTTTTGTTAAGTTAGCACCTTTCTTGGTCGCAATGCAACTTGTTAGCAACTATGTGTTTTGGAAATGGAGGCCACAGTATTGACACAGACTAGGAAGCTGTTGCACTGGTTTACATATGAGCAAATTCAGGATAGCATTACTGTAGAAATGACAAAGAGGTAAGGTGGTTGTATTTTAAGTTTCTTTTTAATTTCTTTTAAAATACCTTCAGTAAGTCTGATGACTGATTGTGTCAGATGATTGTAAACCTTCAAACAGAGATGGACATGATACAGCAAAAGAAACATGGTCAAGAGACTGCAACACTTGTAGACCAAGACCCTTCATTTTAGAAATGGTCTTCAATAAATGTATGGAGAAGATGCATACTATACCATGGAGTGATAAAACAAACAAAAAAAAGCACTGTGGTGTGAGATTACATATTTTATAAACACATTTAATGAAAAAAATATTAGAGGTACTTTAAATTATTAGTAATGACAATTTAAAGAACAAGGAAAAAAGAAACATTATAGCCCCACTTGTTTTTACTGGGCGTTCAACTTCATGTAGTTGCCTTCAAAATACCACATTAAATAACAAACTTTCTAACAAAAGTATCAAATGTTACACCAAGCAGTACCCCATCCTAGAACTCATTTGAAGATAATGCAGTTCCCAGATGGTCAGTAATGGTTGATTAGCTTTCACCACATCTGTGAGATCACAACAGGACTCGCACTACGATGCGACTGATGCCGTTTTTCAATAATATGTAAATAAGTATTGATCTGCATCTTCTCTCATTAGGCTCATTCTATGTGGTTGCATCCCTTAGGATTGCACATTTGTCATAAAAAAGCCGAGAAGCTCAGCCTTTTGCAGGTGCAGTAGTATGCTTTAAGCCATGCTAGATGCAGTACTGGTACCGTAATTTTTTTTTTTTTGTCATAATATGATTTCCCTTGTACTGTTGTGTTTTTGGTCATTTTGTAGGAGGAAACAGCTGGGTAACAAGGCTTTAAGCTTCATTTGTAAAGTATTAGTTTTTAATTTCATCCCATGGGTAAACAAGTTAAAACAAAAAGTAAAAAATAAATAATAATAAAAAAAAGACATGCAGTAAGTGTAAAGGGTAAAATATGGTAAATCATAACCAAAGGTCGCCTTCATATGATTTGGCAGGGAGAAAAAAAATATTTAGGATGTAAACCTTGTACTGTTCAGAATTAAAAAAAAAAGTGTATACTTTACCACATAAACATGTACGTTCTCCATAAAACATACAAACAGTCAATTCAAAGCACACTCTCACTCACAGACAAACTGTTCTTGGACCACAGCATAACCTTCCAGTTCACATTTGAAGTGCTTTTAACTCCCTATCCAGCGCTCACAACATTTTCTGTTAAATTCAAGTCTTGCTTTAAGAGGTTCCAAACACACACACACACGCACATCACTGTGTGAATTTTTGCCCCTCCGTTAATGGAACTATCAAACTCTCTGTCCTTTACTCAGTGTTCTTCTATGGGGTTATTTACTGATCTGAGTACAGTCCTTGCTGCTATTAAAGGAATAGTCCACCTCTTTATGAAAAGTTTTTATTCACCCCCTTACCTGCAGTTACATATGTGGGTTAGAGCATTTTGGTCTCAGTGCATGCATTGTCCTAGTCTGGCAACCCCAATTTTACCTTTAGCTTAGCATAGGCACTGGAAAGTAAAGTTGCCAAAGAGTTGCTATCTGGCAACTTTACATTCCAGCACCTATGCTAAGCTAAAGCTACAAAATTGGGAAAACTAGGGATGCCATAATAGGAAAACGCAAGCACTGAGACCAAAATGCTTTTACCCTCATATGTAACTCTGAGTAAGGAGGTGAGTAACCAATTTTCATAAAGAGGTGGACTATTCCTTTAAGGGCAGATCATTCGGCGTCATTATTAAACCACAGGTAAATGCTCAGCTTTAGCAGTAGGTGGAGCAGCAGCTGGATTTTTTTTTTATTTTTATTTAGTGTCTCTGGTCTCGCAGTTCCTGCTCTACCAGTCTCTTCTACAGGCCTTGCTATGAGGCATTAAAGAAATGTTGGGTTCACCAAACACATGTGCACATGTCCTGTGACATTTCTCACAGGTTGTCCAATAAACAAAACAAAACAAAAACAAAAACAAAAACACAAAAGGCTAAATAAATATTAGACCAGTTAAAATGCATGTCAGAGAGCAAAACAAACAACTACAATAAGAACACTACGTAGCATGAATTATAAAATGGTCCCAACTAGGGCAAGAGCAGAGCAAAATTTCCAACTGCAGTTTAGCATAAATTTAAGGCAGGCTTTCTGCTACAATTAGAATTTTGCTAAATGTACACAATGCACAGAGAGAGAGAGAGAGAAAGAGAAAGAGAGAGCAATACAATAGCAACTGTCTGCGTCAGGGCGTCGGTGACGCAAGTTATTCCTTTGTTTGTGCAGTTCCTTATATTGTCCCCGACACAAAAGGGCTTGGGACAGATCAGGCTTTAAAAAGTCACAAAGAGATTGCACTCCAGGCGAGGGATGTTCGGAATCTCATATTCCATTTCTCAGGTTGTCACAGACACACAGCTGTGACAATGATGGTTTCTGAGAGGCTCTCAAGGGTTTTGTACCATCATGTAGTCGCTTTAGCTTCTTTAGCTGAGCCTCTCTTTTCGTAGAACAACAGTCTTTTTTCTGTATACATGTACGTGCAAGTGGGTGTGCTGTTAGGTTGGTTTTCTCCGACACATGAAGGGCGACAGAGAGAGAGAGTCTTTCTGTACAGCACATGGCCTGGAATGATGCTATGAGCCTTCAATGCTCTTGGTCAAAAACAACAGCATTACTGTATTGTCTCAGTGAAAGTGTTTGTTCGGTCTGTGTATGTAAATGAAACAGCCTGCTGTGACAGAGTGTGTGTGTGTGTGTGTGTGTGTGTGTGTGTGTGTGTGTTATATTCACATTGAGCGATGAGCAGAGACGCAGAAACTGCCCACGTCCACTGGCTGGTAGATCCAAGTCTCGCATAAGAAGCCCGGTGGAGATGCTGGATGTTATGTAGCCACAAATGTCATGTACTTTCCACACCACGTTAACCCGTCTTTTGCTTACAGGTGAACACGGTAAAGGATAGCATGTAGGCCTGTAGTTAGAGATGACCATGACTCCACAGGCACTGAAAGGTGTGTGTGTGTTGTATGCTTGGGTTAATATGAAGCTGCTAGGTAAACTACATAGACCAGCTGTCCAGCACAGCTTTCTGTAGACCTACTTATTCAAATGTTTTTATGTCCATGTACATGAGTGTGTGTGTGTGTGTGTCACTGTTACTGCTGCTCAAATCGTTAAAATCATCTGCATACAGTACATCTGTCTTTACAACCTGCTGGTGGGTGTGTGTGTGTGTGCACGCACTTGTGACGTGTGTTTTATGCTGTTGCGTGTAAACGTCTTGAGTCAGCTGTACAGCTCTGCTTTGTTCATGCCCATGCGGACATGCTGGTGTTGCAGGCATGTATACGTGTGTTAGTGTATGTGTGTATGTGAGTGTGTGTTTACATGATGCCATTAGTGAAGTACTGGAAGTTGTCGTAGAGCTTGGTGGTGATGGAGCGCATGGAGGCGTCCACCATCTGGTCCACCAGCACCTGGAGCTGCTCCTCCGTCAGGCTCATGTGGAAGCGCTCCTTCAGCTGCCGCACCGTACTGGAGCCGTGGAAACACGGCAGCTGAGAACCTGCACACAGAAACACACACACAACAGCCAAGTCAAGTCATGTATTTATGTAGTGCATTTTAACACAACACAGTTGATCCAACTTTACAGTGGAAGGGGGGACCTCACTAACCACCACCAATGTGCAGCGCCCACCTACGCCAGTAGGCGCCAGAACGCTCACCACACATCAGCTTGAGGTGGAGAGTGAGGGAATGGACAGGAGGGAAAGGTCGAATGAGCCAATTACAGTGGGGGGATGATTAGGAGGCCAGATTGAATGAACCTGGCGTCTGTTTCCCAAAAGTATAGTTGCTAACTTAGTTGCAACTTAGTTAGTTGGCAATGGGAAATTGCAGTGCAACCAACATAGTTGCTAACTTAGTGGAGAGGAAAAGTTAGCTTTGTAATTTAATGGGTCAGTGGCCATTTTCTTATTTGTTTTACATGTTGGTCTTGGTTGGTTCTAAAAGATTCAGCAAGTTAATTGTAGCAATTAAAGTTGAATTTCACAATGGTTAAAATGCCCCCAGAAATCTTGAATAAAGCATTCCCAGTTTCACACTGATATGACAGGATTTAAATATTATGCATGCAGGGCTGATAGTGGGAAGAAATCCTGAACCTGAACTAGAAGAAGGTGGGCAAGGGTGGGGGTGTGTCGCAAGTGCGTTGCACTTTAGAACACTACTTGGTTAAGCAAGTTCCATATCTAGTAGGCTGTAATGGCTGTGCAAGGATGCACGTTTTACTCAGAACATGTAATTATCAATCCTCACTTCTGAGGATACAATGAGAAGAAAACATTTACATTTTAGTTTAATCCCTCCTCTTTATATCTCCAGTCAAGCATTTTTTTTTCCCACAGTCATGTTGGTACGCCTGAAATCAGGCACCGCGCCTGAATACTATCAGGCCTGTGTATGGGTCATGTACAGTATCCTCTACAGCTGAAAATCTGAAATTTGAGGATTAGATTTAATCACTCACAAATACCTACAGTATAATTCTATTGGCATTATGGATAGGCCAAAAATACCCTCCTTTTTTCAGTGTAAATTCACATTTTGCTTTCAGCTAAACTGGCATGATTTGTTTTTTTCCCTTTTCCTTGTTCACACAGACATCTGGATGAATATCTTTCCAAAACATTTCTCTGACATAGGCTTATCGGGCTAAAAGTTGCCCATTTGCATTTGATGTTGTTCAGTTGGTTTATATCTCATAGTGAGGTCTTTTTTGCGGTATTTTTCATGTAATATGACTGCTTTTGAAAACAGAAAGCTTGCTGTGGCTGAATACTTTCCATTGCTTTTAACCTATTTAGTGTCAACAAGGTTCTTTTGAATAGCTTTTGTGTATCCTTAAGGGAGTGGAACCGCCTATTGCATAAGACACACAACTATTTGCATTCAAAAGCACAAGTGAAACAAATTCCACATGCCAAAATAAACCATTGGACACTTTAAAGGTCACCTGAGCGGTAGAATGGAAACCGCAAGAAAAACATACAAGTTATCTGATATCTGATATTTTTCTTCTCATTTTTTGACACAATGACAGAAAAGGGAACTCTCACACTAAACAACTGGACAAAGGAGGATATTTGAGAAGGCGAAAATAGCTAAACAAAACCTTCATCTGAACAACTTCATCCCCTACGTCAAGAACTGTGCGCAACAGAAACAAGTGGAGGGCATTAAAGGACTGGTCATGAAACGGCGTGTCGCACCTTGCTGCATGATCTCCACGATTTGCACCACCTTCTCCATGTGTTTGCGTGCAGCGACCAAACCCTGGAGTATCAGCATCTTGTAGTAGATGAACATGTCCCCATCCAATCCACCCATCACCTGCACATCAACATCAACAACAGCATTTGAGCCCACTGATCTCCCTTGTCAGTTAACACATGTAAACTAAATAATATTTGGGCAATTCCACAGAAAGTGGAGATTTTGTCGCACCCATAACAGCAAGAAAATGCCATGGTATTTGCATGACATGAATAATTATATGAAAGTTGAGCATCTGCTATTTTTGAATGTAGAACTTTAAAAATTGTGCAAAACATGTAAATACCACATTTGCTCATGTTCTTTCATATGCAATTTGTGGAATTGCTCAATTCTGCTTTGTAAACCATTAAACAATACTGTTTGAATTGTACACAGGGTCACACTCACGTCCACAAAGTCGCTGGTTAGCTTGAACGCCGACGTCTCGAAGCCCAGGTTGCGTGGCGAGCTGGACAGGATGAAGCCGAAATCAATATGAATGATGTGGCCTTCCGAATCCAGCAGAATGTTCCCATTGTGCCTGCAGAGTAAGACAGATGAATAGACGGATGAATGAATGGATTGACAGGCGGATGGATAAGCCAATAGAAGGAGGGGGGTGTCGAGTAAACATCAGAGGATACAAATGAGAGAATTTGCATGCCCTTGTTTCCCTATCACAGCTTATTCAGGCGCAACATCCTTCTCGTCAATCTATCAACTCCCCCAGTTTCAACAGAGATCAAGTGTTGGATAAAGAGTTAGCATTTATACTCTTAGACTTTTTTTTTTTACCTCCGCCAAGGAGCAACATAACTCGAAAAGTACTGCACGGATTTGGATCAAATTTTCGGACAACTTATGTATTGGGACAAGTAAGAACTGATTCGATTTTGGTGGTGATCGCCAATCTGTGACCACATTGTCTTGGCGGAGGTCTGCGTTCTCTGAGCGCTTTTCTAGTTTATACTGTATTTAGATTACATCTTCATGCAAAAAGCCTTGAGACCTAGAACTGACAAACATTTAGCACTAGCATGCAAGGACCCTGGAGGTGAAATCCATAAACCTGGTCATGCCAGAATGCCTTGCTCTTCCAGTCCAGGTGTAAATCCACTGACAATAGGGGAGGGAGGGAGAAAGAAAGGGAGCAAGATAATGGAGCTCTCCAGTACTTCTGACCTCACCTGTTTATGACTTCACCTGGGGCAGGTAGTTGATGAGGCCATTGTATTCAGTTGTATTTAGTATTTACAAGAATAGTCCACCTCTTTATGAAAATTGGTTATTCACTCCCTTACCTGGAGTTACATATGTGGGTGAGAGCATTTTTGTCTCAGTGCATGCGTTGTCCTACTCTGGCAACCCTAATTTTACCTTTACCTTAGCATAGACACTGGAAAGTAAAGTTGCCAAAGAATTGCTATCTGGCAACTTTGCATTCCATTGCCTATGCTAAGCTAAAGCTAAAAAATGTGGAAAATTGGTAATGCCATACTAGGAAAACACAAGCAATGAGACCAAAATGCTTTTACCCACACATGTAACTGAGTAAGGAGGAGAATAACCAATTTTCATAAAGAGGTGGACTATTCCTTTAACATCTACCCTCGACTTCACTGTTACAATCCTCAACCTCCTAAGCTGTTTGAAGTCACCTGTCCTGCTCTGTGACCTTACCTGTCGTGTCCTGTACCGTATCGCTCCGTTCTTTCACTGTCCTTGACCCTCTTGTACCTTCAAGCTCACATGTTTTGAAGTGAGTACTAGACGAGGCCCTAGACGGCTTTAAAGTCTTACTGTGATTCTTACAGACTCACCTGTCCTTAACCTGGAGCAGGTAGCAGATGATGCTGTATCCCGCACAGCTGCGGACAAAGTTGCGCTGGGCGGTGAGGAAGCCTTCGCTGGTGGGGCCGCCGTGCTCCTGCAGGAAGTAGTCCAGCAGGCTGAGCTGGCTCTGCTTGCGCACCTGATGCAGCGACACGGCGTTCAGCACCGGCTCGATCATGCCGCTGTCGCTCGACACCACCAGGATCTTGTAGGGCTTGATCCACAGCGGGACGCGCTCCTGCTCCCAGATGCTCTACACACACACAAAGCAGGGTAAAGAGGGAGAGGGAGGGAGAGAGAGAGAGAGAGAGAGAGAGAGAGAGAGAGAGAGAGAGAGAGAGAGAGAGAGAGAGAGAGAGAGAGAGAGAGAGAGAGAGAGAGAGAGAGAGAGAATATGCATGGGGGAAAAAAAATAACAGCACATAAATTTGTTGTCTTTCCATAACAAAGACACACAATAGGAATCACAAAGAAATGAACAAGTATGGGGTTCAAAGTAGATGCAACAGTTCATCAGTCCCATGCATGGATTAAGCCAAGTCCAACCTAAAAGCTTTTACTTTTAAGAGATTTTCAGTGATCTTTGGGTAAAGGACTGACAGACCAGCAGCTGTTTCTGGGACAGTGAGTGTGGCTTACCTGCAATGTGCTGAGCACCTGGTAGGCCAGTAGCTCCTGCCTGAGGTCATCTCCGCACTTCACAATGACGGACAGCAGCCTCCAGTTGGGCAGACTACCGTACGGAGAGCCCTCTTTAATCCGCCTAGAGAGAGGCACAAGAATCTATCAGTGCTCAGTAAACATGGCTTAAAGGAAAATACCGAAGTGAATTCAAGCATAGCCCTGGTGCACGAGCCTTTTAACGGCAATATATTTCGCATGAAATGAAAGAATTTCGAACAGCATACACCTAACGCCAACGCGAAACACTTTACATTGAGTCAATGTAACCTCAGATCTTACTTTCCAACAGTCTGGTCCCATTGATTCAGTGTAAAGTGCCTGTTCGCTTCTGCATTCGCGTTCGTTCTGTGCTGTACCAAATTATTTTGTTCCACTCGCTAACTAGCCCATTTTGCAAGCTCTTTTAACAGGGCTATGATTGAATTCACTCCGGTATTTTCCTTTAAACCATTCATCTTTCACACATTATATAAATATATATTTCAACATAGTGCTTGAGATCTGAAATCAATGTCATAAATAACATCAGTTATCTAACATCATTACTATGATGTTAGATAACTGAGATCATAAGTCACACGTGACATCTATAAAATCACCGGTATTAGAACATTGCTCAATAAACAAATAATCACCATCAGCAATTTACCACAGCTCACAACTTCTAACAAGCCATCAATGATACTAGGACCAACATCTAACAGCAATAAAGTATTCAGATTTGATAATATGGACAGTTCTATGAATGGTAAATCAAAAGAAAGCACTGACGGCCAGTCTCACTGACAGTAAATGAAAGAGTGATGTACTGGAAGAGATGGATGCAGCCTTTTCTAACTCACCTCACTTTCTCCTCCCAAGGCTCCTTTAGGGCCACAGCTGACGGGTCTTCCGGATCCCTCCGGAAGGTTGTGGGGGTGTGAGCCAGGTTCTCAGACAGACGTCGTCTAGGTGCATTCACACACACACACACACACACACACACACACACACACACACACACACACACACACACACACACAAAATCATCACAATGCATTCTCATAATGCATCCATTTTGGTCTTAAATTACCATTCATCCGCATAGTTAGGCATTGTTAATCTGGTTTTAAGACGCCTCGGCGGCACTGAAGCTGCTATCAAGTTACATCACCTCTACAATATATACTACTGACACAATGAACACTTAGGCCTAGCACTTACCAATGGTCAGACTAAATACAAAGGTTGCTATGGATACCAAATTCTAGAATGTGAGCGTTTATACCAGAGAGGATTCAAGCGGAGCATGGATCATGTAATTCCATGATCTTTGGTTAATACAGTATGTCAGTCACCCCATACAAAAACCTGAACTATTTCACCTCAACTTAAGCCAATATAATTATCAGCTTTGAACATTACATTCAAACAGTTTATTCTATATTTTGGTCAGAATGTGCTCAATACATTTCTGTGATAGTTAGACAGCTCACTGGGCTGGGCAAGTTATTGAAATGAGGCCATGATTTGCATGTAGCGTCCAGGCAGGCATTCTTATATGGCCTGTGATTCTTTCTAAACAGAGTGCACTGGTGAACATTATGTAAGCAAGTGAGACAATAGATTTTCAATAATTGACTCATGAGTCATGAATCTTTGGGTTGGCCTGTATTGGTGGCCAAAGGACAAAGGCTAGGCTAATTACATCAAGTAAAAGAATTCAAGTGGCTTTAGCTACATACTGCACAGTATTATGCAAATGTAAAAGGCATAAAAGAAGGACATCCGCTCAATATTTTTCTACAGTACTGTCTTGTCCTGGGAACTCTCCTAAGGCTTTGATTTCAGTGACTAATGTTTCTATCGTCCAATCAGCAAACAAAGATTAAAGGCAGAACCAAACGTTCTAAAAATTCTCAGAGTCTAAAATTCTCAAGTACCTCCCTACCAGGAAGTAAACATAATGAAGAGTAATCAGAGTAGCCAGACTCTTTATACAAAGTGAGGCAAAGTGAAAGAGACTGGTCCACCAGGTTATTAAAGTGGAGCTTACCGGATGTCACCGGCACCGATGAAGACGGGCTCTTTGCTCTCCTGACTGGTGAGGCTGTCCATGGAGAACTGGGAGAGGTTGTCACAACTGCTCGTGTGGCCCTCTGGGAGCTGCAGAAGATTCCAAAGGACAATAGCATCATGCGTGATGACCTAACTAGTGCCGTTAGATCTTGAGAATAGGAAATGTTGGTGTATGTTGATTTTGGCAAAAACACTAGCCTGTATGTCGACAAACTAGTGTGTTTACATCTATTACAGTAGAAAATGTTGAACAATGTGTTTGTTTTTGTTCTGTTGTTTTGTTAGTTTTGTTTTTTATCTGAGCAGGATGACATACTTCCACTTGGAGTTGCCCTATGTCGTCCACAGCCCATGCCTCGTCGTCGTTGTCATAGTTGGGCACCGTGGTAACAACTCCTCCACCCGGTCGCCCCTCGGCCGCCACTCCGCAGTCAGGGAGATTCTCAGTCGAGCATGTGCCACGGATTCGCGTCTCTGGGATACGAACGGGAACTGGCGACGTTTCAAAGCCCTCACATTCAAGGACTTCGACATTGATGAGATATGGTGCCTGGGAGGAAAGAAAAGTGTACACACACGCACGCACACACACACACACTTAAGTCAAATGATTAACAGTGGAGTTAATCTTAGCCCTCATCTCGTGCACGTGTGCAGGTAACATTTATCTCATACAACCCATCAAAACAAAGAGAGTTTACGACATGTGAAGGCCGCGTTGAGGTGATTTACTGTGTGCTTAGGTGACAGACGATAATGACTAGGAGGAACTCAGTGAACTCAGTAAAAACAGTGAACAGAAAGGCTTTCAGTGACTCGTCCCTGGGCTGAAGTCCACAATCAATGCCCACATTCATTTCCAATGCACTCACTGAATGAGTGTTTAGGAGAATACGTGTGTTTATTTTGGGGGTTAATCTTGATCATTTTGAGCATATCCTGTGTGTCATTCAGTTAAGTGTGTGTGTGTGTGTGTGTGTGTGTGTCAGAACCCAAACACAAGTCTGGAATGTGTGTGTGTGTGTGTGTATCACCTCTACCTTCCTTGTGTTTCAATTTGTCTTATTATACTGCAGAGTATAGTGTAGTATAGTATAGTAGTATACATATATGTACTGTGTGTGTGTGTGTGTGTGTGTGTGTGTGTGTGTGTGTGTGCATATGTGTGTGTTCACCTTGTCTTTGGAGTTGAGTACGACTGCCTGTGTGTGCGGGATGCGCACCACGTGATGGTAGAAGTTGGCTGTGGGCAGCCAGACGCGGGCGGGCAGTTTGTGGTTGAGCAGCAACAGCTCAGATATGAGTCTGGAGGTCTTCTGCTCCTTGGTGGGCAGGGTGGCCAGACGCTTGCCAATCACCATCAGTGACTTGATGAACTCTCTCTGGGGAGTCAGGCGCACTTGCTGTACGGAAACAGAGGGACAAACAGAACAGTCAGAAGGTAGTTCAAAAGAAAACAACAGAAAAAAAGAAGGAATAGGGTAGTATAGGGTAATACTAAAGATAAGGGAAAGAAAAGAGGTCAAGAAAACTGTTGCTGCTGCATTTCAAACTGCTGCTGTTCAAAGTAACTAACAATGTTTTACTCATTTGCTTTAAAAGAAACAACTTGCATAGCTTGGAGGTTTCGAGGTAAACACAAACTCTAAGAACTTTCCCCTGCTCCTCGTGTGACACACACCATTTCGAAAGGAGAAACATTTCAGTGTGCTTTCTGATATTGTAAGCTTATCTGGCTCAGACATAGCTGGCATTTACAGGTGGATTGGAATATTCTTTCCCTGTGGTTACAATGGTCGCTGTACCATAATTGAACCCCTATGAGGAACAATGTGAACAAAAGAGCAGTCGAAAGGCTAACAGATAAGTTCAGTTCTGTTACTAGGCAACGGTGTTTATTTGTGGAAGAGGTGGTCAAAGAGGCTAAGTACTGCTAGGCGCACACGGGCACACACACACACACACACACAGATCGCTAGCTATCTTGAATCTCGCAAGTGCAAGGAAATGCCATGAAAAGTGCCAAGCTGGCAATGCCAATGCTACTTAACTGGCCCTCAGCCAGTCTTGGGTTCTCTCTCTCTAAAGCTGGCAGCCCTGGCAAATGTTACTGGACAGGCAGGAAATGGGAGGCAGCAGGAGCTGCAGGAGGGCTACCAGTTACCAGCGGCTTGCTGACAACCACACAGGGCATTTCTGGGGACTTTTGCACACAAGTCGTGATGGCAGGGCCCTATACAAGCCACAACAGAACTGCTTTATATTTAAAGAGAATCCTCTTTTGTATAGCACTCTTTATAATCATTTTGCGTATTATGTTTGAACAGTCTGTTTGAATGAAGACAGGAAGAAAGGCATAGAGTAAATTCAACCGCAATGGTGCCAATGTTACACTTCAATGCCCAATTCAAACATTGACTTATTCACTGCCGCTGTATTGCACAATGGTACTGTATATTACAACGATTCAGTATTGATGAAAAGTTGACCATATTGGTTCAACTGTAACATGTCTTATGTATGTAAACAAGATAATATATTTCTATGTAAACAGTAAGTATGCAACCAGTTATGTCTGTTTACTTGAGGTTATTGGCAGCCCACAGTAGGCCGATACAGGGTAGTCATCTCTAAATAAGGAGTCAGGGAAGGGAGAAGGAGACAGAAAAACAAGAGCAGATGGCAGACCTAATAAAGCCAGGTGCTGAGGGGAAAAAAAATCAAATAATGAAATATTTCTGGCAAAGAGTGAGCTCACGTAGAGCACTGACATCACATGGTCACGTTGAGGAGGATATCAGAATAATGGGACAGCAGACAGGAAGATTCGCAAAACTGCAGATACACACATGCCCACGCACGCACACACACACACACACACACAAACACACACACACACACACACACGAGCTGTGAGATCAAGACAAAAACAGATGGGTTGAGGAATTCAGACAGACAGACACAAACCGACAGACAGACATGCTCCATCCGGAACACATCTAGGCAAGAGGTCATGACACACACACACACACACACACACACACACACACACACACACACACACACACACACACACACACACACACACACAAGCCACTCTAGGAGAGATTTTTAGAGACTTGATACTCATAACTAATGTGCACAGGGCAGAGAAAGGCTATCGACCCACAGACAAAGTGATAGCCTACGCCTGCAAGTCCAATCATTTCCAGATACTGCTAAATTGGAATCATGTTTAAGTTGGTTGTGCTGGATGTGTATTGCAGTGACCTACATTTTGTTCTTGTACTCATAGCTAAACTAGCCAAAACTATTAAACTCTTTCCTCAAAGACAAGACAAAAAAGGAAAGGAAAAAAACATTTTCCAGAAAGTAGCCTAAATACCAAGGATTAGCATAGACTAAGCTAATATTAGACTGACACAAACTAGGCTATGTTGTACGTCATTTTGGATAAAAACATGTTTTCACTAAAAAAGAAAACAACAGAAAAAGTCAGTATCATAAAATCAGTATCTGTAACTACATCAAAGAGTAGTGGAAGTTAAATCAAACCTGAATATTGATTGAGATTTGATTCGAGGTTTCCCATGATGCTTTGCTCAAAAGGCCACTTGTTCTGTGCTATTTATTTCTCAAGTGATGGATAGGTAACGATACACCCAAATCACGGTTCGGTTCGTATCACGATTTTTGACCTACGGTTCGATACACCCCACAATTTTTTAAATATATCTTTTTGATAATCGTTTATGGCTAGAATAGGTTGCAAAAGACTAAAGTTTAAAAATAATAATGATATTGTTTTGAAGCTTGGAAGCACCATTGCATCATACCATGTGGTTGTTTTCTGGACTGAAGGATTACAGAACTTTGAAAGGGCGTAACACGATACTGCCCTCTTGTATCACGATACAGTATCATGACTCTGCATATCATGATTTCTCGATTCGATACAATATCGTTACAGCCCTAATAGGTAAATAAAAGGATGGATAGATGGATGGGTAAAAAGGGCCCAGACTCACCTCCTCCATGCCTCCCTCCACTTTGGGGTTACTGCCGCTCCTCTTCAGCCCCCCCCTCGCTGCACTGGGCCCGGCCACGTCCGATTTCGACCTCTGGTGCCGTGGAGCTTTGACCGGCGACAGGTACATGTCGGATGGGCTTCCGGGGGGCGAAGACAGGGACGCCGTCTCGTCCTCGCTGCCCTGCGTCGCCTGCAGCAGGTGGGTGAGGATGTGCTTGCGGAGCTTGTTGCCGCGCGAGTGGCGCTGCGTGGAGATGTGCATGTCGGACGTGTAGGCGCCCAGCAGCCAGGCGCACTCCAGCGAGAAGGCCACGCTGTGGTCGCAGCGGCGCAGGAGGTAAGGCCGGATGGCCTCGCCCAGCTCCTCGTCCATGTGCACGTACATGTTGAGCAGCTGCGGCAGGTGAAAGTCCACTTCCTGTTCGGGGAAGCTGAAGAGGCGGTTGCCGATGTAAGCCTGCACGCCGGGCTCCTTGGATTTGTAGAGGTAAGCGATGGCCATGGAGGCGTCGAAGAGTTTGGACTCGAAGAGACGCAGTAGCCAGGACTGCTTGGATGATGAGGAAGAGGAAGAGGAGGAGGTAGATGTTGATGATAATGATGACGATATTGTCGGTAGTGGTGATGACGGTGATGGTGATGATGAAGCTGATGACACACTCTCGCCTTCGCTCATTGCTGAGTGAGAATCCGAGGATTCACCTCCTGTCTCTTCTGGAGGTACCTTATCCTTCCCATCCCACCCCTCCACCTCCCCTGCTTCTTCCTCCTCTTGGATCGTCCCTGTGTTCACCACCTCAAGGTGGATAGACCCATTATCTGTACCACAAGGGGAGGTGGGAGGAATAGTGTGTTGATTGTCAACCTGTCCCTGGCTGGGCACCCCCGCACCTTTCAGTTTCTCTAGAACCTCCTGGCATGCCATCTGGGCCACCGTAGGGTCGATGATGAGATCCAGATCCAGGGCGGATGTTGTCTCCAGGGAGATCCCGTCGGAGCTACACCCACTCTCGCTGCTTGGGCCCAGGCTAGAGAGGCTGGAGGTCAGGGGGTGGTGATGGTGGAGGTGGTGAGGGGAGCATCCCGGGGAGGAGGAGCATGAGGAGGAGGGAGGCGAGGAGGAGGCGCAGGAGTCGGAGGAAGCTGAGGACGGACAGGAAAACAAGGAGGTGGAGGAGAGAGCCTGACGCAACTGCAGCTCCTGCACCTGAACAGGTGGCACTGCTACGTCGATATCTGCCATGCCAGCCTGGAGTGTGGGGGGGGAGAGAGAGAGAGAGAGAGAGAGAGAGAGAGAGAGAGAGAGAGAGAGAGAGAGAGAAAAAAAGAGTGAACATTAGAAGAATATAGAGAAAAAAGAGAGCGGGAGGTAAGTGGGTATTGTGTGTGTGTGTGTGTGTGTGTGTGTGTGTGAGAGAGAGAGAGAGAGAGAGAGAGAGAGAGAGAGAGAGAGAGAGAGAGAGAGAGAGAGGGGAAGACAATGATAAAGGGAGAGAGAGAGAGTGAGAAATGGAGACAAGATAGAAAACCGGAAAAGGATGTGTAAGAAAAAGAAATCAGAGGTGAAGAGATTGAGAAGGGGGGGGGGGGGCAAGATAAACAGAGACACAGAATGAAACGAATGTGAAATACAAAAAAAGAAAAAACATAATGCCTACACTTAAAGAAAGAAAAACCCTAATCATGCCAGCCTAGCAGAGGCAGAACAAACAGAGCCTAGCCTAGATCTAACTTTACTTCATTAGATTGTTTTATCTGTAGTCTAGAACAGTGGCCGTACCAGTGACATCAATGCTGAACCTAAATGACATATCTGCACGTCATGAATGTCATTAGATATAAGAATTCAGAGTGATTCTTGGATGGACAATGAAGTAGCACAAAAGGGCTTGGCGGTATTCGGGAAGTTATCCAAATTCACGTCACTATTGGTCTGTCAACTGCTTGGCATTTATGAATGCTGCTGACTGTTTCCTCGTTTCCCTTTCTCATTCAATGTTTAGGCCTACCTTTCAAGGATTCAAAGAGAAATCAGCATTATCAAAAAAGAGTGCATACCTTTGCGTGTGTGTGTGTGTGTGTGTGTGTGTGTGTGTGTGTGTGTGTGTGTGTAGAGTGTGTGTGATGTCATATTGACAAACTGGTTTGTTTGGCTGGAAAATTCGCCTACACGTGTGTTTCCTTTTTGTGCTTAGGTCATGGGACTAATTATAACACACAAAAAAGGGTAGGCTATTGTGTTAATAATATACTGGATTAACTCTAGTCTAGGCAAAGGTAGAGATGTAGCAGATTAAAGATACCTGGAAAAGAAATGGCTTGATACTGGATGCCTTTGATTGCTTTCATATACTTGAAATGAAAAAAGTGCATCCTAGTCTCATTACAAAAAGACAAGTAATTTTTACCATCTATCTACACAGGGTCTTTAAGGAGTTAGGAGGAACTGCTTTGCCTTCTTCCTGAAAGGCAAAATCTAATTTGAAATCTAGAGTTCCTGGACGGAAGGATGACACGGGCTGAAATATTGAAATAAGCACACCTGAGAGGTTGTTTATGATAAGGCAAACCAGCATTTTTCGCATCAGGTGGAAAAGAGGTGTGGGCACAGGGTGTAGAAAGGAAGCTGTATTCTCGACGACTGCGAATTACAGAGGCACTGTGTGGGAGTGTGACACGTGTGATAGGGCACTATCGGTCAAATCCACATCCATAAACATAACATTCCGGCGACTGATTCAGTCTCCGGAAATCACGAAGACCCCAACGCCAACTCGCCGCATCCCCCCACATGAATCACAGCGGAATGTGGGCGGGGGTCTTATTGTTGTTGCTTGATGTAGTTAGCGTCGGTGTTTTCTACTGAAGACACTGGACACTTTCGAAAGTTAGCGATAAAACACGAAGTCTAACCTCACGAAAATCAATGAAGCAGCCCAAGATACAGTATGTATCCGTCATAGTAGTGTTGACGACGGCCTTTTTACAAAGCTTCGAAGCTGTTCCCAATTACAGCACAGCATACTGTACATAGGTGACAGCTGAGTACGGAAACTAAGCCCGAAACCTGTAACACTGGCGTATTGATTTAACGATATAATTTCCAAGGTGGAAAATCAAAGTCGTCTGAAAGGAATGAACAATTATAGCGATAGCAAAGTGAAGTTGCTAGCCAATAGCTAGCTATTTAAAACATCACAACATAACCTCTGGCATAAAACATAAATTCAGCAAACAGAAAACTTAATAGTCACAAAAGACAACTATTGTTCCTCTAAACATAATATGCACAAGGTATCTTGCTCGGTGATTAGTCACATTATTACACAGTAGGCTCACAGAATCAAGTAACGTTATTTTTTACTGTTAAAAACCAAGATATCTGCAGTGGTCATAAGCTAGTAGGCTAACTCGCTGTCGATGGCACAGCTGTGATAAAAGACATAAATCTTAGTGATTCACAAATACTGTACATTAACGGGATCCTTATTATCATGACTTCTCCTTACCTGTTAGATCAGACTGAGAGTATGTTTATCTCCGAATTTTAATCGGCATTGGCAAAGGATGCAGATTCCCTGCTCGACTCTCCTCTGAACGCAGTGGGGCTTCTACTCCCTGAATCTGCCTTGTATTAAAAGTAGCCTGGCCTATGCGTCTGCGATGACGACAGTATCAGTGGGCGAGGTGAACACTTGCCGTCAACACGTAGGACTAGGCTAACCCACTGCATAGCCTACTGCATACCACTGTTTTCTTTCTTTCTTTCTTGCCACATGAACAGCCTCTCCCACATTTGTTTGACGTTTTGCTCGTTCTTCTCGCAGTGTAGAGATACCAAAGGCTATAGAAGCCTGCGTATACTCTTTGGAGATACTAAACAACAGTCTTTCCCTTGATGACAAAATATGTAAAATTGCAAATTATTTAACTAATGACCTGACAATAGTCAGTTCATTAGTTCACACCACCCTCACTTCTTTTTGATGCCAATTTGTTTTTTCGTGCGAGATTCGCAGTGTTCCTTCTACTAAGTTCTTTTGTCTGTTCCACTTTCTCTTCTCACCCCTTCTGCTTGCTGCCCCCTGACCCCCAGCCACACCCTCTCCATGGTTTCTGGCTCCAGCTGCCCTTCACCCTTCCAATCTGTTTCACATAACGTCACTACCAGTTCTTATTCCCCCTTTCCATTCTTAAATGTACATGTTCTCCATGTATTTTTTTTTTTTTTAGAGCTAGTACATCTGAAAATGCAAACCTAGTGAAATTATTTTTCAGGGCAGTTCTTAAATTGAATTTTAAAAACTAAATGGGCCTACAGCACATGATTTATAACTAATTTTGGCCTGTATTAGCCAAAATTAGTCTTCAGTTTGGCATTATGAGCTGGTGGGGGAAAAGGCCATTAAGTTTGCAAAAACATGTAACATAATTGATTTTATCCCAGTGATTTCTCATTTCCTTTATTGTCAGAATATCATACAAGAGACACTAGGGTTTACAACAATTTGAAAGATACTTATATTTACCAAAGTAGTGAAAATCCTTAACAGTTGCTAAAACAACATTGATTCCGCAATATAAGAAACCATTACATTTGATATGACAAGAACTTAGGTGTATCAATTTTCACAAAACTCAACGTATGTATTATCTCTCATTTTCATGCACACAGAGATAAATTTCTTCATTCAGGCAATAAAATTGTGTGTCTGTGTGTGTCTGTGGGTGAATGATAGAGAGAGAGAGAGAGAGAGAGAGAGAGAGAGAGAGAGAGAGAGAGAGAGAGAGAGCATGAAGTCATGACAGTGAATTTCTGCCTCATTTCTACACATGTGATCTTTCATGGCTTTGTGCTCAGTATCTTCTTTTGTTTCAGTGTGGCCTCCACCCCCAAATGCACACCTTACCCCCTCCCTCAGGTCACTTTCTCCCAAAGCGAAACCCAAAGCCCCCCTTTTCTCGGTTAAAAGCCTGCAACCCTCCGGCGATGGAGTGCAGCGCTTCGTTCTTTCTCTCCCCCACCTCCTCTCCTCTCTCCTGGAAGTGCAGGAGATTCATTGAGCTATCTGGAAGCGTGCCCAAAGGTCGCCTCCCAAAGTCCTCGCCCAAGTCCCTCCGTTCATCCTGTTGTCTCCAGCTCCTTTCCATCTCCTCTCTCAGGGCCAGGTGCACCATTTCTGGAGCCAGTTCACGAATCAACCCCCAGGGCTCAAACACTGCAGAAGGGCCCATTCCCGGAGAATCCAGGGCATTCTGAAACTGCTGCAGGGTGACATCCCAATTCGGATCTTCCAAGCTGGAAAGCAGGGGGACTGGATGTGGAAATGTGTCTCCACTGGAGGTGAAGACCAACAGAGCCACAGAGAGAAGGACAGGCGCTGGCAGTGATGAGCACAGATGAAAAGTCCACATTTTCATCTGGTAATAAAGTTTTAAGAAAATTTGTGTGAGAAATTTAGGGAAATAACAGGACACAACCTAGAGAAATGCAGTGACTTGATTTTTTTTTTTAGAGAAATATTACAACTAAAAACAATGTAGAGAATTACAGATGTAAGAAACTTGTAATAGAAATAGCTTACTTGGTTTACCATCGATGAAGGAAAAGAGTCTGTCTTTGTGTCTTCTGGTAGACTTTTAAAATCAAATTCAGATGTCCGGGGTAAGGAATATAAAGTCTCAGGACCTTGGCCCATGATTGGCCTCTCTGTGATTTGACGCACAAGGTTAACGCACCAATGCCATCAACATTCTTGTAACGTAGAAACAGAGCAGAAGCTCTGATCCAGAAGCGACCAATTATCATCCACTGTTGAATCAGTCATTCATTATTCCTTGACAAACTCTGATTATCCAACCAAGCCATTGTTCTTCTTATGCTCCTCGCCAGGAAGACAGTATGTGTTCTGAAAGAATTTCATTGAACCTTTCCTATTGCTACGTCATACTGTTGTTTGAGCTCATTAAGATGATTGGTCTGTGATTGATGAATCTTATTGGCCTTCTAACTCAATTTTGTCTTGAAGCCTTCCTAACATCATCCAAATGGAATGATCTGGCAAGATGTTGAAAGGCTCATTTATCTATTTTTATTATGTATAGGCCTACCCATTCATATGTTCATCATGTACTGTATTTTATGATGAACATGAGACATGTATTGCATCACAAGGATTTTCATCAGTACATGCTGGAAAAATAAATAAAATATTGTGCCTGGGATTTAGTGAAATTCTGTATTTTGTTGCTTGCTTTCGGTCATCCAAACCACTGCTCTTTGGTGACTCATTATCTCTCATTCATTCATCTTTCATGAGACATGTATTGCATCACAAGGATTTTCATCAGTACATGCTGTAAAATAAATAAAATATTGTGCCTGGGATTTAGTGAAATTATGCATTTTGTTGCTTGGTTTCAGTCATCCAAACCCTAGTTCTTTGGTAACTCATTATCCGTTGTTTTTAAAATTATTTAATCTAATTTCAGCTCCAATCCATTCTCATCTGTGTATCCTTGACAGGAGCATCACAACACCAGGGTGTCTAAGGTTTGACCAAGTTGAACACAGCAAAGCAATATATTCAGTTAGGAGGTAGTAGTAGGCCACATACTTGCCCCTTTCACACAAGATAAAACCTGGATATCTGGGAATTCAGCGATAATGGTGCATGTGTGAACATGATCGGACTAGAGTGCATGGACAAAATTGTTCCAAACCGTTTTACCCACACACACACACTGAAAGTACCATCGTAAAAGTATCACACTTTATTGATACAAACAGGATGAACATTATACAGTGAAAAAAAAGGAAACTCAACCTGTAGCCCCACAGTTTTAACTGTGCTGATCATTCAGCTCTAAGCTGTCACTTATGACCTGCCACATAATATATGAAGAATATGTTACATCAAAAACATCCACAGTTTACACAATTCATTTACAGCTTTATGAAACTCACAGAACATCATGTAAAAACAATAAAATACATTATATAAAACCCTTCTGTGGCTGACAATGTGGCTGACGATGCAGCCATAAGTAGTCTCTTCAGTTACGTCTCTTTCCATCATATTTGTCTGTGGAATAGTTCTTGATCAGAGCTACCATGGTTCATTTATGTTAAATCCACGCCAGTTGCCAGTTCAGATAGGGACACCAAAGATTAGGGTGCCATTCAGCCATTGTCAGTTAAATCCACAATCCAAAGTTGCATGACAACATCGGCAGCTGTATCTCTTCAGAGCCGCTCCACTCCTCTGATGCGACGCACCAGTTGCAGGTCACGGGGGAACAGGGTCACTCGCTTGGCGTGGATGGCACACAAGTTGGCATCGGAGAAGAGACGCACCAGAAATGCTTCAGCTGCCTGTAGGATCAGAGGTGAGTGTGTGAGACAGCAAAATGACAAGAGGGACAAGTGTACATATGCCTATTCATTAGAAAACATGCTATGCTTATGAAAGTGTCTTGTTATATTTTATGTGTACTGATACAAACTACTGTAGTAGTTAAAACAACAGCTGTTTGTGGCGTTTTTGTAAAGTTGAAAACAGAAATGTCTCCACAGCTACAATAAAATAATGACATATCGGAGGGATTGCGGCAAAAGTAATTTACAAGGAATTTGCATAACAAGAGAGCCTATAGTGTATAATTGTGCCCAATACAAACAAACATTCCATACCATACCAGTTCAAATGTCTTATATTTTTCAAGAAAATTCACACAGAAAATGAAACAAAACAAAAAAAAAGTAGACTGGAATCATACATACCTCTTGGAGAGCCATAAGAGCGTAGGCTTGCCACATAAGGCTTTCTCTACTAAAACTCATGCAGATCTCCCTCACCTAACATGTAACAGGGACACAACACAGTGTCAGAGCAATGAATAGGCTGCAGTGGTCAAGACTGCACAATGATATTAACAAATGCAAACAAAAAACAGTTGCCATGGACTGTTATCCAATCCATTTAGCCTAGCCATAATCAGCCCCTTCGTACAAGGGTCTCGGATTCTGCCTATTGAGAAATGATTCCTTGCTGGAGGTGTTTAAATTCAAAAACACTGGATCAGCCCTTGACTGAGTCTATTGTATTCTTGCTCTACATTCACACAGAGCGTTTCTCAAAGTCGAGAATGCTTCATAGGTAGCACACTAGCCTTGGAAGCCGTACACTTCAAAAACAAGGATCCATCAGTGCATCCTTGAAAAATCTATGAACAAAGGCCTCTGTCCTCGCTAGAATTTGGAAGGATGCTTGACTTTGGAACAGTACTTGGCGACTGACAATGACGTGGAATGCTCGATAAAGCAGCCTTCCAAGCATGCTTCCTCGACTTTGAGAAACACTCACAGAGTGGGGATCGAGGAGAATTATTTAGGAGGGCAATGGCCTGGCTAGCATCTATCTGACTCAGTAAAGATTTGGAGTCTTACCATCTAATATTATTCTATTATTCACCTCAATGTGTACTGTGTAAATTATTTATTTATCCACAAATGGGTTAAAGGCAGAGACTGAATTTTCTGAGAACAAATTAGTGTTTACTGTAGCTATGCTCTGCTTTAAGATCCATATGGCTTCATTCACCAATATTTTCCAAAGAATTTTACTTTCACTTCCTGCAGTATGCATACTTGATACGAATGATGAGAAAACATTGGTAAATGCTAGCCTGGGAGTACCCATGTGCCTTTACGCGCTACATTTCTGACGTTAGCCAAGCTAGGTGAATGCCAGAATCCTTTTGAAAACTATGACAGTCTTCTCAACACAAATAATGAAATTGCCTGCCTTAAAATCTGACCTTTCAGGTGCAACACTGTGAGAACCAGAAGAAAGTGATATAGAGAGATTAGCTTTACCAGACGTGAGAAGGGTGCCTTTCGAAGCAGAAGATCAGTGGATTTCTGATACCTCCGGATCTCCATCAGGGCTCTTGTACCAGGCCTGAAGCGTTTCTTCTTCCGAGGAGAGGCCTCTATAAGGTAGGAGAAAGCAAGGAGGAAGAAGTCACTGACTGAACCCCTGTGGACTGTCCATCTCTCCCCAGAGAGATTATTCCAGAGAGGGTTGAAGCTCAGTATTCCATGATCTTTGATTATTCATTTCAGTCTTTGGTGTTTTTTGCCCTCAACGGTGCCTTCCAGGCAGCGCTGCCTTCAAGGTACCACTCCCCTCAGTTTAGGGTTAGGATGAGGGTTAAGGGGGTTAGGGTTAGGAATAGGGTAAGTGTAGTGCCTTTTAGGCTGTGCTGCCTGGAAGGTGCCGTTGGGGGCAAAAAACACCATAGAGCATTAATATCACATCCCCAGACACGCAAAGAACAGCCTCACCTGTTGGCCCACTATCACGCCTGGCCCGCGGTGGAGGGGCAGGGGGAGATCTCTTTTTGGGAGCTGTCCTCTTCCTCCGACTGGGTGGAGCGTTGTGCCGCATTATTATGCGCACAAATGTGACACGTTTTGAAAACCTGTAAATCCATAAATGGGGTCAGGCTTCCCATATAAATCATGCTGTAATGCATTTTATGTGTGCAGCACAAACCATTCTAAACAACTGTAGGCTACTGATGAATAAGGCCTATACCCCTATTTTCATTTCACACAGTCTCTTGCCTTGATATTAGCCTAATGTATGCAAACTAGGACCATGCCCATCAAAAAATATACAATGTAAAAATCAACTGACAGGGATCACATGATCATGACTTAAGCTGACAAAACTTGCTATGACAATATACAATCCATATATTCAAGTTCTGTGAAACAACCTACCAGCAATAGAGGGCAGCTTTCTGTTTAAACAGTGCTGTGTCAGAGTGAACAAATATAACGTTAGCACTAGTTTGCAGTTTCTACCACACAAGTTACCAGTCCGAACTGACTTCTCGTGCAGAATGCAAAAGTTTCTGCACGCTCGTGCAGGCATAGCATCGTAGATTATAGATTGTAGCTACTGTTAAAAATCATGCTATTCAATTGGTTATGGGTTTGGGTTATACTCAAGTCGAGCTAGCTGTGGTTAACTTATGTTAGCTAACGTTAGCTAAGTTATCTTTAACTGATCAAGCAAGCATGCATGCCTGGGCTTTAACAAACAAAGTGCTACTGTCATCCATCTGCTTATATCAAAACGATGTATTAATATACATAACGTTATGGAATGCACATAACGTTACGGAAAAGACAATATGCATCCCCTCAAATCCCAAACTATGCAAAACATAGTAAATGTTACACTTTTCTTACCAGCTTCTACGAGTATGCCAAAGCTCCCAAACTCTCTCACTCGCACCCACTAGTAATTCAAACAATGCAACGCCCTACTTTTGCTTTTCATGTCCAATCAGAACAACACTTCATGCATGATGTGTACATAACACGCCCATGCTAATCCATCCAGCTTGCTGATTGGATGTTTATCCTACTACAACATTTCACGTGGTTGTGTTTTCACCCTCAAGTTTTCGTGATTTAAAGAATTAAGAAATCCCTTAGCGAAGGATGATATTTACAATTGCCTAAAATAATGACTTTTTATTTTGTCTCTATTATTAAATAAATTCATTTTGATGCGTAAAATTGTGGGGTGTTGTAAATGATACCTATCTATCCTCTTAGATGTTGTGACACCTGAGCACTGATAATTTATTTATTACAGTGTATGGATTTGTAGCCTTGAGGAAGTGATAGAAAAGAGAGAACAAACATATCCATCGGAAAAGGAGATACGTCTCTGGGGGAGACGTCTCTCTGCTGCCACCTACTGATTTACATACCTTTGGCGACACACTCAAAGGGCCCATTTTTGCTTTTGCAACTAGGATTACAGATCCGACCAAGAGACACGAATTCTATATCGGCCAAACATGGCAAATGTGCAAAAGTTTCATTCCATACAGAGACATTAATCCTGAACACATTTAACATGCACAATTCACTTTCTTATGTTTGCACTAGGCCTACCATTTTTATAAGCTACTTTCTATTTACCTCACTCACGTCAGATGATGCGCTTCGTAACTTTAAAAGGCGCTTCCGCGCAAGTCATTTTCAGTCATTTTCTCAGTTGTCCTCAGGGAATATTTTCTTAGTTTATGCTATGTGTTTTAGATAGGCTACTGGACACCATGCAGTACCTAGGCCTACATATCCACGGTTACAGTAGGCAACAGAAGAGTTGAAGCTGACCATTAAAAACAGAAAGGCTACATAATGAAAAATGCTGCAAGGCCTACTTTTGAAAGTTAACTCTGCTTTCAGAACAATCACATCTGTTTTAGGAATAATTACCTGTATAGTATTGCAGGTTGATTTTGGTTATTCATGATGATAGCCTATTGTAAGAAAACAACTTTTCATGTGAATGAATTCTAATGATTTTCAACTTTCCAACAGGATTTTGCCCCCCTCCACGGTATTTCTCATATTACATCCTCAGATCCATTGTGCAGCCAATTATGAGATATATTATGAATAAGTTCAATAGCAATTCTGTGTCTGAAAAATGCGTCAAAGTAAGGTCTGAGGTCTGCTTTAAAAATAATCACATCCATTTTAGGCCTATTTAACTGTATCCATCAGGGTAATTTTGGTTATCCATGACACAGTAAAGAAACAACTCATGTGAAAACATGAATTTCAAAGATTATCGACATTCCAACAAGATAATGACTGTTGAGCTCCTCATGTAACACAATACAATTATTTTTCGAGTGAGGCTCTGCAAAATGATTGCTTTACCTTTACCAATGCCAAAAGAGTATTTTCAAAAACAACCATATTTCCAACTCTGATCAATTTCCATTTTAATAGCGCATGAGCCAAACATCACCAAATCATTAAATAGGCTATTGAAGTAATATCAAATAAAGCAATCGTTGAGTTTCCAAAAGATGTAGACCTATTGTTTTATCTTGCATGGATGCACCAAACAATACAGCCTCCTACCGACAGAGGGTGCAGCCGGTGCAGCCTAGTCACACAAATTGATTTCACAACGATTCTAAAAATGTTTGCCGAGGTTTTAAAAAAAATAATATTTAACTATTTATAATCAAAATCATGAGCATACATTTAATATGGCATACAAAATGTTGAGCCTGGTATTTGGTGTTGTGAAAAACATTGCTCATGTATGACATCACTAAGTCCGTCCCACAGGAAGTGGATCTGATGAAAACAAGGTTGCGTTGCGTAGACCCGTCCAACACAGAGATCGAAAACTCAGCAGAGCGCAGAAGTGGAGACAAGTGCAGACAACCTGTCGTGCGAAGCGATGCACTGAACAGGGTTATTGTTTGTTTATGTCCAATTTCAAGTGGAGACACAAACCTAACTATTACATGCTTCACTATTTGCCCAAATATGGTGAGTCTAAACGATTAGCTGTATTATCAAGTTACTGATTACTGTTCAGCTATATTTCTTGTTACCGTTAGCATGCTAGCTGGCTGACACCCGACCTGCTGCTGCTGCACTCAATGGCATCAAGTCATTTGCTAACGGGTTTGAGATGATAAACATCAGTAGCGATATGCAACATTCATTAGTGGAGGTATATGTTTCTGTCTCACACTTGGTAGCTGTTAACCAAGAGCAAAGTAGCCGTTAAAAAGGTATTATGTACTATGATAATGCTTTTACAAACTTAGCCGGCTAATGTCAGCCTTCCAAAGTCAACTCCAAGCTCTTGTAGCATACATTTTACAAAGCTAATGAATTAGCATTTTGGGAGAATCGCACTGTTGTTAAGTGTTCATTTGCTGCTGAATGGCATAATTTATGACAATAATATCAATATCCAAAAGTGCGCTTCTCTAAGTTAACTCTTTGACATTGCAAACATTTTCAAAGTCAGTGTTCTATAGTAATCGTGAGTCAGTGAAGTAACGTTAAAGTTTGACAAGACGAAAATAGTTAGACTGTTTACTTTTTGGTTTGTTGCAGATTCTTTGAAGAAACAGCCATGCTGCATTCGAGGCCAACAGCAATTTAGTCTCAGGAAAACACACGGCTCATGTTGAAACCTGAACTGTCTACGCCAAGTTTGGATGTTGCTCGGTGGCATAGCCTATTTCTCCACAAGCGGTTGAAATAGCTTAATCATTGTCCGGGCCATGCTAGGTCACTATGCCTTGCAAAGCAAAGCACAAAGCAAGAACAAGCACTGATCTGTGTGAGATCGGCCTCTGTAGTTGCTTCGTCAAAGACACGTTGTTTTACACTTCCGAAGGCCTCTGTTCACTTGACTGATGAATAATCGAGTTTTTTTTATGTGTTGCCGCTTGAAGTGTCTAGAATTAACGATATAAAAAAAAACTTTGTTGTTTATATACAGTACATTGGAACAGCTGTTGTCTCTTGAGGCTGGAGTGACATCCACCAACTTGGCTAATGTATCTAATCTCGAACTTGAGGTGTGTATTTAGATGTGGAAAGAAATGCTGAAGCCATAACCATTTGCATTAATTCAGCTCGTTATAAAACCTTTAATTTGTTAAGGAGAATATAAAAATGTGGATCTATCAAAATTAACCGTCCATCCATTCTCCTTTGCAAGCTGAGACTAGCTCTGATTCTCAGGGGGCCTTCAAGTTTAAGATTCTGGCATCCATAACAAAAGGGCTTTATATAAGGTCTTTAGAAATAAAAACAATACCTTGGCCTTATTCATCTCAATTGAAGTGCTTCACCAAAACCCTTCTACAATGTCCGAATCCAGTTCAGAGAAAGTTTTGGCGAATGCCCCTGGTGTAGGGAAAGAAGATCAACCAGTGAAATCAGAAGTGTCTAGTGTGGTGGTTGGTCAGGATCAGATAAACTTGCAAGTTGATGAAGCACACCAAAGAGGACAGGATGTTTACCCCCTGGATGAAGATCCCCCTTCAGTGGGAAGCCCAACAGTAGACACTGGAGCACTCTTACATCAAGATGCAAAAACAACAGAGCCTGCTACTGCCCCTGCTCCTGCTCCACTGGAGAACGGCCGGCCAGACGATGGCCTGTCGAATGTGCCCCATGAAAATCAGGTGGCCGCAGAGAATTCAGAGCTCGTTGGCCAGAGTGATGACCAGAGCCAATCCGGTGACACTGCCTCTTACTCCATACCTAGCCTGGACTTCTCTGAGGGCAACAATGGCGCGTCTGCGGATGAGCCGCCTTCCTCGTCCTACTCTGCCCTGGGAGCGGACTCTGGTTCCTTGGGTGTGGAAGCGGCGTGTATGGCTGAGGAAGCTGTACCGCCTGGGCCTTCTGGAGCAGGAGCGGCAGCAGCAGCGGCGACAACGACAGCTGCTGGTGCTTCTGGTGAGTCAGAGGGCCCAACCATGCCAGCATACTACTTTGTGAAGTGGATCACCTGGAAGGAGAAGAAGACGCCCATCATCACTCAGAGCGAGAACGGACCCTGCCCCCTATTGGCCATCATGAACATCCTGTTCCTGCGCTGGAAGGTGAGCTCACACTTCTCATATTACTCAACTCCCAGATCCATTGTATACCTACATGTAGTTGCAAAACCTTGTGGTCTATATATGTAGTCATAATAGGTAATAGATATAATAATTAATCAGTACATCATCATTTCTATCTCAGGGTAATTTCTGCTGACTATCTGTATCTCTGTCTGAAATGAAAGACTTAGTCAGCTAGCTTATGGTACTCATCAGCAGATGAAGGGGATGTAATCCTGAGGAAAGGAAACTGCAAAAATGCCTCTGCCTCATGATCTCCTACTGTGACTTAATCCGGGTCATATTCCGGTCACAGTAACCTGAGGATTTGATCTGTCTTAGTTCTTTGATGATGTCCCTTATGGTGGTTCTGTTTTAGGAGACCAATAAACTGGTCCTAACCTTTTTTTTTTAATAAAGCAGCAAGTCACATTGTCAGCTGAAGTTTCCAGAGTGGCAGCCCCCTCACATTTTACTCTGTATGCACCTCAGACCTGCCACATCATTTCTGGAGTGGAGTGGGTTAAAGGAATAGTCCACCTCTTTATGAAAATTGGTTATTCACCCCCTTACCTGGAGTTACATATGTGGGGAAGAGCATTTTGGTCTCAGTGCATGCGTTGTCCTTTTCTGGCCATCCCAATTTTACCTGTAGCTTAGCATAGGCACTGGAAAGTAAAGTTGCCAAAGAGTTGCTATCTGGCAACTTTACATTCCAGTGCCTATGCTAAGCTAAAGCTAAAAAATGGGTAAAATTAGGGATGCTATACTAGGAAAACGCAAGCACCGAGACCAAAATGCTTTTACCCATATGTGTAACTCAGAGTAAGAGGGTGAATAACCAATTTTCATAAAGAGGTGGACTATTCCTTTAAGTCATACAAGTAAATAAATAATAATAAATAAACCCCTAAGTTCAAGTAAGGTGAATGGGAGTAGACCAGACTGCCAGTTCACCATCAGACAAATGGGGTGTGGATGTAGGTTTGGAAAGAGAAATAGACTGTGCTGTTACGAATTAGGGTAATTGTTTTCCAGGGCTGGAATGAACATTTGGGTGCAGTGCAGGGTGCTTGTAAAAAGTCAAAGAGATTTTGCTTATGCACAAAATGCAAACATTTTCAAAGTCGCATCCCAAATGCAGTGATGTGCATACATCATATGACTTAATAATATACAAAAATGAAGATCTGAAAGATGAAACTATCAGGTTGTAGTAGGGGCTACAGTAAGTGTATGAGTTGTTCTCTGGGTAAGAGACAAGTCAGGTCAAGTATTCTTTATTTGCCATTTGTGCAGAAGACAAGAGTTAAAAGCACATTGGAATTTGTGGAGCAGAGCTCCAGTAAGCTTTAAAAAAAGTAGAGATAGAAGAGAATACTATTAGGCTATTTAAAATTGAAAAACACATGTACATTGACTAAAACACCAATCCATACAGGCACTGTCAGACATTGTAAATAAATAAGTAAATAAATAATGGGATATAAGTAGCTAGGTAGTCCAGGCTGCTGTACATTTATGTGTGTGGGAGGATGTATAGGGGTATAGGACAAGCATGATGATGACTGTGAGTTCTGGTTGTCATGCTACAGTGTGCCTCTCCAGGAAGAGGCTGAGACTGTGATGAGCTTAGTGACTGGCTGAAGGTCAGCAGTGTTTTTGTCATGGAGATTATGATGCCAGATGTGAGCAGCAGGAGTGCTGAGCCTTCAGCCGACTGGCAGAAAGTGTGTGTGTGTGTGTGAGTGTGTGTGTGTGGCTATGGCTATGGCTATGTGTATGTGATCCTTTCGGGCAGGCAGAAAATAAAAAGGCTGAACCCCCAGGGGGGCTGGCAGGCAAATCCTGTTGGCTGGGATCAGCAACACGTGTGTAAATGAATGGGCTCCTGGCGCTTAGCCATTCACATTGTACTCGGGACCTGTCAAACATGAATTATTAGTTTTGTGTGATGTGGAGAAGTCAAAAAGGCTTGAAAGGGACATTGCAAATAGGATTACTAATATCGGTTGTTTTTCTTTCTAATTTAAAACCGTTGCCCAGACAGGCTGTACAAGGACCTACTGAATTGGGGGAAATTGAGGTCATTACGCAGAAACAAACCTATTTTTGTTCCAGATGCATTATATACTCCGTAACCTGGTGCAAATATAAGGCCCTTAAAGCCATAGAACCTTAGAACTTCTCCCTGAATCCTAACTAAGAACCAAAAGTAGGCTATGTTCTAAAACGCACTCGTCTACATGACTAGTGCTTCTCCAGAAGTGCTTCTGCGTGTGATTGTATCGCTCACTGTCAACAGTGTCAATAAATATTTGACTCAAGCTAACCAAATACTGTGTGACAGGGAGTCGGAGACAGTGTCCAGAGCAAATACAGGGCCTAAGACACCTCAGTCAAGCAGACTTCACTCCTTGGCACTCAGTTCAGTTTTAAAGCAAGCAACTCGTTTGTGGTTCACAAAGCACACTGCAGTGCAGAAGTCCATATACGAACCTAGGAAACAAAATGTGCCCGTCAGCTTGAAATGAAATAAAATAAACAAGGACGAAAATTTCAAATAGAAAGTGCAGAGCCTACCAGCAGCCCACTCGTAGTCTAATTCCTGTTGTAATGAGTAAGTGCTGTCCTGCTGTGAGGATTGAGAGCGTTTTTTTGTTTGTTTGTTTGTTTGCTAGTTTTGTTTTGTTCCGGTTTCTTTTTTGGGAGACGAGGACATGCATAAGCTCTTGTCCTGATGGAAACCTCTGCAGTGATCAGGTTTACCTAGTGGGCGGTGTCACTAGAAAGAACAGTTCTTTCCCTGGCATTGATAAACTCTGGTAGATCACTACCATGGCATTAAATGTGGATGTTTAAGATCTTTGTGGGGCTGAATGGTGCAGTTTTTTTTAAGCTTTGACTTTTTGTTGTAAAGTATTACAACACTTGTGAAGAATTGTAAGAGTTGTAAGAATAGTAAAGATTTATAAATAACAGCTTTTAGGTTAAAATGTGTTTTAGATTGGGCCATTCAGAATTTGTATGTTCTGCAGTTTGCCACTGTGTCATTATGCAGGGTTTAGGTTGCAGGAAATAGTCAGCCTGAGTGGTAGTGTTGCGTTAACTTGATTGATGATTAAGTTGTGCTCAGGAGTTGTGAAACTGACCTTACCTGACCGCTCCTTCCTTAGGCAAAGCTTCCCCCTCAGACGGAAGTAATCACCACCGAAGACCTGATGGCCCACTTGGGTAAGATGAGATGCGTCCAGTGTGTCATGTCATATAAACCTTGCTTGCTACGTGAAGTGGGAAATGGCACACATTTTACAACCAATGATATCCCTTAATAATAAAATGAAATAAGTCCTTCTATTCAAAGTGATGGTATGTAGGAACCAGACACTTTTGGTTGCAGTGTGTATACAGCAAGTTTTTAATGATCTTCAAATATATTGTCATTATCACAAGCTGTTCTTGTGTTTTAAAAGAACATACTGTAGGCCTGAAAACAGCAGCATTGCTAATCGTATTGTTATTTGGTGTTTGTTAGACTATGGTAGTTTACAGCTGTAGTTTCAAGACTCTGGTGCTTGTAGAGTTTGGTTCGAGGCACAGGATTTAATGATAGGCAAAAGTCATCGTTCAGTGTGTCTAGCTCATATCTAATTATAGGGGATTATCGGGGATGTGGCCAAGCCAAGCCCCGTGTGTTTTTAAGTATTTGAACTCTGGTGTATTTCCTTGCTAAGTAAATGTCAGGCTGTGCTAAAATATCTTCTGTAACCTTAGGCACCAATGAAATGTCACACTTTAGTTGGGTTATAAATTTAATAAGGAATATCCTTGTTGTTGGTTAAGAGAGCACATCTGGATTTATTTATTCATGTGTTATGTAACAGGAGAATGTGTGCTGTCAATCAAACCGAGAGAGACGAATGAGGGCATGGAACTGAACTTCCAACAGGTAGGTGTTATGTAAGAGAAATGGACATTGTGAATGTGTGTGTGTGTTTGGAGAGAGAGGTGTTTGCATACCTTCAGATTACCTATCACTTGTAATGTGTGTGTGTGTGTGTGTGTGTGTGTGTGTGTGTGTCACTTGGCTATTATGTGCCCAAACACTGGTGTTATGACCAATGCCTATTGTGAGCCGCTCTTGGAGTCTTTCTGAAGTGGCTTAGACGTCTGGGATTATGTTTGCACTCAACATACTTTATTCAACTCTGAGTCTGTCAAAGAAAACAGACTTTTCTTTTTTTTTTACAAGCCTCATTCTTTCTGCTGAAAAGCTGCTCTGCTGTTTGACTGTTTACCTTTCAATGAATGAATGGATATATGAACTGCACACATATGCAAACTAATAATACAGGGATTAATCATGTCACCTGATTGTTTTTTTTTTTGGAGATAAATTGTCTGCAATATCACAAATGATGTCAAGAAATATTTTTTTTGTGTTGTTATTGTTGTTGCTAAAATCTAACTAAAATTTGTTCTTCATTCTTCTGATCTGTGAACACAGAACATGAGCGATGCCATGGCAGTCTTGCCCAAGTTGTCTACAGGCCTGGACGTGAATGTACGGTTCACAGGGGTGTGTGACTTTGAGTACACGCCGGAGTGCATCGTCTTTGACCTCTTGGACATTCCCCTTTACCACGGCTGGCTGGTTGATCCCCAGGTAAGAGGCCTTCACACACACACACACACACACACACACGCACACACATACACACACACACACACACACACAGCGTACACACACACACACAGACAGATACACACAGACAGATACACACGTACATACACACACACACACACAGACACACACACACACACACACACACACACGTACATGTACATACACATAGACACACACATAACTCAGACTTGGGTGCCAGTTGGCAAAGCCTTACTGAATGTGTGATGTGTAAACTATGTTAAATTAAAAACACTCCCACAGTGATGGCTGGATGAAAAGTGTTTCACAATATCCGTTGTTTTCATTAACTGACTTTCATCACATTGTTGCACACACACACACACACACACACACACACACACACACACACACACACACACACGAAATCAAACAACAATGAATTCTGCTAAAATATTGGTGTGACCTGATAAAATATTGTCACATTTGACAACAGTAACTCCTCATAGACTTTGAAACAGCACGAGGCTGTAGAGGTAGAACTGTGTTGTTGGTTTGCGCTGACATTTACAGGAGCTCAAGTGTAAGCACACAACGCCCACCATGTGCTGTTTTTCAGTGGGAGGCCAAGCTGATTAGTTTTACATCAAGAACGCTGGCATCAATACTCTTACTGTAGGCCTGATAATCCAGTTTCTATTTTTATTGTTGTTTGAAAACAAAGAAATAGTCCTTGCACATTCATAGAAATGTTTCAAAATATGTCTTATGCTGTGAAGACATTTGAAATGCGACCGGAACTTGGAAAGAACAGTTTTATGAGTCAGATGAAAGAATCGTCACAGAAATCTGTATGTGGGAAGAAAAAGAATCTCTTTATGATAATGACAAGAGAATTCTAAAAATAGAACCAGAATAATTCAACTGGAATGCACTTTTAGGACACTAATTTGTTCCTGCAAAGCACCGGGCTACCTCTCATACATATTTGTTTAAACTTTTTATGAACATGAAATATAAACACGTATTTCATCTTGATGAGTATATAGCATGTTAACTAACATTACAAATGCCTTTATTGATCTTTGATTATTTGCATATTGCAGTGTGCTTTTCTTTTTTTTTTTTTTTAACAAGTGATCTCATTGCCTGTTTGCACTGAGAGCTTCCAACGCAGTGATCCACAAATGCTGGAGTATAATGCTACTTGTAGAAAACTATTTAGCCAAGGAAATTAAAATGAGCATCTCTTCATGTTGGTATGAAAGAGTCCTTCAGGTTAAAATGGCAGAAACAGCTGCTATGAAATGCCTTTACCATAGGGCTAAGGATAGGATTATATTATCTTGCTTCCTATTTTTTGTTTTATTGTAGTGACCGCTGTTAGTATGTGGTGCTGTTGGGGGTCACTATCTCATTCTCAGGTCTAGGACATCAGCTGGACCAATCTAATGCCTTCGTTTCAGTTGTCTGGCCACAGCCTGTCTTTGCAGTCAGCAGATACCAGCAGATATGTCCGTTGTCTGGCACTTGCTGTCTCAGTAGTTTTTTTTTTTTTTTTTCTTTCTTTTCTTTTTTTTTCTTTTCCTTTGTGTCGAGAACAGTGGAAGTGTTAACCAGCGAGAGGTCATGCTGTTAATTTAACAGCAGTATCTGTAAACGCACGCCTGTTGTTGAGACATCACATCTTGTTTTTATTATCTCAAAAGGGAGAAATACTGTAACTGTTGTTGGTTACACACACCCTGTAGTGATAACAACAGAGACACAGACAGTTAAAGCTGTCTGACTAACTGTTTTTTGCTCTTTACATTAAAAATAGACGGCAACTCATTCTAAAGGACTAAAGGACTATCAGTTTTTGCACACTTAACTGAAACCTCTTTATCTCCAGCGCTATGACGATAGAACCTTCCATTGACCAGCAGATCTTATAGGAGGGTTAAAACCAGTGAGGCTCTTCTTAGCAAGGCTATGCTAACTTAAGGGGATTTTTGAATGCCAGTGTTAAGCCACCTGGATGCATTTCAAGGGGATATTGTAATCATTGATATACTTTTTTTAAAGGAAAATACTGGAGTAAGTTTAAACATGGCCCTGCTGCACGAGCCTTCTAACAGCAATATATTTCGCATGAAATTAAAGAATTCCGAACAGCATAGACCTAACGCGAACACGAAACACTTTACATTGAGTCAATGTAACCTCAGATCTTACTTTCGGTTTCCAACAGTCAGGTCCCATTGATTCAGTGTAAAGTGCCTGTTTGCTTCTGCGTTCGCATTCGGTCTGTGCTGTACCAAGTTATTTTGTTCCACTCGCTAACTAGCACATTTAGCAAGCTCTTTCAACAGGGCTATGCTTGAATTCACTCCGGTATTTTCCTTTAAGCTCTGGTTGAAATGAGTTTGCATTTTTACTCTTCTGGTTGAAATGAGTTTGCATTTTACTCTCTCCACGACAGGTGTAGGGGAAGAATGTGGTGTGTGTGGGGTGGGTAGAACCATGTGGGTAGAACCATGTGATCCGAGAGCTGTTCTACTTTAGTTCTCTCTTCTGTGGAAAAGAGAGCAGCACTCGGTGGTTTCAAACCACATCCAGCAACAATATAATCTAATTAGGCTGCATCATCACGGCAGCTTTATTTATTTATTTATAGAAATAAGGACAGGTGTCCAATTTGATGTTATAGTGGGCAGGCCCATGACAGTCTATCAACATTTTGGTTTGGAGAAAGCGTAGAATTGGATCTTCCTGTATGTACAGTATATTAGCATTTCTGTCACTAGAATAGAGTGCTTGACAGAGCACTCATACACACTGTCAACAACCACACGTCTGCCTTGTGTCCTTTAAATAGAAAGAGCAGTTTAGACTGTACAAAGGCCTTCCATATTCACTCAGGATGTGCAGAGCTGTATGTTGATGACCGTGTGTGTGTGTGTGTGTGTGTGTGTGTGTGTGTGTGTGTGTGTGTGTGTGTCTCTAATCAGAGTCTAGAGATGGTGTCGGCTGTGGGGAAGCTGAGCTATAACCAGCTGGTGGAGAAGATCATCAACTACAAACACTCCTCCGACAGCAGCCAAGTCAGTGAAGGTGCGGAAGCTTATCCCCTGCTTTACACACACACACACACACACACACACACACACACACACACACACACACACACACACACACACACACACACACACACACACATGCACCCTCTTGCAACAGCAGCCAGGCCAGTGGAAGTACAGAAGCTTATCACTTGCTTTTCAAAATTACACACACACACACACACATGCGCGCACACAGTCAGATGGTCACGTCAGTGAATTGCTGAGCTACGGCTTATCACCAGCTTTATCTACCAGCAAATGCAGACCCACACAGAGACAGACATAAAGGCATAAGCAGTCCCATCACACAGACATACAGTCAGGGTTCCCACGGGTCAGGGAATTTCTGGAATATCAGGGAATTTCATCAAAGGCTGTTCCAGTTACCATTTTGCTTGCAAAGTCAGGGAATATCAGGGAATTTCGTTATGTGTATCACCACATGTCCTTCTATCTGGTTTCTCAATATTTTTCAAATGAACTGGAATGAATTTACACTCTGATTGCCATTTAAGTGTTAGGAAGTAAATACAAGGGAGGACATTAGGACTCGCTCAATCATTTATTTTACGGGAGGTCATGGAAATTCTGCTGTTTGGTCAGGGAAGGTCATGGAAAAATCAGGGAATTTTAACTCTGATCTGGAGTGGGAACCTTGTACAGTATGCACACACTTACAGTACATACACACCTTACATTCTTTCCTCTCTCATCTCTGCTGAATCAACACTCAGCTATCAGCCCCTACTGGGCAAGGAGACTGGGCCAGATCTGGGCCAGGTCTGGGCCATGATGGCACCAGATGAGAGCCAAGTCTGAGGTGCGTTCAAATTCGCCTAACATAGTGAACGTTCGTGAACATAGGCGAACAGGTTGCAAATCCTAGGAAGTTCCTGGCTAACGTTAGCGAACGCAGACGAACGGTCTGAAAAGGTAGTGCTCCGCTAACAGTCCTGTAGGTTGGATAGCAAAAGATGTGTGACCCGATTGGAAATGAATCCCAAAGAGCTTTAAATGCTGTCAGTATGTCTCACAACAACTTTGTCTCTCATTAATAGCCCCCTCCTCTACTCTGTTTGCCATTAGTGTTTACAGTTTAAAACGAACATTCTGCAATATTGTTCAAATTCCATTGGTTAATGCGAACATGTTTGCAACGAGCGTTCGTTTATGTTAGATGAATCTGAACGCACCTCTGTTCTTGCAGCGGCTGCTTTGCGGGCGTGGCTCCCCTCCTACACAAGCGCATGGGCTCATATGTCAATCCCAGCGTGCTCCTCAGCTGCTCTCTGACCCACTTAACAGTACCGTACCACAGCCATACTGTACTTCCACCAGAATAGCCACACGAGGAGTCGGATCAATAGTGAAGTCATGATTATTTAATATACTTATTCAACAACTTTGGAAACCAATGGCTGTTATGTAACTCCAAAACAACGACTGGTTTAAAAGCACATTTTAAATTATGCATATTTTTTTATGTACATATTGTTTATTTTAGAATGGAAATTTTGTCCCCTTGGGACAAATAAATCTGTTCACATATTCTGTCAAGGCAATTCAATTGATGTCATTAGCTGTAAGGATTGTCTTTGAGTTACTGATTTAAAAAGGTAAATTAACGGTCTATAACGGTTTATTTATACAAAACCCAAACAAAACAAACAACATTTTTATTTGTGGCTGCCTGTAATCCTGTGATGGTGTTTCTATGTGCTGGTCATTCCTCCCTCTGCTCTACAATGAGTAGTGTTGAGGCACAGACGCCTTTTGTTTACTCATCACATGACTCACTTCTCTTCTCTTCTCTCCCTCCATCACTCCTTTTCTTCTTCCTGTCATCCTCCCCTCCCCGTCCACTGCTTTCCATCTGTGATCTCTCTCTTTCTCTCTATCTGTTTTTCCTTTCTTTTTTTCCATTATTTCTCTCTCTTTTCTGTCTTTTTTTCCTTGTCTTTTTTTGTTTCTTCTCTTCTGCCACTTTTTTCATTCTCTCTCTCTCTCTCTCTCTCTCTCTCTCTCTCTCTCTCTCTCTCTCTCTCTCTCTCACACTCTCTCTCTCTCTCTCTCTCTCTCTCTCTCTCACACTATCCCATCATTCCTCTCTTATAGGTTTGGTGGCAGAGCAGTTCCTGGAAACCACGGCGACGCAGCTGTCCTATCACGGCCTGTGCGAGCTCAACGCCACAGCCAAAGAGGGCGAGTTGTCTGTGTTCTTCAGGAACAACCACTTCAGCACAATGATCAAGCACAAGGTGAACACTTGGGGTTGTATTCTCCCATGTGCTAAAGTCTAAAAAGTGCTTTGTGCAGGCTTAAACGCATGGAGATAAGCACCTTTTTAGACTAGAGAATACCGGACTTACTGTTTGTCTCTCTGTGGCTCTATGGCGGTGGGTGGCAGAGGTGTACAAAGAAACATCCTTAATGTAAAAGAAAACCTAGTAACAGCATGAAATTGCATCATTAGCATGTAGTTGTGTCGGAAAGATTTTTTGTATGACCTTTATGTAGCTAGATTACAGCAAAAACAATGTCCCTTTAACCTTCTGAATTCTGGAGACTTTCACAACTCCTCACCCTTATTTCCAGGAAATAGCTACTGTAGGCAGATGCAGTGCAGGTGCTCATAGTGATGTCAACAAAGCCTCTAGAGTTTCAGTTTTGTAGAATTAAAACCTTTATGGATGCCTTTAGTAACACTTTTACTTCCCTTTTATTTTCTGGAAAATGTATTGCTATGATTGGGGTCCATATGCATACAGTACGTCTTTTTGTTTTTGTAAAAGTGTGTGTATGTGTATTTATGACATTTACACACCATACATTCACGATCATGCACATTAAAAAATTACATGTACATATATCACACTCAATATAGCGAAAGGCACAAGTTGATCCCATGGATTCAGTTGCCTTCCATTTATCAGAGATGCATCTAAATTTGTACATTTGTTATTTAATGTGTTGTCTTCAGGCTTGCAATAGACTCCCAGTGTTTTACTTTACAACGTAATACTTTTTGACCTTTTGTGACCTCTGACCTGTGTTTGACCCCAGGGGCATCTGTACCTGCTGGTGACGGACCAGGGCTTCCTGCAAGAGGAGAGCTTGGTGTGGGAGAGCCTGCACAACGTGGAGGGCGACGGGAACTTCTGCGACTCAGACTTCCGCTTGTGTCACCCTCCGCAGCGCGGCGCTGCTTCGCCCACCGCCGCCGCCCCCACCCCCCAGCAGCAACAGCAGCAGATTGACCAGGTACACAGCAGCAGCCAACAACTACAGCACATTACTCTGGCCTCTGGTAGGGTTGGAGTATGCTTGAAAATCCTTTTGGAAATTATTCCATGCGTATTTAAAGGTACACTAACAAACTCTTGCCACTGTTTGAGGTATTCATTTCATCGAATTGATTTGGTACCATTGCCAAATGTGTTTAAATGATGTGTGCAGTCATATGAAGGGAGGATAAATGCTTTTTATTATAAGTTTTATTCCCGCAAGCCATGAGGATGCATTAGACACTAAAACCATACTATCCTCCAGCCAACTTGGCACAAACATTTTTTTATATCCGCCTGGCACTCGCATCGTCCCTAGCCCATATGGTTTCTTTCTGACTCCCTCTTCTTCTTCAAGACTAGATAGTGTGTTTATTATTCCGAGAGGAATTAGTTTTTGGCCTTTACAATCTCACATGTGCAAATACCTAGTGATCAGATGATGTCATTTAGCTACTGCTAACACCTCCTTGTTGTCTTGTGCTTCATGAACTGTAGCCTAAATTCCTGCGTCTACCACGTCTCATTTATGGATGTGTTTAAAAAATAAATAAATAAATAGCAGGGCTGCAAAAAAAAAAAGACAATTAAGTGGCACTGAAAGCAAAAGCAGTTTCTGCATTTCCAAATGTCTGTGTAATTTTATTTAATTACTTAATCAAATCTAAATGAGACCATAGCAAACCATACACCATACATTTTTTTCACTGCGTACTACTAGCTGAAATAACCAAACGGTCCTCTAAAAGTGTGACGCAAATATAACACCCCCACCTGTGCCCACCAACCTACGATAGAAGAAAATTTCAGGCTCAGGATTTTTTGTCGCTATCAGCCCTGTGTGTGTCCTTTTGACATGTTGTACAAGGTTTTTATTGTAATATTTATTGTCTTATTTATTTGTATACCTTTTTTTTAATGTTTTGTACAATGTCAATAAACAAAATCAATCAATCAATCAATCAATCAATCAATCGATCAATCACACACTTGTTTCTCCCTAATTGTGTGTGTGTGTGTGTGTGTGTCCCCGGTCAGGACTACCTGGTGGCCATGTCGCTGCAGCAGCAGCAGGGTGCGGCCCCTGGGCCCCTGAGTGACCTGGAGTTGGCCAGGCAGCTCCAGCAGGAGGAGTACCAGCAGCAGCAGCAACAGCAACAGCAGCAGCAGCAGCAACAGCAGATGGCCTCTGCATCCTCAGCACAGCAGGTACAATATGTTGGTGGTTAGTGAGGTACCCCTTCCACTGTAAAGCGCTTTGGGTGTCTAGAAAGGCGCTATAGAAATCGAATGTGATGGTGTTGTTGTTGTTGTTGTTGAAAACGGAAGCATCCGACCTAAAACATTCTGCCTTGTATGGTCTGTGTGCAGTCATTGACTATGCATGTGCATGCAGCTTTTAAAGTGAAAGTCTTAAGGAAGTCAAGAGAATTCAAAATCTTTGTCAAGGCTAGGCTTAATGATATAAATGGTGTTTATGCTCCTCCTTTTGTGGATTTAAGGAGCATTTAGAGAAGAAGTTTTACTATAAGTTTTACTTTCTATAAGTTTTACTTTCAAGACCCTGTGTGCCCATCAGTGAAGGTTTTTTGAAGTATAAAATTGTACATATCTCCAATAGTGTAGCACACAGGATCATATCCTTGCTTAATTGTTTTTGATGGACACAATTTTTTGACTATTTATTACTCATGTTGCAGGAAGAAACTAATCATTGCATATCAGTTTTATTTTCATATGAAAAATATGTTGCCTCTGTTACGGCAACAAATCTAATATGGTCTTAATTTCACTGTCTTTTCAGGGGAGAGGCCAAGCAGGAGCCCAGCAACCCCGGCGGCGGGAAAAAAAAGACGATTCCGACTGTATCTTATTGTAGGGACCTCGATGCCATTCACACCACCTCACCTGTGCCCTCCAAATGCTCGTCTGCTCTTGCGAGCTAAGCCAAGGACATTGCAAGTGCACACACACACACACACACACACACACACAGACATACAGACTTTTGCACACTTGGCACGCTCACGCACAGCACACTCATGTTCGCATACTCAGGAGACCCCATTCTCCTCTGTGTGGTCATCTTAATGCCAAACCCAGCCATCATCCTCCTACCTGTTATGCCATCATTCCTTATCCACAATGCCAACAACACACACCGCACCCTCTGCTCACGTCATTGCCATCTCACTCCACGCCACGGGGGCGCAGCAGAGAGCACGCTCGCTCCAAGCTGAAATGTAATGTGGGATTTAAAAAAAAGGAACATTTGAAGTAGCACCTCTTAAATGCGAGGCTTGATCAGCAAGTGACTAACTGCCATAAGCTGCTGCTATTGAGCCCTTACACTGCCTGCATCTCTCCCTGTCTCACACATCCTGGCCTGAATGGAGAACTCTCTTTTTAAGCGGTCCAGTTTGGTGGTGGTGGTTAAGGAAAATGTTAGCAGTGTGACAAGCTCGTGCCTGAAGAGTAGCTGTGTTTTAAATCTGAGATAACCTGATTAAGACATAAACTTTATTGTGTTCTTGACTGTTAAGTGATAAATGGCAAACGTAACTGTAATGGTATTTTTATTTCATGAAGTTCACCCCAGCTAGTGTTTGGAGAAATAAAGAAAGCCAGAGATCCTAGAAGGCAGTCACTCAGTAAGGCAGACACACCAACCTTCCCAAATGAGTAACCTCACCGCACTCTAATCAGCTCCCATAATGCACCTGTGCTCCCCAATACCAGGGAATATTTTTACCGTTTAAGGACATTGGTGAGGGTCAGTGCTGAAGTGAGCATGTGTCAAGAAAAGGGCTTGTCCGAGTGTCCCGGAGGACAGTGTGGACCACCTAGGCTTCCGTAGTTGAAGGTATGAGCCAGATGACTGGAGAAGGGGCTTGGTCCTCTATTATGTGCACTCTCGGTGTGCTACTCGCATCTGTTGTGAAAAACTATTTTGTCAACCAAATGGATGTTGAAACACTGATACCAATAACGTGGTAATGTGTGTTCTTATTTCATGATTGTGTCTCTTTCATTTAGACTTTTTTTTTTTTGTTTATTTGTTTTATCTCACTTTTATGTAATTTTCAATCTTTCGTTCTTTCTATTGGTGTTTCAACAGCAAACGTAGTGAAGAATGTTGGTATACTGAATACAAATGTGTTGCTGTACACAAACTGATGCAGTGGTCACAAACAGGTGAGGCTGGGCCTTAACACTACAGACGGGGGTTGAAGCTGTCCACTGGCCAGATGTCTGCCAGTCAGTCTGAGTGACTTGAGCGCCCCCTGTTGTTTATTTTAGGCCGGTCTAAACTGGTTACTATGTCTTAATAATCATTGTCTCACTCTATTTAATTTGTCACGTTCCTATCAGTAAATACAATTGGAAAAAAGAAAAACCTTGTGTTTTTTTCATGCATCATTACTTGGAATGTGAAATATACAGCATACTACAAATTGTCACACTGTTAAAATAATTGCCTAGCTCAACATTTTATTATTTTTGTTTGCCCCAAAAAATAATTTAGAAGGATTTTTGTCATTGTACTTCTTAAAAAGAAGAAGAAAAAACTGAGAAGTGAGCAATGAAACCAGTTACACTACCCACAATGTTTGTCATATACTGTACCAAGGCCAATACCATAGGTCTACTTTGAATAACATATTTGCTTTTGACCTGGAAAGGTATCTGAAATGGTGCCAGGGGTATTTTGACAGGGCATTAACTAGCCTATACTTACCAATATCCTTTACTACTAAGGACTAGATAAATGTTGGCATCTCTCATTCCATCTAAACCTACTCTGCTTAAAGCAGTGGTTCTCAAAGTGTGGTCCGCGAGCAAGCTCAAGTGGTCCGCAAGAGGATTTCCAAAAAATATGTGAATTTAGTCTCTTTCTCACTAAAATGATTTGAAAGCCAAAGAGGGTTTGTTCAATGAATAATATGAAGCAGACCTGTAATTTATATTACATGTTAAAACTTAAAGCAGTCTGAATTTTAAGTGCCCATAAATGCCAATTTGTAATTGCCTATTGATTTGGTCAAAGGGTAAGGGGTGGCAGTATGTGACTTGGAGAGGGGGGTGCGAGGATAGGTTGTCCCTGACAAATATTTTTTGGGCAAAGTGGTCCTCAGTCTGAAAAAGTTTGAGAAACACTGGCTTAAAGGTATTAACTGGCAGTCAGTCCTGGGAAAATGTCCTTTAAACAAGGTAAAACACTGTGACCTTTCACTGATTGGGGTAATAAATTAGAATAGCTCTATCTACTGTTCTAAAAATAAGCAAGAATGTTCTGAGATGGAATTCTTGATAAACTTAATGGTGATTTGACTATGGTCTCCGATAGCTGGTACATTGACCTTCAATGCCACAATAAGTTGTTCATAGAATAATCCAAGACTGTCCATACTTGTAAACAGTGTTTCTACATGTATGTCTCTTATAACCATTCTCAAAAGGTTCACAATGTATGTACAATAGTTACATAAACTTTAAGTCTGCAGCAAAGCAACACATTTCAGTCAAAAGAGAAAGGTGAGACAAGATGGCACATATATACAGTATATACCATTAGTTTATTTACATTACGACATAACGTCTTCCTTTAAATACAGTTCTACCCATGCCTCAGATCAGCTTCCCCCCCAACAGACATGTAGCTTAGCAAGTACTTAAAAAAGTCAGGTACAGCTGATTTATTGCATCTCTTGAAATGATGTTATTAAAACATGCAAAGCCAAAAAATAGAATATATAATAAGAAAATATATAATTAAAATGAAAACAAAAATGATCTGAAGGTCAGGGAAGGAGGAAAGGAAAGAAGGAAGGAAGTAATATGAAATGAAATGAAATGAGTAGCGTTGTCTGGCTTAGCACAGACACTGGTTCAAGTGACTTAGCTTTAGTATCCTATTTCTACCAATCATTAATAAATTTTCATCATGGCTACTCCAATGCTAAATGCTAAAACATGTGCAGTCCAAACCTGGAGCTTTTTTAATGTGTTTTGATCAAGTATTATTTATGTTGTGCTATAGCTATTTAGGAAGTGCCACAAGAAAGTGCAAATGAGTGGGACAAAATGATCTGTAAATACTGAATCTTGTACATTCATGTTCAAATGTAGGTATATATCTAGATTTAGTATTTTCATCAATGGTTGAAAGTGCTCTACTTTTGTAACATGTAAAAAAAAAAAGAGGAAATCTTAAAAGAGTAGCCTAGCCAGTGCCTGTTACGGCTGTGGTTTCAAATGCTGACGTTAAGACAATATCATACTAATACATTGTATTAATAATTCCTGCGGTAAAGATGGTATATTTTATATGTAAGGCTGCATCAAGACACTGGATGGAAATGAAGATATTCCTCTCTTGAGCCAGGGAGTCTTCGAAGCATCAGCAGATTAGGAGGTTAACGTGGAAGTGACACCTAAACAATAAATAAGAGGTTTATTCATACCAACTCACCATTTTGACGTTTGTCTATTATACACAGAATACCGTAAAATGATCAAAAAAAAATAAAAAATACAGCAATAATGTGTTCTCCACTACAGCAATAATGTGTGCTCCAAACAACATGGCACACTTTGTACACAGTCCTGAGACTCTAAAATTGCACACATAGTTGCCTGAGTAGAATGGCAAACAATATTCCTCTAATGAACACATTTCTTCATGGGAAGGAAAGGGAGTGGTGGCATTTGTTTGAGCTGGAATTGTTAGCAACTGTTTGCCAAAATTGCCTGGCTCTCACTTTACCAGAGTCTAAGTCATATTGTTACAAAGGATACAGAAAAGAATACTGTTCCTTTCACAAGTCAAATAGGTAAAAATATGTCATAAACCAAAGAGTGTTTACCATAGACACATTTCATGGCATAGCAGCAGGACTGAGATCAGGTTAAGTGTTATGGATGGTGATATCTTCCCAACATCTTATCCTGAAGTCCCTCTTGGCACAAAATACTGTGGAGTATTGGAGGAAAAACAAAACGACAACAAAAAAAACTTAGATTTTTGAATTTCAGCTTCATTGTCTCATTTATAAGTCACTATAAGCATTACCATATTATTTAAATGAGTAAAAGTAAAAGCCAGATCAGAGGCATCATGCTCAGTAGTTCACTACAGCTTAAAAAATGGCACAAGAAAGGAGATCACTCACAGAAAGCAAAGTGGAGATGCTGGAAACAGATGGCACCACTCTGAAGTCTTCCTTGAAGTTGCAATTTGACAACAGATGGTATGTTTTGGATTATGGCAGTCAGCAGGCTTTTTCCTTATATCTACTGGGGCATCAGTGACTCCTGAGAAGGCTTTTTTTTCACTTGCAGCAGTAACTGGGAACTTATCCGTTTTCAACGACAATGTGTTTGATCTGTACTTGTACTCATATTATCCGATGACTGTAGGACATCTGTTGGTTTTGCATATTTCGCAGAGGGAATGGTAGAGCATTGTGGTGGCAAGGCTGTGGCATCAATTGGATTGGTAGAGGATTTTAAAGCTTTGTTCCTTGAACCAATCTCTGGGCAGTGTTACATAGCGATTTGGGTTATTTTTTATTCTGCTCTGCAGACAGTAGACTTGAGCATTTCTCTTAAAAAAAATTGCGGCTGACAATGTTAACAAAATTGTCTAAATCTAAAAAATAACTCTGACCTAACTTATGTACTGTGTACAATCATAGAAACAACATTTACATTTAATTTCTTGTACGGTGGAAGTCCGTTCTACAAATAAAAATGTACAGTAAAATGAGAGTATTTATAATCTGAATAAAATATTTTGGATGAGACAGGACGAATGAAGAATAAAATGAGCTTAAAAATAAGAGAATCTTCAAAATAAGTTTAAAATTTTAACAACAAAGTCTCAGCCAATAATACAAATATAAGCAAAGGCCCGAAGCAACCACATGCAGAGCAGAATGAATGAATGAATGACATATATTTTTTTCTTCTTCTTTTATCTAAGCAACTAATGAACACTGCATTGGAGGCAGAGTGAATGCCATCCCATCTTCGGAGCAACAGTTCCTGCCTGATGCCAGTGCCTTCAGGGCCATCGTCAGCTCATCCATACACAGCCCACCGTGCTCTCCAGCAGTGTAGCGGCGACCAAAGCTGGGGGAGTAGGACGTGGAAGAGTAGGATGTGGAGGAATACCCCGAGAATCCAGAACCTCCAGTGGCATCAAAGCTACCCCGTCTGGAACCTGACCTTGAGCCGGTTCTTGAGCCTGATCGAGAGCCAGAAGCGGAACCGGAGCCGCTGATACTGTAGGGGCTGTAGAGGCCTTTGCTTGATTGAGAGGAGGCCTCCAGCAAGCGCAGGCCGGTTCCTTCCTCAATCATGCTTCTCTCCATGGCGTCCTTGTAAGAGATCTTTAACTTTGTCTTGGGACAGGTGAGGTATTTGGAGTAGGCACTGACGTCTCGCAGTTTCTGTGCAGTCCGTGCGTCAAGAGTTCCTTTCTTTACAGCATCATCAATCGCTACCCGTCCTTGGACCTCTGGTTCGATCAGGCCACCTGTAAGGTACTGGACTTCAAGGAATCGCTGGCCAGCTTCATAGTAAAGCCAGCCCTTCTTTAAGGCTTGAGCGGCAGACATTTTTGTTTTTGTTCTGGGATCCTCAAATCCGTTGTAAGCTTTCTGGGCCAGGTTTATGCGGTCGACCATGATCTTGTCCACGAGCCCTTTTTCTGTTGCGTCGGTAACGGAGAACCTTTCGCCAGTGTTTGGGTCAATGATTCCGCCTGTACAAGCCTGTGCCTCCAGGAGCCGTTGGCCAGTGATATTGTCCACCAGGTTCCTGTGCATGGCTTCTGTGACAGAGACTTTTTCTAAGGTGTCTGTGTCCAGGATTCCTGCCACTGGGCCAGTCTCCTCTGTTGGATCATTCCAGGTGGTTGCAGGTGTTTTGATTGAGGGAGTTGGGCTGGAGTAGGATGAGGTGGATCCAAATGAAGATGAGCGAGAACGGAAGCCACTCATGTTTCCTGAGAGCATGTCGGCAAACTCTGTGATTGACAGCGTGCCAGCTCGATACTGATCTAAGGCAGACTTGTCTATGAGCCCTTTGGAGATGGCATCATCAATGTCATATTGGCGTCCAGACCTACGATCGATAATCATGGACTTTACAACGCCGTCAGAGGAGGAGATGGTGATTTCTTCCCACTCACATTCTTGTTCTGCAAGCTCCAAGTAAGTTTGATGGTCAATCAACCCTTTACGGTAGGCTTCATAAACAGACATCTCTTTACCAGTCTCAGGATCCACAATCACCACTCTACGTTTGCGGACAGATGATTTGGAGGATGTCTTTCTCTCTCGTTTCTTCTCTTTCAGTGGCAGGAGGATAAGTTGTGTCTCGGGGTCAGTCATGCACCTCTCCATCAGCTGAAGATAGGTAAGATTCTCCTCAGTGTTGGGATCAAAGAAGCCTTTGGTGTCATCAGAGGGGTCTGTGAGGATGTCGTTCATCTCCATGTCGAACAGGCCACGCTTGTAGGCCGTCTCCACTGTCACACGATGACTCTCCTCAGGGTCGATAATTCCACCTGTGGCTATCTGGGCCTCCAGGAGACGGACTCCGTGGTCTTTCAAGATCAGCCCCTTCTTCATCGCTTGGAAAAGAGAAATCACCTTTCCTGAGTATGGGTCCTTGTAGCCAGTCACAGCTCTTTCTGCAGACAGTAGCTTGTCTTTAAACTCTGGACCGACGATTCCCATTTTTACAGCTTCGCTGACATTAAGCCTTAGGTTTTTGATTGGATCAATGACATATCCTGTTGCTGCTTGTGCCTCAAGAAGCTCAAAAGCAGTGCCTGGTCTGATCATGTTCTTTTTCATTGCCTGGTAGATTGATAGACGGTCTTTGGTAGACTCTACGTAAACTCCAGCAATACAGCTTGTGCCAATTAGGTATTTCTGGATGTTTTTGTTGATGTCTTCAATTGAGACGATACCCTGCATGAGCTCATCATAGGTCTTCTGATCGATGATTTGTGAGCGGAGCAGCTCATCTATTGTGACCTGCTTCCTAAGGCCCTTGAAGAGAAGTCCTTTATCAGCAAGAGACAACAAGGCCAGGCCACTGTCTTTGTCTAATTTGCATCGTTTCAGTAGCTGAGCATATGACACTTTCTCATCTGTAGCTGGGTCCACAAATTCATTGACATCTGTGCTTGGATCTGACAGTCTGTCAAACATCTCTTTGTTGATGTAGCCACGCTGAGTAGCAACCTCTGTTGGTAGGTGGAAGCTGTATTCTGGATCCACAATGCCACCGGTTGCAACTTGAGCCTCCATGAGTTTCAGGGCATAGTCCTCAGCCACCAAGTCTTTCTTCATTGCCTGGTAAAGGGAAATAACCTTCCCACTATAAGGATCTTTGTAGCCTGTAACTGCCCTCTCAGCTGACAACAGTTTGTCATGGGTTTCAGGACCAACCAGGCCTTTGCGTACAGCTTCATCAACTGTCAGCATTTCATCTTTCACTGGGTCAATCATGAAGCCTGTCGCTGCCTGTGCTTCCAGAAGACTCATAGCCACATCAGGCTTGATTAGGTTCCTCTTCATGGCTTGATAAATATTGACTTTGGTGAATGTGTCAGAGATCACACCTGCTATACAGCCAGTGCCGAACAGATACTGCTTGACAGTCGACATCTCCATGACTTCACGGATGGTTTTCTTGCCAGCTTTCAGTAAGTTGTAAGTTTCTAGATTTATGATGCGAGCATTATACAGCTCATCAATGGTAATCCTACGCCTGATGACATCACAAGACATGGTCTGCTCTGTCTTAACAGTCTCCCTGTGCTCGATTATCTCAATGACAATTATGACCATTCTTTCTTTTGTTATCATTCCAGTTCTATATTGCTCAAGAAGTCTGCGCTTTTCGTCGTCAGGGAGGAGGTTGGATTGCATGACTTCCCACAAGGACATTTCCTTTCCACCAATGCTTTGCGGAAGATCAACTGTGGTGGTTGTCAGGTCTGTCTGAGCCTGCTCCTCTGTGTAGACGTAGGACTTCTCTTCCTTGGGAGGTGCCTCCGCCTCAGCGAGTTTCAGGAGATGCACACCTGTGTCTGGATCTTTCATGCATTTTTCCTTCAATTGCTTGTAAGTGGCACTCTCGCCTGTGCTCGGATCAGTGAAACCCATGACATCACCTGTTGGGCTGGCAAAAGATTTGGCAACTTGCTTGGTGAGATAGCCCCGCTGAACAGCTACATCATTGGGGACACGATGGTTGTTCACTGGATCAATGACGCCCCCTGTGGCCACTTGTGCTTCCAGCAGAGGGATAGCATGTTCTCGCAAAACAAGCTGCTTCTGCATGGCTTGCAGCAGTGAGATCTTGCTACCTGTGTAAGGGTCTTTATAGCCAGTCACTGCTTTTTCTGCTAACAGAAGTTTTTCATGAAGCTCAGGGCCAACCACGCCAGCCTTTACGGCATCATCAACGGTAAACTGCTGATTCTTTACAGGATCAATGATGAATCCAGTAGCTGCTTGTGCTTCCAATAGTGAGAGGGCTGTATCTGGAGTCAGCATTTTCTTTTTCATTGCCTGGTAAACACCAAGCTTCTCTTTAGATTTCTCCAAGAAGATGCCACCGATGCAATCACTACTTTGCAGATATTTTCTCACAGCATCAGTTTCTCCAATGTCTTTGGGTTTCTTTTTGCCTTGCTGCAGCTGGTCATATGTTGACTTATCGATGATTTTGGATTCAAACAGGGAGCTGGCTGTTACAGGGCCTCTCAGACCCTCAAAACTGGCCTGTGTTTTCTTTGTCTCATTCTCATCAATCATTGTGATCACAATCTTCATGATTCTCTCGATGGTGAATTGTCCACATCTGTACTGACGGATCAGTTCAATTCTCTGTTCCTCAGTGAGATATTCAGAATGGATAATCTCCCAGATGGTGACGTTCCTTCCTTTAAAGGGTCCTCTTTGCAGTTCCATTGTGGCCTGATTGAGTGCATCCTTTGTCTGAGCTTCGGTGTATTTGTGGTCCTCTTTTGACTTGATGGCTTTCCCTGACACTGGCAGCAATGGGAGTCCGGTCTGTTTGTCGGTGATGCATTTCTCCTTTAGTTGTGTGTATGTAACATTCTCCTGTGAACTGGGGTCATGGAATACTTTGCTTGTGTCAGATGGGGTGCTTAAGTTGCCCAAGTCCTCATTGAAATAGCCGCGTTTACAAGCTACATCCTGTGGAACACGGTAACTCTTGACTGGATCAACTATTCCACCAGTGGCTAACTGGGACTCTAGAAGTCGAATGCCTTGGTCTTTGGAGATGAGATCTTTGTTCATGGCTTCAAACACAGAAACGGTCTTTCCAGTGTAGGGGTCTTTGTATCCACTCACTGCTCTTTCAGCTGACAACAGTTTGTCGTGGAACTCTGGACCTACGAGACCTGACTTGACAGCCTCATCCACAGTCATTTTCTCATTTTTGACAGGATCAATTAAAAATCCAGTTCCAGCCTGGGCCTCTAGCATGTTCAGTGCAGGCTCTGTTCCAATGTAGCCTTTCTTCATGGCTTGGTAGAATGGCATTTTCTCCTTGGTGGACTCAACAAACACCCCAGCAATGCTGTTTGTACCCTTCAGGGCCTTCTTCACTGCGTCCATTTCAGCAATATCCTTGACTAAAGCTTTGCCATTGCTCAATTTATTGAACAGGTCTTTATTGATAACCTTAGACTCCAGCAGCTCTGAAGCAGTCACAGGGGATCGTATTCCATCAAAAGCCAGCTCTTTGCTCTTTTCTTTATCCTCCACAACTGTGATTACAATTTTGATGATCTTCTCGACAGTGATCTTTCCAGTCTTGTACTGTCGAATCAGTTCCCGCCTCTGTTCTTCCGTAAAGTACTCAGAGTTGATGACTTCCCAAATGGTCACAGTCTTTCCATGGAATCTTCCAAATGGAACAGTCACATTGGCCTTGCTGAGCACGTCTTTGGTCTCCTCATCTGTGTATGTGCCTTCACTCAGTGCTGCTTTTTCTGTAATGGGCAGCATGGGGAGTTTTGTTTCAGGGTCTGGTTGGCATTTCTCTAGCAACTGCTGATAAGTGAGGCTTTCCTTTGTGTCAGGGTCGATGAATCCCTTCTTGTTTTCTGGTGGGTTTGACAGAACTTTGCTGAACTCATCATCTAACTGACCGTGTTTAACTGCAGTTTGCAAAGGCACTCTATGATTGTTTACTGGATCAATTATTCCACCGGTTGCGAGCTGAGCATCAAGGAGTTTTGTGGCCTGGTCCTCAGCAATAAGTCCCTTTTTCATTGCCTCAAACACAGAGATTGTGTCACCAGTGAAGGGATCTTTGAATCCTGTTGCAGCACGCTCTGCAGATAGAAGTTTATTGTGGAGCTCTGGACCAACCAATCCCTCTTTGACAGCTTCATTGACAGACACCTTCCTGTTCTTTACAGGGTCTGTGATGAACCCTGATGCTGCTTGGGCTTCAAGAAGCATAATGGCTGTGGCAGGTGCAATCTTCTTCTCTTTTAGGGCTTGATAAATGCTCATTTTCTGGTTTGGTTCCACTATGAGACCACCAATGCTGTCTTTACCCTGCAGACACATTTTCACTTTGTCAGTTTTGCTAAGCTCTTGTACAGTAGTTTTTCCTTTCTTTAACTTGTCAAATTCTTTTTTGCTTAGAGCTCCAATGTCATGAAGTCTCTTGGCAGGAACCTTGCCATGGATTCCATCAAAAGACAGGGGTTCCTCTTCCTTTTTGACACCATCCACTTCTGAGCCATTAAGAACTTTCTTTGTTGCCCCCACCATGGTCATAGTCACTATCTCACTGTCAGGAACCTTGTCAGTTTGAATTTCGATTTCCTTAGTGCTGGATGATGGGGATTTTTGTGCACCCTCAAGCTGCTGGAGTTTCTCTCTCAGAGATTTGTTTTCCTCTGCAAGGAGCTTTTCTTGGGCAAGCTTCTTCTTTTCCAGCTCCTGCATCTCTTTCTGCTTGTTGAGCATTTCATTCTCAGCGTCTTTCTGCTTCTTAAGAGCAGCATCCATGCTAGCCTGCAGCTTTTTCTTTTCGTCCTCCATCTGTTTCCTCTGGCGTTCCTGCTCATCTTTGAGGGACTTGGCTTTCTTTGTTTCATCTTCCAGCTGTTTCTCCAGCTTTTTCTTCTCCTCCTCAATGGCCTTCTCTTTCTTCAGCAACTCTTCTTTTTCTGTAAGGAACGTCTTTTGCAAGATGCTCTTTTCCTGCTTAATCTGCTCTTGCTGGGCATCAGACATCTATTTTTAAAATAGAAACACAGAATTAGAACACGACACAGACAAGTGATTTATGAGTGGTTATTTGTAAGTTTGTGTTACTTATGCTAATTATAAAGTAGGTTACAATAGTTGGACACTCGTTTTTCATGGCAATGTGTTCCGTATATGTTATGGAAAATGCTGTTATTTTAAATTCTTCAATGTATCAATACAACTCAATAAGGTAACCAATTGATCTGAAAAACAAAATTGACATGGCCAATTAAACTTCAAACATGCTCATTGAATATGCAGTGAGAATCTCAAGATGCATGTCCACTCAAAACAAAATCAAGCGTATACCAAATACTTAGTAGCCTATTAACATTCAGCAAGTTTTCACATGCTACTTTAATTCACGCAACAAACAACAATTAGACAGACAAGGGCACTGGCTAAATATTGTTGTAATTAACTACGAAACGATTTAAAATTTCTTTGATTTTAAAAACAAATTCTTATTTTAACCCTGTATTTGAGAACCCAATTTCTCAACTGCAAATGATTTGAAAGCAGATTATTTGGTTTTTAGGATGAAATAACTATTCCATACACCACTGACACATTAAGTCAATAAAACAATGACCCACCTAGTGTATGTACTGTATATGCAAATCTGGGGTGAGGGCTACCAAAAAAAAAGGACTTGCAGAAAACCATGAAACTCGAGTGTCCCTAAAAACATTTTATCTATTGTATTCTCTAAGGTAGAATAACAATATAATATGAAGGTATTCATGAAATTGCTGGCTCTGTTAAATTATGTTGGCTGTCAGCAATTTACATGTCATGTTATAACACAGTTGGTTATTTCTTTCTAGGTATCTTTAACACCTAGAATTGAAGTCAAATTGAAGGTTAGATGTAATTGTAAACAATACCTCTTTTGACTTATTTTGTACATCTGTGACCTCTTTTTTCAGTTTTTCTTTGTCTTTCTCAAGTTTTTCTATAGCTTTGCGGAGGTCATCTGCCTCCTTACTGCTTTGGAGTCTCTGCACTTCCAGCTTCTCCACAACAGTGACTTTCTCAGATGTTTGCTTCTCTGTGTCCTCTAGGCGAATACGGATTTCATCGGCCTGTTTTTTATACTTCTTGGCCTCCTCGTCTGCTTTGGCCTGGGCTTTACTGAGCTGGGCGACCTGCTGCTTCAGTTTTTCTGCCTCAGCTGTGGCCTCACGTTGCCTTTTCCGCTCCTCTTCAAGGGACTTCTGGAAACCTTCTGTCTCCTGCTCCAATTTCTGTTGCATCTGATTTTTGTCCTTCAGCAGTTTTTGAGCCTCCTCCTGTGCTTTGTCTTTTGCTTTCTGTAGTTTCTCAGCCTCAGCTTTGAGTGTGGTGGCTTCCTGGAGGGCCTGCATTTTTTCCTGGAGCATTTTGTCTGCTAGCTCCCTCTGTTGGGCAAGGTCAGCCTCTGCAATCTCTCTCAGTCTGGCAGCCTCTTGGGCCTCAACACTGAGTCTTGCAGCTTCCTCTGCCAGCTTCTTCATGTTCTCAGCCTCCTCTTCCAGCAGTTTCTGTGTGTTCTCTTTGTCTTTCTTGTGGAGTTTTTTGTTTTCCTCCTCAATTTTAAGCTTCAATTTGACTAGTTCCTCCATCTGAATCTTAACTTTGGAGAGTTCCTCTTCCACCAGGGCCTTCTGTTTCATAGCATCACCAACTTCATTCTTTAGCCTCTGTAGCTCTTCATCCAGTACAGATTTTTGCTTATCTGTTTCATCCAGCTGAATTTTAACTTTTGTAAGTTCTTGTTCAACCTGAGACTTCTGTTTGAGGGTTTTCTCTGCCAGTTGTTTGTGTTTGGCCATCTCAGCGTCAGCTTGCTGTTTCTGTTTGAGGGCGGCTGCTTCAGCTTCAGCTCGCTTTGCGGCTTCCTCCTGAGCTTCTTTCCTCTGCTTCTCTGCATCCTCCTGGGCCTTGGTCTGCTTGGCGGCCTCTGCCTCAGCTGCTTGCTTCTGTCGCTCAGCCTCTTCTGCCTTCTGTCGTAGAAGAGCTGCCTCTTTCTCTGCCTTTTCTTTGGCTTTTGCTGCATCCTTGGCAAGCTTCTTGGCCTTATCAAATTCCTCTTTGAGCTTAGCCTGAGCTGCGCTGTCCTCTTTCTGTTGTACTAGGATGTCTTGGGCCTGCTTTTCGGCAGCAGAGCATTTCAGCGCAGCTTCTTTGGCCGCTGTTATCTGTTTCTCTGCCTCTTTGTCTGCCACCTCTTTCTGCTTGTTGGCTTCGGCCGCTTTCTGCTTGAGGCGCTCAACCTCTTCCTGGGCTGCCTTGCGCTGTCTTGCTGCCTCCTCCTCTGCTGCCTTGATCTTCTTCACTTTCTCTTCAGCCTCCTTCCTCTTCTTCTCCTCCTCTTGGGCAAGCTTTCGGAATTTTTCAGCCTCCTCCTCTGCTTTGGCTTTGCTCTTCTGTGAATCATCTGCAATGCCTTTGAGTTTGTTCAGCTCCTCCTCGAGGCCAGTCTTTCCTTTAGAGGCTTTCTCAAAGTTTAGTTTGAGGATGCGTATCTCCTCCTCCACAACTTTCCTGTGCTTCTCTGTCTCCTCAACGATTTTCTTCTGTCGCTCCAGCTCTGTATCTGAGGCTTTCTTCAGCTGGTTCATCTTTTCATCAATATCCTGTTTATGCTGGGCTGCTTGGTCTTCAAGCTGTTTTCTTTGATATGCCTCATCTTCAGCTTTTCTTTTGAGACGTTCATTTTCAGCCTCTTTTTCCTTGAGCGCAATCTCTGCTTCAGTTTTCAGCCTTGTGGCTTCATTTATTGCGGCCAACTTTTCTTTCAAAATTCTCTCAGCCTCTGTTCTCTGTCGAGCTGCTTCCTCCTCAGCGACTTGTCTTTGTCTCTTTGCTTCCTCTGCAACTGTTCTCAGTTTGGATGCCTCTTCAGCTAGCGTCCTCATTTTTGTGGCCTCTGATTCAATCAACTGTTTGCTCTTTTCTGTGGCAGACATGGACTCTTTCTCTGCTGCAGACTTGGCCTGGAGGAGAATGTCCATTTCGGCTCTGACCTTTGCCAATTCTTCCTCCAGCTGTTTCCTCTGTTTCTCAGCAGCGCTGGCGTCGCTCTTAAGCCGTTGGAGTTCTCCGTCCAGCAGGGTCCTCTGCTGTGCCGCATGGTCAAAGTCAGCCCTGAGGCGGATGAGTTCTTGCTCTGCGGAGAGCTTCTGTTGAGCGGTGTCTTCTGCCATCTTTCTCTGCTTTTCCAGCTCCTTCTCTGCCATGTCCTTCTGCTTCAGTGCAGCTTCCTCCGCTTTGGCTCTCTTCTTGGCCTCACGCTCAGCTGTCTCTTTCTGTTTCTCAGCCTCCTGCTGAGCGAGGCTCTTCTTCTGGGCCTCCTCTTCTGCCTGGAGCCTCAGTCTCAGTGCCTCGTTGGCTTTCTGCCTCCATTTCTCCAGCTCGGACTCAGCTTCTTCTCTGGCTTTGGATGCCTCAGCTTGCTGCCTCTTGAGACCCTCTGCTTCTTCCTGCAACTGGAGGACAGCGTCCTGCTCTTGTTTGAGGGACTCCTCGAGCTTTGAGGTTTTCTCGACCAATGACAGACGTTTGCTTTGGAGTTCAGCCGCTGCGCTTTTCACTGCAACTTCCTCAACGACTTTGATCTGGCGCTGCTTTTCTATCTCTGCCTGTTTGAGGCACCTTTCAGCTTCCTCGGCTTGAAGCTTATATTTCTCCAAGTCCTCCAGAGCTTTCTGTTTCTGTTTGGCTGCCTCTTTCTCGGCCTCAGCTTTCTTTTTCAGCTCTTCCTCAGCCTTGCGTTTCCGTTGTGTCTCCTCTGTCACCTGATTGCGTAGTTTCTCTGCTTCCTCCTGTGCTGCTTTCCTCTGCCTATCTGCCTCGGCGGCCTTGTCCCTCAGCTGCTGAAGCTCTGCTTCAGCCGTGGACTTTTGCTTCACCGTGGTCTCAAGCTGTAGCCGGATTATACGAATCTCCTCTTCAACTTTGAGTCGACTTTGCAGAGCCTCCTCCACCTGCTGTGCCTTGGATTTGATCTCTTGCTCTGACAGACTCTTGAGCTGGTGCAGTTCCTGCTGGATGTTCTGTTTCTGTTTCTCAGCGTCCACTGACACCACCTCCCTCTTGCTGACCTCTGACTGCATTTTCAGTTTGAGCTCCTCGGCCTCTTTCTCGGCCTTGGCGATGGCTTTGGCGTGAGTCTCGGCTAACTGCCTCTGTTTGTCTAACTCTGCCTGCATCTCTGCCATCTTTTTCTTCTCCTCCGCTTTTATCTTTTCAGTTGCTTTCTGTATTAGTGGAAGCAGACAGTATTGGGGTGGAAGGGAATAATAACATGGTTAAGGGGTTACAGGGTTAATTATGCCATTTTATCTTGGGTTACTTAAAATGGTACAGGAAGATATATGAAATAAAGTAAAGACATGTACAAAAACATTGTTTGTTACTTTGTACATTTCAAATTAAAGGATTTCTGTTACAATAAAGAGAAATTGTTAAAAAAATGAGTATTAAGTATAGTATTAAGCATTTGTTGATAACATCATTGTACACTTTCTTGGATATATGACACACAGAATGACACAACACTTCACTACACAACACAATAGTGAATTTGGGATCTGGGATGACTATAAGCAGCTGAGAGAAAAAAAATAATATTTTCACAGCACCTGATCTAACTCTGATCAGTCTAATTTCACTGACATCAACATGGTCTGCTACTTCTCAGGACTATTTTGGTTTGCTGCTATTATAAATTCTAATGTATACAATAGGTCATAATTGGCTAAAACGGGGAGAAGTGATTTAGCATAACTGAATTATGCACAAGCTTCAGCAGACACAGACAGAAGGGGAAAAAATAGCTGCAGTTTGCATAGCGAGGGTAATCTCTGAAACTAACTGAGCAGGATTTTTTTTTTTTTTTTTTTACTTGGATCATGCCTCATTTAGAAAACAAAACTTAGTGATGCAGCATGACAAACAGGAGATGAAGAATGTTAAACAATGAAAGAGCAGATGGAATGAATGTTATACCCAGATGACAAACCAGACAGTGAATGTCAGCGACCTCGCACTGCTTTGAATAATTTGAATGATACTTGGCAAGCTACTTGAGATTTGCAAGTATGGTCTATCGGCGACTCTTAAGCTTGTCCTTACAATCATGTTAGATGCGTAAGCCCATGACAACAGTGAAATGAAATGAAAAGTAGTGGAATCATTTAAAGATGATGAATTAAATACCTGGTTATTGTGCTGATATTTTACCTCTTTAGTGCCCAAACATGACAAACATTCATCATGATAAAGCACTGGCAAGCAGTTTAGAGAAGCAAAAACAAACAAACAAACAAACAAACAAACAGAATTTTAAACGGTTAGAAAAGAAAGAAAGGGTTGAACTGAAAAACAAGTGCTCATCTGTAACAGAGGGTGCAAGTCAGCCTGAAGCATATAGATTGAGAGTTTTCAAGCCCAGAAAAGAGTAAAACAGAAAGGTTGCCTGGAAAGAGGGGAGTGGGGTTGGGGAGGTGTACTTATTCTGTCCATTTAAAGACGGTCACGCTCTATTTCCCATAACAACGGGGAAAGTGAGAGGTGCCCACCATTTTGGACTTAATGGTGTATTCCTGATGTGAGTGAGCATGCAAAACATGTCCTTTGAGGAAATGGAGACAGTGAGGTTACTTCAGGCTGAGAGGGGGGGTAGTGAGCAATAAGGGAGCGAGAAAGGAATCACTGAATTCTCCCACTAAGGCCCCTGGCCAACACAGAAACTGACAACTCAAGGGGGCCAAAGAGCTAAGCTGTACATAGAGGATGGCAGACCACTGGTTGATGGAGATGTGCTGCACCACTAACATTGAATCTGCGGCCACCTTTTTTCTCCTCTTACCTCATCTATTTAAGTAAGAAATCAACTGTGAACTAAACTCAATATAACCTGTGAACTTCACTTAAATAAATTCAAAGCTCAAAGGTTACTTTGTATATTAGAGATAAGGAGATGTTCGCTATTAAACTTATACACTGGGTCCCTGAGTTGAAAAGGCCTATAAGTTTGTTCAATCTATGTTCCATTCAGTGTGCATTCTGAGTCCAATTCATATACTGTACAATGGTATAAACGAGTCTGTATGGATCTCCATACATCTAGAGAGTATTACTTGGTGTTAGTGATGGTTTGGGTGGAGGAGCAGTGTTACTCTTGCTCCTGCTGAGGTGAGCTGGTTGGTGTAACTTACCTCCTCGTCCTCTAGGCGGCGCTGTGTGTCCGTGATGAAGATGATGTACTGGCTCATGAGTGTGAGCAGCTCGCTGTAGCGAGTTCTCAGATTGACATACTTCAGGGGAGAGAAGTCAATGAATAAATGAAATATACATATAAACAATTTACAAGTAACAAACAAACAACAATAAAGAGTGAAACACTGTTAATTGTTGAGATGTACTGTTTAAAACTCCCCAAACTTTGAAAGATCATGTTTGATTTCAATTCACTTAACACACTTTGAGTCATATAAATAAGTAAATAATAGACAAATTAAATAGATAAATGGTCACTGAGAGGTGAGATGTCTTTCACTTACCTCTTGAATAATGTTGTCAGATACTGACTCCACTTTGGATTTCTTGGCGGGAGAGGCCAGTGGCTCTCCCAGGGCTTTGTAGGTGACCAACTGAAGCTCATAGTCCTATTGGGAAAGTAAATTAGTATATTGTGTTATAGTCCACAGGCTATGATTGACAGGAGCTAATGATTGTGTTCACATCCTCTTGCTGTAGTGCCACAGTTGAGAATCATAGTCCTCCGCCCTGGATAGGACACCACCCCATCACAGAGTAACCCTCCACAGAAATTAGTGCCCATTTACAGCTGAATGGTTTGTCTCTGTGCAGATAAAGCTCCTTGTCAGAAGCTCACTTACCTTCACTGCATCAATGTAAGACTTGGCATAGTTCTGACACTCATCCACTTTGTCTTTGTTTTTCTCAATCTCCTGCAAGAGTTTCTGTGAAAGGATGAGTTGACAATGGTTACTTATACTTATTATACATACAATGTACTTTTATTTTGTCCTGTTATAAAAGCTCCTATGCTCTCCTTTCCTTAGTTACTAAAATAGCGAATTAAGATGAAAGATATAAGTAAATATAACAAAGTAAAATATAAATAATACTGTATATGAGTTGCACATGAAATCATTTAAAAAAAAATCCTCCAGATATGGATATGGATCTTGACTTTAAAGTGTGTTTGCTGTCCTTGCGTACCCTCTCCTGAGTGAGCTGGTCCTTGAGTGATTTGCTGTCACTGATGGGAGCGGCACAGCTCTTCTCCTGCCTCTGCTTGGCGTCAGCGGTCCAGTTGATGAGCCAGTCGTAGCTGTCCCTGTACAGCTTCATCTGTCGCCCCAGGTTCTCCAGCTCGCGTTGGCGAAGGTCGATCTGGGCGAACACAGCTTGCCAGCGCTCCTGTAGGTTGCCGACGAGGGTGCGGTAGTGGTCGAGCTCGGCGTCACGTTCGCTGTGGACGGTCCTCATGCGGTCATGCACTGCCACCGCCTTCTGGAGCTCCCGGTCCAAACGCTCAAACGTAGCCTGCTCTTTCTCAGCCTCTCCACGGAGTTTCTGTGTAGAAAATTTCGTTTTAAATTTAGCTTATTTATTTATTTTTTTTGTAAACTGTCGTGATCAAAATAAAGTATTAAAGGTATAATCTGGCGTGAATCAACACCTAGCCCTGCTGTTTTATACTGCTAAGCGTTACTGAAAGCTACCCCAATGATAAAATTTTGTGCATCGTAGACCGAGTTTGCGAAACGGCAGCACTAACTGAATGAGGCATGTCAAAAACAAAACCTAATCGATTTGCTTTTGTTTTAAAATGCCCCATTCTGTTAACGTTAGCTGCCGTTTCGCTATCTCAGTCTGCCTTGCATGAAATCCAGTGATTGAGGTGGCTAACAATAACGCTTGGCACTACAAAACAGTCCTTTAAATGGAGGTATTACTCCACAATTAGTTTCACTAGCGTGCGTTTCAATACCTTGAGCTGGTCGAGGTGAGCCTTCACTTCCTTCTCCTCAGCAGGAACTTTGTTGACGTTACGCAGCTGGCTTTCAAACTTCTTGAGTGCATCCTCAGCTTCCTGTGTGCTGCGGATCACCACGTCAATGGTCTTCAACCTGTTGGACGGAGGAAATTATAGGAGACCTCATCATTACTACACTACTTCACCCAGCTGGAAGGACTGATTACCTAAGCTAATAGTAAACATATAATACAAAAAATCTCAGAAATCTATACATTTACTGCCCCTGATAATGTGTTTATTGTTTGAATTGTGAGAATAAGATAATTTGCCAAAAGAGGACTTTTTCAATGCCTTTTGTTGAATTTGTATAATATTTCCAACGGACCAACTGACCATGGTACTGAAATGCCTTATGAAGTATACTTTGTACTTCAAGTATACTTTGTACTGAATGAGTGCTTACTTGTCCATGTAGACCGAGGACAGGCTGTGGACATGCTCCATCTTCTTGAGGGTGATGTCCAGCTCTGAACGCAGCATTGGCATGGAGCCGGAGCCAGACGCCAGCACACTCTGTGTCTGAGCTGCCACCTTATCCAGGTCTTTCTTTATGCCCTCCAGCTCCACCTGCACTTGCTGAGGGACGGACACACACACACACACACACACACACACACACACACACACACACACACACACACACACACACACACACACACACACACACACACACACACACACACATAAGTTAGGGGATCTTACTGTCACTAACAATTCATAGAAATAAGATGAACAACTCTTGGTCTACTTTTAAACTAATACTGACATCACTATTGGTCAATAAAACTATTCATATACCGTAGTTAGATAGTGATAAAAGTTGCCTATTTACAGTGCTCCCAGAAAGCCCTAAGTTGGTTGCAGTGCAATTTCCCATTGCCAACTAAGTTGCTAACTGGTTAGCAACTATAATTTTGGGAAATGGACGCCTGCAGGGGCGGACTGGGACAAAAAAAAAAATCGGCCCTGGCATTTCGAACAAGACCAGCCCACCATGCTGGTCAGACCCTTAGAAAATAAGTCTATGATTACAGTTACAGTGAGAATGTCAGGGCCGTCGGTCCAAATAGTGTGTCGGCCCACCAGGCATTGGCCCTGTGTGCCATATTGCCAGTCCACCCCTGGACGCCTGTTTCAGAAGGAAAAATGTTGTTTTAGGTGTTGTGCTCTACGGTACCTTCTGGTCAGTGGTCCTCTGAGCACAGGCCTTGAGAGGCTCCTTGTCCACTGGGTGTCTGAGACGGTTAACAGTGCGAGTCTCGCAGTTCTCCAGCCTCAGACGCAGGTCTCGGATCTGGGTCATGTACGTCTTACACAGAGACTCGTCCTGCTCACCTGTAAACACACACAAACACACACACATACACACACATAAACATACTGTACAAGCAGGTGGCATTACAAGTATTGGCTAGAGAGCACTAGCTTAGTGAAACACACACACACAATAACACACAGCTGAGATACACAAACAAGCAAATGCTACAATTGCATTGGGAGAGAGAGTGACACACTGTTTCTAGATAACCTATATTGCACACACACACACACACCAGTGCTTACAATGCAAGTATCACGTGAGTAAACACATACAAAGATACACACACACACACTGTAACTAGGCGCAGCAGCAATTAGTAACAGGTCATGTTGAACCACAGAAATAACAGTTGGTTCGACTTTATATTAAAGAGCAACGTGCAATATGATTTTATTATCAAATTTACACATAATCTTCTGTGAAAATGTTATTTTAAATATAATTTTTTAAAAATATATGTTTTCGGCAAGACCGTTGGGCAGAAATTGAGGAGAAAGTGTACCAATTCTAAGATTCTAAAATAAAAAGTCCTTTCCCCAGTGAACACGTCATATGACGTAGCAGCCGGTGATCATTGGCGCCTCTGCCCGAATTCCCACTGTGGGTTTATGAAGTCTGAGGTGAGGTTGAGAGAAGATAGCGGTCGTTGTGTTTGAGTAAAGAGAGATAGTTTTAGCTTTTGACAATGGTGAATTCTTGTGTTTGTTTTGGATGTTCCAACTCCAACTTGTCTGGCCATCGGGTCCACCGATTTCCAAACAAAAAACACAAAGATTTCCGTGCTTGGATACGTTTTGTCCAGGTGAAGAGAAGTGATTTCGCCGTCTCTTCAGTGGCAGCACACTCGGTGATATGTGAACAGCACTTCACACCAGACAGCTACAATCAAGGAGATGTCATGGAATTTCGCCTGGGATTTCGTGCAAAAGAGAGGATAAGGCTCACAAATTCGGCTGTACCATCAATCCATGCAAATCCACCATTGGAGTCGGTCGGGGGCAGAAGTGAAGAGGTCACTAACGTTACTACTAGCAGAGAATCTGCGCTCCGAAAACGGGAGATCTGCACAGTAAGTTTTAAAGATTGGCTCACAATGATTTTGACATTGCTTGTTAATTTCTTAGTAACCAAATATAATTAGAACCCGATGTCATTTGCCATAATATTGCAACGCAGTATTTTGAGTTGCATTAGTTAATTTCTCAAACGCTATTGTATTAGCAAGCATTTGGCTAAGGCCAAGGGTACATTAACCCATTCCTACAGTACTAATATAATGTGGTCTGTTTGTACATCGTTAGTGTTTCTTGTGCAGCGAGGTAACTCAGTCTGACAAATGTTTTCATGATTAGAGAATTAATAATCTGTTAAATTAATTGGATGTCATGATAATAATTTAGCGTAGTGAACTTAGCACTGTGAAGGGTAACGTTAGCCCGCGAAACTGAGGCTGCACGAGATGAGCCTCCCGCAGTCAGCCCTGTGACACTTATTTTTGGTTCTTGTGCATCTGAGGCAAATAGACAACTATGATATGATATGCAATGATGATACGTAAAATGAATTGGCTGTATTATAAAAACCCAGTGGAGTTAGCACCATGAAGACATAGCCCACCTATAGCTGTTGTTAGCTTATGGCGACGCTGTTCATGACATGAGCCATGACGCAGGCTACAAACGGGAAAGGCGTTGAGGATGAAGGGGAACTTTTTTTGTGACCTTTTTTTTTCTGTGTTTAGATTTTGAGAGAGAGTGCTGCTAGCCAAAATGGGGCAGGTGCAACCACCACTGATGAGCCTGAAGATGATGCAGATGGAGACATCTCTACTGTGGACCCTGAGCCAGCAGTGGTCCATCGTGGATCACAGTGCAGCATCAGATGTTTACATCGTTCATCAGGTAGCTAACTAACGTGTCAATGTTTGTTGTAATAATGCCCACGGTTAATATTGTGCAATCTACTCATTTCAGACAGCAAAATTGTATAGTTTGGATTAGATAGTGCTGTCACCAATGAATGTATAATGGTGAACAGTGATTAAGATCAACCTCTTTTACCTAAGCTGTTCAGGTAAAGCCTCAAATGGTGGATGTGGGGACTCAAACCGAAAAGATTGAGAAACGCTGTTCAACTCCACTCGCCAGTCCTGAACTAAGTGATGAGGAGATGTCATTTTCTGATATCGACCATCCTGGTGATATGTCATGGGATCCAGAGGAAGAGATGTTGAGCCAGTCCTCTGAAGAAGAACCAGATGAGTTGGAATCTCTCAATGACCCAAAGTAAGACGTTTTTATTAATGGAAACGATTTTTGTTTGTGTAAAAAAAAAAAAAAAAAAAAATGATAGTCAGAATTAATGTATTTTTTCCTATGATCAATTTCAGTCCTGGGGACAAGTTCATTGTTTGCCAGAAGCAGTTGCTGTCCTTGTTCACCATTTGCCCTGCATGCTGTGGGACAACCCAGGGGCACATAATGCACCCACAAGGAACGTTCATTAAAGTCAAACAGGTAATGTCTTACCTGTGTCTGGGGAGCTGAATTATAGTCTGTGAATGTTCTATAAATATTTAGGGTTAATGTACATCATTGTAAGGCTGCTTGAATCTGGACTCTTCTGTGATCTCTTAGGCCTGCCCTGATTGTGGATATGAGCGTTACTGGCAGAACCAAGAGAAGATGCACCGAAACATGCCTGCCTGTAATCTTCTACTCAGCGGTGCCATCCACTTCTCAGGCTGCATGGCAACTCAGACCATCAGGATGCTGAAACTGTTTGGACTGCAGTGCATAAGCCCCAGCACTTTTTTTCGTCATCAGCGCTTATACACTATACCTACCATCGTACAGGCCTGGAGGAATGAGCAGAGGGACATGATCAGAGAGTTGAAGGAGACTGGTGGTGGACTGATCCTATCTGGTGACTGCAGGTATTATGATCCAGCTTATGCCATTGATGTAGAACTAACCCACGGCTATGTGTCTGCATTAACCTCTCAATTTAAATATTTTTTGACACTTAGATCAGATTCCCCTGGACACTGTGCCAAATATGGTAGCTACTCCTTGATCGAGGACCGAATCAACAAAGTTTTGGATGTTCAACTTGTCCAAGTAAGTTAATGTCACAGAAAACTGAAATGTTGTTGAAATTTGTATTATTACTTTAACTACTAATATATTATCAATACTCATCTGTTGGTTTTACAGAGCTCAGAAGTCCCAAGCAGCTCTTGGTGTGAACTAGAGGGTCTGAAGCGGAGTATGCAGTTTCTGATGGACCAAGATATGCAAGTGTCTGCTCTGATAACA